>JAWRVF010000177.1:0-515167 GCA_036785485.1 Physcomitrellopsis africana | reverse complement strand
CTTTAATATTAGCAACCATATTTATATTTGAAGTCCAACATTACTATTGCCATCTTCATGTGATATTTCACAAAGTTTTAGAATGCTTAAATAATGTTGCAATGCCATTATTTTTTACAAATCTTAAATTATGATTTAATTTTTTGGATTAAATTTTAATAAAAATTCAAATATAAACCAAGAGAGAAGTGTATAATTTTTTTAGTTTTTGAAGTCAATCAAAAATGAATATTTTGCTTATAGATCAAAGGCCTTAAGTACTTACTTTATATAGTAATGATATTTATATAGAGATAAGCATTATAAGCTTTAAATCAAATTTAGAAAGATTTAATATAATATAGATAGCACAAAATAATTTTACAATAGAAGTGATCTATGCATTGATTAATAGAATAAGAAGGGACCCAGCAATAGAAACTTGAAAACACTTAAAGGTCAAGTCAATAGATCTAATGAATATAGATACCTTACTATGAAATATCTTTGTAACTAGGTGTTACCAAAATGGTACATCTTTGAAATATAGACCTCAAAGCTGCACCAACAACTATCACTTATAAATAAGGTGAAACTAAAAAATAAAAAAATTAAGAACAAAAATTAGAAGGTTGTTATAATTACTTGATTTACAATTAACACTCTCTACCATAATAATATCTTATATATTTTTTTATATTTTAAGCTTGCCTTTTAGATTTCTTACCAAAGATAAGAAATTTATATTCTAATAAAATATATGTAATTCTAAATATGTTGACTATTTTTTGTTATCCATCCATTTTATTTATATTTTTTTCTTCCATTCTAAATATTTAGTCTTATTTGTTGGTCATATAGCCACTAATTTATTTTGATTTGTTTGTTTTTTTAAAAATTTGTGCTTCCTATATTTTGAAGATATATTCTAAATTATTTTATTTCTAAGATAAAAAAATATAGAACTTAGAGATAGTTTTGCCTAACTAATCTTGTACAAACAAATATTTTCCTTTTCTTTCTAATTATTCTTACTAAAAAAGTTATATCATCTTATAAAAATATTACCTAATTTACAAGAATTAGCTTATATCTTTTTTCAAAAAATAATCACACAATGTTGCATCCCTAAAATCCAAATAGAAAAGTAACTTTATTTAGGTGGTCATCTCCTGGTCTATTCCTAACCTTTCTCATTTTCCTCTTAGGCGAAAGAGGACCTAGACTGACGTCACCGGGGTCGTCCGGCGGATGAACCCCGTAAACTCTGTCTACGTCCATAAGCCCCGCGGTACAGTCTGGGTCCTGCCCAGCCCACTACCCGCCCGCTGCCCATGGGCATGTCGACGAATCAAGGATGTATTACGCTTCCGAAGGCTGTCAACGATGTGATGAAGAGCATCTTTGCTACCAAATCGACTCATTTAAGCTGCTGAACTTTACGGTATCCTACGCAGTCCAAAGCCTTGTACATCGGTAATTGCCACACGGAAGAATCAGAACCAGAATCAGGGCCTAAATGTCGCAGACTACCGCGGCTGGAGATGAGTGAAATCAAGCCGCTGAAGCTCCATCGTTTGCTTCGTCGGGGCTGTACAAAGAGGACCGTAGTGTGTGAAAACGGTAACTACTCACCCGGCGAAGTTAGCATCATTGATAGGGTTGGCTCTTTGTTAGCTCTGCAGAAAGAAACCCAACTGCTCTAAGCGGACTGAACTACGTGTGGTTGGAAGGTACAAGTCAGTGGCATTCAATCCAATGGTTCGCATGCTCAAGAAAAGTTCGGTCCTTTAGTCTGTCTTTCCTATAAACGTAGTGGACTGTCTCCTTTTTCGCGTAGGCTTCTAAGTGGGGTGCCCTCGACAATCCGAGCTGCAATGCTGACTGGGCAAAATAAGCTTCAGCGAGGAGTTCACTCGACGGTGCGCAATCGACTTCCAGGGATCGAAGGCCCGTCAAAACAAGAGGCCGGCGCATGTAGTGCCCTTTGCTCACGCCTTCTAGGTCGTCCAGCAATTCCAAGGCAGGTTGATCAAGCTGAAAGGGCTAACAGGACAGCATCAGGGTAATGCACAGAAGCCATGACTGATCGTAATGTGAGGACGTCAGAAGACCGATTGAAGCTAATTGGACAAAGGAAGAAAGAACCGAGGTCAGGGATCTTACAGCATACACCTCTCCCTTCACTTGGTGATCAGAATTTGGCATGTGCAGCAGGAACGGCACTGAAACGGCCCGCAAACAAGAGGATATCGATGCTTCGTCTTCGCAACGCCGATGAAGTGCGCGTGACCCTCTCCGACTACATTCTCCATCAGCCAGTGGTTGGAAAAGCCCTGCTTGAGGGTACCGTACATGAATGCCAGGGACAAAGGCGGATTGGTAAGGTTTATTTGCGTCATCGCAATACCAGTGCGACTCTCAGCCTCCACAGTTGTACCAGTCTTCGTTAACGATGGCAGAGGCCACGATGCCGGTGCCAGGCCGGACACCGCGCTCATCACCCGACAAGCCATTGATGCAATCCGAGAACTGGGACTCAAAGACAGCAGATAGTCCACCTCCGCATTTCTATAAGAAATACGACTTGATACGAGAACTAATCTGGATTAGAACCTGGCAATGCTAATGAACCGAAGAAAGCTCTAGTGTCAATAACCAGTGAACTACAAGTCCAACTTCCAGGAATAGCCCATGGTCTCTCCGACGGTTTGTGCTATATCATTTCTGCTGCACGTCGAGACGGAGGGGAGCAGCGGATCTGTGTCGCTTTTCGAACAGGTGAGCTCCGAGATGCCGATTGCAGAAATCAAGACCAGAGAGTGAGCTCGTGTAGCAGGGGATCACTAATCAGTGCCGTTGAAGTCGATCGGCGACGGCCTGACATCACAGATCTTTGAAAGGATTCAGCAAGAGCAGATGCTGGCATCTTCTTGACCGTGTTGGAGGTTGGAATCTGTGCACATTCTGGTCGATTGCGTGCATGGCGAGCGGAACCCAATTGCCCATTTCGCCACAGAAGGGCCAGATTTACGCACTCGGGGTGCTGTGCTGGCGTTCGTCGATACGGCGCGGCGCGGCGTCGCGCTTCTAGAATCCAGGGAATGATTATCGATAGTGAGAATCGGATTTTATTGATCCAGAAATTGGAATACAAGTGTGAAAACGTTCACGCATTTTTGCACAACATTGCAATTTATCTTGTAAGGGTTTTGTGAAAAACATGTGCTTTTGGATTATTTCAAAAAAAATTTATTTTTAAAAATTAGGTTTTGAATGTTTATTAAATATAACAATATATCATTTGTATGATATACAATGTGTCAAGGACATGAACTAGAAAAAAGATATATAATCTAATGAAAATTGTATCAAAGAAAAGTCACAAAATAGAAATCAAAAAATATGTATATTCAAAGGAAAACTGGAATGGCTATTGCCAAAGACTAGAAATATGAAAACTCTTGAAACTAGACTGAGATCAGGAAAGGAGTTTATAAGAGTGAAGAGGGCTTCACTCTTGCCTCTATAAATACTATCTAATTAAGAGCTACGTGGTGGTATTCTATAGGACCCCATACACGTGTCTAATTTATAAGACACGTTGTCGTACTGTAATTGCTTACAGTATGTAAAATCCACTCAAAATGCCTAATATGTTTATAGATTTAGATATGTGTTAGAATGGTTAGTAAGTTAAATTAAAAATGGTTGATAGAAGAAACTTATTTTATTTTATTTTACCTATTTAGTTATGGTATTTAAAAATTATAAGATCTAAATGTTTAGTATGAAGCCTTAAGAGAAGGTTGGGACTTAAGGATGAAAATTCAAGCTAGTAAGAGGCTAATTGGGAGGGATGAAATCAAGCCATGGTCGGATGAAGGCAAGGAATAGGGAACTTCATCCCTATTGGTCGAATACCATGCCCAATGGGCTTTGAGGAGGCTGCCCGCGACCTTAACAAGGGTTTCGGCGACTTCATAAGGAGGATTTCGCAATTTCAGAGGTAGGGTTGTAAAGTTTAGGGTTTTGGGTATAGTTTGAGAGGAAATTTTAGGCAATTTGGAGTTAGGGTGAAGAAGTTATACTTGTTCAAAGTTAGAGAGTGGATTTCATACATACTGTCACTATTTTGGGGTTTTGCGGAGTTTTACGGAGGCTTTTGGAGATCGGACGGTGCGGTTGGAAAGGTGATTTCAAGATCTACGTCTGTTATGAAGGAATTCTTAAGTTTTGAGTTTAGACGAAGGAGATATGAAGAGTTGAAGACAGCGCATCCAATTCCAAGGCAGTAAGTAGACCGTTTTGTTGATGGTGATGGGGTTTTCCATATCTTAAGTTTTTGGACGAATTTTTGTCTAAAAATTTCCAAGAAGGTGTATTATTGTGCTAAGAAGCTATACATTAAAGTTTCATAGCATTTGGACTTTTAGATTGTGAGATATGAAGAATTTAGTATACGGGTGTTTGTAAACAAGGGTTTAAAGCTACTGCTAGGGTTTTGGCGATATCTAAAGATCGATAATGAATCAACGGTTGAAATTTGTGGTGGTAGTTGTGAAGAATATATCAGTATTTCGTGTAAATTTGGAGTAGTTTTGGACGGTTGGATTAAAAGTTATGGATTATTGAAGTTCGGGAAAAATTCCCTTCCTACGGGAGAATGAGGGTTTAGAGTATTTTGTTATGTTTTGAGTGGTTTGAGGAAATTAGGCTTATATATTGGGTGTAATAGCCCTATGAAGATCTCTTTTATATAAACTTGGAGGTTTTTATTATACTTGAATCTTGCTTGAGTAATTAGTGGCAGCCAGAAGCCCAGCGCTTTCTTGAGGCAGATTCTCTCTACCCCGACATTATTGGTGCTTCCACTGAGAGAGCCTTGAGGCATTAATTACTCATTAAGCCAAGATGGGGGATCAAAATCTTGGATTTGGATTACCAGGGAGAGTAGGTGCCTATGATTTATTTCAAGCATTTGCTCAATTTATGGATGAGAGGCAACGGGCTCAAGAAGATGACAAGAGCACCACAAAGGCTTTACAAGCAGTAGTGGATAAGGTTGGGAGGTTTGAAGGAAGAAATATCACCAAATTTTTGAGGATATACACATGTGAAATGGAAGTGCATCAAATTTTAGAGGTGAGAATGATTACCACCTTTAGTTTGGCAGTTATACTTGAGATCAGGGAGAGGGTGCAAGAGTTGCATAAACAGGATATATCGTGGGGGAGATTTGAAGAGTTTCTGAAGGATGAGTTTTTTGAAGAAGACTCAGAGAGGATGACCAAAAGATTATTTTTAGAGTGGATTGAACAAAGGCCAAGGAACCAAATGGCTCCAAATAAATTAATCAGGGAATTTGAAACAAAGTTTGGTCAATTATCAAGGTATGAGAAGGAGTTGTTGGAAACCAAGAAGATTGAGTTATTTTTACAAGCAATTGATGAAGATTTGGAGGACAAGCTCTTTTTTCATCTTGTAGATAGAACATCTGAGAATGGATTTACAAATAATTGGGGGCTGGTGAAAGAGACAGTAGGGCTTGTCGCCAAGCAGCAAAAGATTAAGACTCAGGGGTCATTATCACTGTTGGAGCCAATAGCTACAATCCCAAGTTCAATACCACTGCAAAAGACAAATAAGGCTACTCAAGATGATCCCATTGAAGAGCTGATTAAGGGCATACAAGATCTAAAGGTAGAAATGATTGAGTTGAAAAGATCTCAAATGCCTATAAGCAAGAGGAGGTCTCCAATAAACAAAGAAGCTCAAGACGAACAAAAGCCAGAGAAGGTACCTTCTTCTCCTTGTCTTGGAGACATATCATTATCAAAGAAGGGGTTGGAGAAAGACAAAGTGAAGGAGAAGGATGATGCCAACAATGCCAAAGTTGAAGCTATTATGGTAGAAGCATTGGATACTCGCATATCTATGAATGAAGAGGAAGAAATTAGCCAGGTATTTGCTCTCAAATGTGACTCTATGGTTAATGATGGCTACCAAAAAGAGAAAAAAATTAGCTTTAATGAGGCTCAAGAAGAAAAAATTGAAGAAATAGAAAAATTTTTCAATGGAGAAATGAAAATAATTTCTGAAATATTTACGCGGAATGAATATAAGATAATCTGAGGATTGTGTGAGATCGACATCAAAATCAAAATTAATTGAATATGGAGGAGCCAAAACGAAAAAAGCTTAGGACCATCCGGAATTCGGAAATGTGTGATGAAGAAAGATACAGAGAGTTATTAATGAGGGAAGATATTCTTGAGCTTGTAAGTGAAGAGTCTCGAAAGAGCAAAAAACACCACGAGAGACAAATTCAGAAAAGATATCTTCTTTTGTTCATTCTGGTGACACACTATTATCAAAAGAGTGGAGAGAGAAGGGCAAAGAGAAGGAGAAAGGTGACACAAGCAAGTTCAAAGCAAACAATGAAGAAGGTGATCTATATGAAGCTTATCCAACTGTGAAGATCAAGATTGGAAATATGGAGGAGGAACAAAATTCCTTTGTGCAAAACTTTGCTACATATCCGGTAATACTTGATCAACCTTATATTACAATTATTAAGATGGAGACTAGAATCTTGGATGATGGTTTATATTATACCAACATTCATAGTTGTGATGGAAAGAAGGTTGTGCAATTTTTTTTTATAAAGCCTATTCATGAAAAGCACAAAAAGCAGCTAAGAGAGATGCCTTTAGAGCCAAGAAATACTTTCTTAGGTTTTTAAAAGGCACCCATGTAGGATGGAGGTACATGGGTGCAAAATAGATTATCTCCAAACTCCAACATAGAAAATTTTGGTTCTAGATTTTGGTTTTGATTGGCAATAGGTTTATGAGTTTTCAAAGGGTTGAGGATTTGAATCTTATAAATAGAAGAAGGATACAAAAACAAGAGAAAAATTTAAAAAGAGTGGATTTAGTTTCAAATGATGAAGTTGTAGTAGGAATAACAGAAGAAATAAGTTTAGAAGATGGTTTGATTTTCATGTTGCTGTTCTCTGGGACGGTTCCGAATTGTGACACAGCTGAAAAAGGAGTGTAATAGGGAAGAAGTGAAATTGGACACACCGGAGAAACGGTTTCGAATCGTTGGATTTAAGGTCAAAGATTGGAGGGTGATTTCTTGGATCGTCTGCGAGGATGTCTTGCGATAGAAATAATGGTGGATGTGTCTGTAATTGCTAGTGTAAAAATCCTTTCAAAATACCTAATATGTTTATAGATTTAGATATGTGTTAAAATGGTTAGTAAAATAAATTAAAGGGATTGATAGAAGAAACTTTATTTTATTTTATTTTACCTATTTAGTTATGGTATTTAAAAATTATAAGATCTAAATGTTTAGTATGAAGCCTTAAGAGAAGGTGGGGACTTAAGGATGAAAATTTAAGCTAGTAAGAGGCTAATTGGGAGGGATGAAATCAAGCCATGGTCGGATGAAGGCAAGGAATAGGGAACTTCATCCTATTGGTCGAATACCATCCCCAATGGGCTTTGAGGAGGCTGCCCGCGACCTTAACAGGGGTTTTCGGCGACTTCAAAAAGGGATTCGCAATTTCAGAGGTAGGGTTGTAAAGTTTAGGGTTTTGGGTATAGTTTGAGAGGAAATTTTAGGCGATTTGGAGTTAGGGTGAAGAAGTTATACTTGTTCAAAGTTAAAGAGTGGATTTCATACATACTGTCACTCTTTTGGGATTTCGCGGAGTTTTACGGAGGCTTTTGGAGATCGGACGGTGCGGTTGGAAAGGTGATTTCAAGATCTACGTCTGTTACGAAGGAATTCTTAAGTTTTGAGTTTAGACGAAGGAGATATGAAGAGTTGAAGACAGCGCATCCAATTCCAAGGCAGTAAGTAGACCATTTTGTTGATGGTGATGGGGTTTTCCATATCTTAAGTTTTTGGACGAATTTTTGTCTCAAAATTTCCAAGAAGGTGTATTATTGTGCTAAGAAGCTATACATCAAAGTTTCATAGCATTTGGACTTTTAGATTGTGAGATATGAAGAATTTAGTATACGGGTGTTTGTAAACAAGGGTTTAAAGCTACTACAAGGGTTTTGGCGATATCTAAAGATCGATAATGAATCAACGGTTGAAATTTGTGGTGGTAGTTTTGAAGAATATATCAGTATTTCATGTAAATTTGGAGTAGTTTTTGACGGTTGGATTAAAAGTTATGGGTTATTGAAGTTCAGGAAAAATTCCCTTCCTACGGGAGAATGAGGGTTTAGAGTATTTTGTTATGTTTTGAGTGGTTTGAGGAAATTAGGCTTGTGTATTGGGTGTAATAGCCCTATGGAGATCTCTTTTATATAAAATTAGGGGTTTTAATTATACTTGAATCTTGCTTGAGTAATTAGTGGCAGCTAGAAGCCCAGCGCCTTCTTGAGGCAGTATTTTCCACTCCCCGACACTGCCAAGAATCGAACCTCAGACACCCTGCAAGAAAGGTCCTATTCTCAAAAACCAAAAACCCTCCTTGTTTTAGCCAGCGGATGGCGGTTTCAGACCAAAAATTACAGAGCTCTCTCTGGGCTTTAGATTCAGGAGCCTCAGCATGTTTTCTAGATGAACAATTTGTTAAGAATCATAAAATACCTTTAGTACAGAAACCTAAACCCGTACATGTAGAAATCATAGATGGTCGCCTATTGTCCTCAGGAGATGTCACTCATGAAATCCGTCCTATAAAAATAACAATAGATGGTCATAATAGCTATGTAACCTTTGACATAATTAAATCTCCGTCTAATCCAGTTATTCTAGGTTTGTCATGGCTAGAAAAATATAACCCTCAAATAGATTGGAATTCTCGTAGACTTGACTTTTCCCAGGATATTATTAAACATCCTACCAATCTAGTAAAAAGCTACAAGCCTGGTACAATAAAACCTGTACTTATAGGTGCAAAAGCTTTTATACACTCAGCAAAAGAAGGATCAACTTTTGCTATTTACGCAACACCCATTTCTGATAGTGGAAAGGCTTTAAGTGGCATTCCAAGCCAATACCGAGACTATCAAGATGTTTTTGAGAAGAAGAATGCTGATATTCTTCCGGAGCATCGCCCATATGATTGTTCGATTGATCTCAAAGAGGGATCTCAGCCTTCTTTTGGACCAATCTATAATTTATCACAAAATGAGTTGGCTGAACTCAAGGAGTATATTGAAGAGAATCTGGCCAAGAACTTCATACGCCATTCCAAATCTCCTGCAGGAGCTCCAATTCTATTTGTGAAGAAAAAAGATGGATCATTACGAATGTGTGTGGATTATCGGGAACTTAACAAGATCACTATCAAGAATAGATATCCACTACCTTTAATCTCTAGACTTCTTGATCAATTGAATCAAGCTAAGATCTATACAAAAATAGATCTACGAGGAGCATGATTCGTATTAATGAAGGAGATGAATGGAAAACTGCATTTCGAACAAGGTATGGACATTTCGAATATAATGTTATGCCTTTTGGACTCACAAATGCACCAGCTGTTTTTCAACATCTCATGAACGATGTTTTTTATGAATTCTTAGATGATTTTGTTGTGTGCTACCTAGACGACATTTTAATCTATTCTAAGAACGTAGAAGAGCACGAAACACATGTTCGTCATGTCTTACAAAAACTCTGAGAAACAGGATTGTATGCCAAGATGAAAAAGTGTGTATTTCACACTACTCAAGTTGACTTCTTAGGATATATCATCTCGAATGATGGCCTCATTATGGATCCTAAGAAAGTCCAAACAATCATGGATTGGAAGATTCCAAAAACAATAAGGGATGTACAATATTTTTTAGGATTTGCCAATTACTATTGAATCTTCATCAAGAACTTCTCTCAAGTTGCAGCCCCACTTACACGTTTGACTTGTAAGGACAAGCTCGAGTGGAATAAAGAAGCAGAAGCATCATTTGAAGCTTTGAAGATAGCTTTTACTTCTGCACCAATCTTGTATCGCGTTGATTTTTCCAAGGCATTCTTTATGGAAACAGACGCATCTGACTTTGCTTTGGGCGCAGTATTGTCACAAATGGGAATAGATGACAAATTCCATCCAGTAGCTTTCCATTCTAGGAAATTTTTGGCAGCAGAGATCAACTACGAAATCCATGATAAAGAACTTCTCGCAATTGTGGATTCTTTTCAAGAATGGCATCATTATCTAAAAGGCGCTTCTAGTCAAGTCATCGTATATACGGATCGTAAGAACCTCGAGTATTTCATGTCAACACGCGTGTTGAATCGTCGTCAAGCTCGTTGGAGCATGTTTTTATCAAGATTCGAGTTCATTATTATATATTGGCGAGGAAAATAACAAGGTCTGTCCGATGCACTTTTTAGACATTCTTATCTTGCACCAAAAGAAGGAGATGCAGCTTTTGATCAACAAAGAACGACTCTCTTGAAGCCGGAGCAATTTCATCTTCGGGCAACGAAATCAACATTAACTGTTGATTCAACTTTTCTCAAGCAAGTCCAATTGAGTATGTCCTCAGATCCTCTTATTCATAAAATTAAGAATAATTCTTCTAAGTCTCATGATATTTTGAAGTTTGAGTTCAAGAAAAATCTACTCTATTTCGAAGGGCGCTTATATGTTCCAGAAGGTGAAGCACGATTACGTGTTCTTCAAGCTCGTCATGACTTCCCGGCAGCAGGATATTTTGGATACAATAAGACTCTAGAGTTGATATCTAGAGATTTTTGGTGGCCTCAAATGTGGAAGGGAGTCAAAGATTTTGTAAAAATATGTGATGTTTGTTCAAGATCAAAAACTCCTCGCCACCGACCCTACGGACTTCTTCAGCCATTACCCATTCCAGAACAACCATGGTCTTCTGTGTCTATGGATTTTATCACGGATCTTCCAAACTCAGGTTCTTATGACTCTATATTCATGATAGTAGATCGTTTCACTAAAATGGTACATTTTATACCATGTAAAAAATCTATTACAGGCAAAGAAATAGCTAGGCTTTTCTTTCACAATATCTACCGCTATCATGGATTACCTAAGGATATTATATCGGATAGGGGAACTTAGTTTGTATCGAGATTTTGGAGAACGCTTTTCAAGATTCTAAAGATGGATATAAAGCTATCTTCAGCTTTCCATCCTCAAATTGATGGACAAACGGAGCGCGTAAATCAAGTCTTGGAACAGTATTTGAGATGTACCATCAACTACCAACAAGATGATCGGACAACTCTTTTACCATCGGCAGAGTTTGCTTATAATAATACAGTATATTCTTCCATACAACAAACACCTTTCTTTGCCAATTATGGTTACCATCCACGACTTGATACTTTTGACTATTCAAAAGTTGACAATCCTGCGGCGGAAGACTTGGTAAATCATTTGTCAGAACTACATATAACAATGAAGGCACAATTAAAGGAAGCTCAAGAACGACAAAAGATAAATGCTGATGCGTATCAAAAGGAACAACCACAACTCAACGTAGGCGACAAGGTATGGCTACTTTGTCGCAATATCAAGACTACGAGACCTTGTGACAAGTTGGACTATCGTAAGCTTGGACCTTTTCGTATTTCTGAACAAATTAATCCAGTTGCATATTGATTACGCCTACCAGAGTCTATGAAGATCCACCTTGTATTCCACGTATCTCTTCTTGAACCATATAAGACAGTGAACATACCAAGAAGAAGACAAGTGCCACCTCCTCCTATAGAAGTGAACAATAATGACGAATTTGAAGTGGAAGAAGTCTTAGATTCAAGGCGGCGCCGAAATAGGTTGGAGTATCTTGTTCACTGGCACGGATACGATATTAGTGAGCGCACATGGGAACCAGCAAAAAATCTGGCAAATGCAGTGAGGAAGGTGGAGACCTTTCATCAACAACATCCATCAAAACCAAGATGAAGACTTTCCCTATAAAAGAAACAAGATGTAGGCAAGATAACATTTAACTTTCTATCCTTGTTTGTAGCTTCTTTGTATTTTGTGACGCTAAGGAGATGGAGAATCAACAGCCAGCGGATTTGACTCAAGAGCCTTCATTTGTTGACCTACCGGACGAGACATTGCGACTGTCACAACCCTCAAGACGACGCAACCGAGATGAAGATCTTCAAGAACGACATGTTCTTCCTCGAATAGATGGCGAGATACAACGTGTTTGGTATCACGACCTTGGAAGAGATTCTCGATGTTTGGTGATTTTATTGGAGATAGGAACAACTCCTGACGGTGTTCCAGATGTGATATTTGAAAGAAGTTATGAAGGTCACAACAATGATCAAATAACAGGGTGGTCTTCTCGCCCTGGAATGGGACACTATCGATGGCTGAGAGGACCCATCAATTACCTTCGAAGAGAACAAAGATCAGAATATGTGGCAAATACTATTCGTCGCATCTTAGACTTTCTACACATGTAATCACCGCTCCTCGTGGAACTCGTCCTTTAAAGGGGGGGTAATGTCACGGACATATACATAGTTACCTATATGATCAGATAGAACTAGATAAAAGAAGATAAAAGCAGGTTAATTCCATAATATCTTTAGAAAAACTTCCTAGAAACTTCATAGACGCTGCTTTGACTTTATAAGTGTCCATAGTAGACTTTTGGATTAGAAACTTGGTCAATAAGTTAGCCACATGTCGTACATGTTGGTAGCTTGAAGATTAAGCTAAATACGTGGCAAACATATAGGAAACTTGCCCTGCAAGTTTGACACGTGTCTTGTAACTTGGACACATGTCTTGTAAATTGGATACGTATTGGAGGTCCTATAGAACGTCGCCACTTAGCTCTTAGGTAGATAGTATAAATAGAGACAAGAGTAAAGCCTTCTTCACTCTTGTCAACTCCTTTCTTGTTTCCAGTCTACATAAGACATCATGTAAGGTATCATCTTAAAGGTATTAGGTTCTGCGTAAGTTTCCATATCATAGAACATATAACCTTCATAATCCAAGCCCATTTCATAGTTAAAACTTATACTATCTCTCATGTTAATATCTTCTATTAGTCCATCATATATGTAGTAATGAGCATTATGTAATACAAGGATTGCCTTATAGTTCAAGAGTCTCTAGTTTTCTTGTCTTTTGGCATTAGCCATTCCAATTTCTTTTTAATATATATACTTCTTTATATTTCTTTCTTTGAGAGAGGTCTCACTTGTTTATTTGACTTCATCCAGTTATTGTCCTTGATAGGTATGGACAGTTTGAATATAATATCATGCCTTTCAGATTGACCAATGCACCAGTTAAGATTCAACATCTGATGAATGATGTTTTTTGAGAATATTTGGACAAGTTTGTTGTTTGTTACCTTGATGATATTTTGATCTATTCCAAGAATGTTCAAAAACATGAGGATCATGTAAAGCTGGTGTTATAAAAACTTTGGAATACGGGATTATATACCAAGATAGAGAAATGCATGTTCCATCAATCCAAGGTGGAATTATTTGGTTATATTATTTTGGACGAAAGATTACTGATGGATCAGAAGAAGGTTCAAGCAATAACGGATTGGATAGTATCAAAGACGATACGAGATGTACAATATTTTCTTGGATTTGCTAACTTCTATCATATTTTCATCAAAAACTACTCACAAATTGTAGCCCCATTAACGCGGTTGATATCAAAGGATAAGCTCGAGTGGAGTACCGGAGCACAAGAGGCTTTTCAAGAATTAAAGTCAGCGTTTATGACAACTCCTATCTTGGTACATCCCGACTTTATAAAGGCCTTCTATTTGGAAACAGATGCTTCTGACTTTGTGCTAGAAGTTGTATTATCACAAATGGAAAAGGATGATAAACTTCACCTGGTTGCGTTCTACTCAAGGAAGTTTTCGGCAGCAGAATTTAACTATAAAATTTATGATAAGGAACTGCTTGCGATAGTTGATTCTTTCCAAGAGTAGCATCATTTATTAGAGGGTGGTGCACATCCGGTGTCGTATTGTAATTGCTTACAATATGTAAAATCCACTCAAAATATATAATATATTTATAGATTTAGATATATGTTAGAATGATTAGTAAAATAAATTAAAAGGGATTGGTATAAGAAAATTTATTTTAGATTTTTATTTAGTTTGATTATAGCTTTTAAATTATATAGAACCTAAATATTTAGTATAAAGCCTTAAGAGGCAATTGGGATCCAAAGAAGAAAAATTAAACTACTAAGAGGCCTATTTGGAAGGATGAAGATAAAGTGAGGATGAATGAAGACAAGGGGTGAAGTTCTTCATTCCTATTGGTCAATGGTCATGCCCAATAAGCTTTGAGGAGGTTGCCTGCAACAAGCACAAGGGTTTTGGCAACTTTAAGGAAGCCATTCGAAAATCAAAGACTAGGATTAAAAAGCTTGTTTTTTGGGCTACAATTTTGGCATAAAAATGGAGAGATTTGGAGTTTTTATGAGGGAGAAGTAGGCGCTTGAAATTAAGGTGTACAATTTGTATCTACTATTACACTTTTGAGGATTGGAGGAATTATACAAAAGCTTTTGAAAATCGAGAGGTGCAATTGGAGAGGGGATTTTAAAATCTATATTTAATAAGGAAGTATTATTATATTTGGAGTTCTAAAGAAGGAATTATTGAAAGTCAAAGATAGCACATCGAATTTCAAGGGAGTAAGTAGGCCGTTTTGTTCATAATGATGGATTTTGCCATATCTTGAGTTTCTGGATGAATTTTTGTCTAAAAGTTTTCAAGAAGGTGAATCTTTGTACTAAAAAGCTATATATCAAAGTTTTATAGTATTTAGACATTAAATTTGTGAGATATGAAGAATTTAATACACAGGTGTTTGTAAACAAGTAAAATTCCCCTCCTACGGGTGAATGAGGGTTTAGAGTATTTTGTTATAGTTTGAGTGTTTTTGTGAAGTAAGACTTATGTATTGGATATAATAGCCCTTAAATAAAGACTTTTATTTAAATTTGAAGATTTTATTATTTTGGATCTTGGTTGAGTATTTACTTGTTGCTAAAAGCCCAGTGCTTTCTTGAGGCAAATTCTTTCTACCACGACACCAGTGACATAATATACAAATCACAAGAATTTGGATATTTCTCAACAGCTCGAGTTTTGAATTGTTGCCAAGCTCGATGGAACATGTCATTATTCCGATTCGACTTCATCATCACATATCAGCTAGGAAGGCACTAAGGACTATTGGATGTGTTATTGAAGAGATCATATCTAGCACCCAAGGCCAGAGATGCAGCATTTGATCAGTAGTATAAAACTTTACTACAACCAGAACGGTTTTGCCTTCGCACCACCTCCATGATCATACCAATTGATGCTGATTTTTTAGAACAAGTCCGTGGAGTATCAGTTGTGGACTCATTAGTCTTGGATATGAAGCAACGCTTTGACAAAGATAAGTTCAAGATTGAGGACGGGTTATTATATTTTAAAGATCGGTTATATATTTTGGAAGGACCAATTTGACTTTGTATTCTTTAGTCTCGACATGATTTTTTGGCCACAAGTCACTTCGGATTCAATAAAATTATGGAGCTTATTTTCCAAGATTTTTGGTGGCCTCAAATGTGAAAAGTAGTGAAGAACTTTGTGCTATCATGTGACCTTTGTTCAAGATCAAAGAATCCTCGACATCGCCCTTATAGGCTTTTACAACCTCTGCCAATTCCAAAGTGATCGTGGTCTTCAGTATCTATGGACTTTATGACAGATTTGCCACTTTTTGTAACATTTGATGCTATCTACATTGTGATAGATCGGTTTACAAAGATGGCTCATTTTGTTCCATGCAGAAAGACAACTTCTAGTGAAGAAACAACAAGATTGTTTATTGATAATATATATCAGTATCATGGTTTACCGAATGACATTATTTTGTATCAAGGACCTCAATTTATATCAAAGTTTTGGAGGTCGCTTTTTGACATACTGAGGGTAGATATCAAACTCTCTTCTGCCTTCCATCCTCAAACCGATGGTCAAATAGAGTGAGTCAACCAAGTCTTGGAGTAATATCTATGATATGTGATCAATTATTATTAAGACGATTGGACTACATATCTACCATTGGCGGAGTTTGTGTTGTCGTATGTTGTGAAGTCTTGCTTGAGAATGCTCTGGGCACCTGGCTGTGGAAGATAAAAAAAAAATATGCAACAATAACTAGTCCTAACTTCTCTAATCAATCTCTAAATAGTCCTTAATCATACCTTAATTAAATCCTAGTCAGCCTTGATCAAATTCAAAAAAATCCTAAAACAAATCCTACTAAATCCTAATCAATCATAACAAATCCTAAAACAAATCCTAACTAACCTTAGTCGAATCCTAACCAAATCCTAAGGAAATCCTAAGGCAATTTTAGAACCTCAACAACTACCAAATAAACCATTGATTTTGATTGAAATTTTGCACACATCTTATTAATTAAGTTAAAAACAAGCACATTAAGTTTGAAGAAGATCTAACTTCACAAAAAGAAGAAAAATCCATAAATTTGCATGGGTGACGGCCGGCCTCCTTTTCCAATCTTGATGCTAATATTCTAGTATCTAAATCTTCTTTTAATACCGTTCAATTGCTCTCAAATTCTGTATGTGCGTAGAAAAATAAGTCTACTACCCACATACACAAATTTCATTCCAATCCAACTAGCAGATTGCTTAAGATCTCAAATGATAAAAATCCAACAACTGATGATCTTGCAAAGTATTTAATAGAGATCCAGACCACCTTGAAGCTTCAATTACAGGTAGCTTAAGACTCGTACAAAAGCTTAAATTGGAGATAAGATTTGGCTCTTGTGACGAAATATTAAGACCACTTAACCTTGCAATAAGTTGAATTATAGGAGGTTGGAACCATTCTGCATTCAGAAAAAAATCAATTTGATGGCTTATTGGTTGAAACTACTTTCATCTATGAAGATACATCCAATCTTTCATGTTTCTCTTCTAGAAATTTATAGCAAATTAACTTTATCAGGATGGATATAGCCACCACCACCTTATGTTGAAATTGAGGACCACAAGGAATATGAGGTGGAACAAGTCCTTGATTTGTGATGGAGACGAGGAAAGTTGGAGTATTTAATTTACTGGCATGGCTATGATGTAAATGAACAGACTTAGGAGCTAGCAGAAAATGTAACAAATGTATCACAAAAGGTATAAGAATTTCATTGACGATATCTTGATAAATCAAAATTTGGCCATTGATGAAACATGAAGATGAAGCCTTCTCCAAAGGAATGTATATAAGCAGGATCCAAGTCTCATCGAAATATAACTTGTTGCATTTTGCTTTCTTGTAATATCAAGATATCTAATTTCAAAGTGTATTTAGATATGGCTAGTGAAAATGAGGATATTGCACTAGTAATGCCATCTCAACCGAGTAGCTCATGACGTTGACCTTGAGATGAAGAAGTAGAAGAACCAAGAAGACATCGAAGAATATCAAGTAGTAGGTCACTTGTGATTGTCTTTGAAGTTAAACCACCTCAAGAAGATAGTGGTGAAATGATATTTTCAGGCCGCTTCCACAATGAAGATATAGAAGTTCAGGCATGATCTCAAGTGAAAGGTATTGGTCATTATCGGTGGCTACAAAGATCCATGAATCATTTGCCTCATGAATAACAATTGGAGTATATTGTAGAGACTATATGCCAAATCTTTGATTTCTTACATTTATGAGCATACATCTCAAATGGCTTCTCAAAGACCTTGAAGCTAGAAGAGGAGGTGATGTCAAGAACATACTTTTCAAAATCTTCTAGAATATTCTATAAGATTTTTAAAACTCTCTAAAATCTTCTAGAACCTTCTAACATCTTTCAAGTAGATAGAAGTTGCTTGAAAAGTTTCTTAATTGGTAGAAGTTGCTTGAGAAGCTTCCTAGTTGGTGGAAGTTGCCTGAGAAGCTTTCTAATTGGTGGAAGTTGCTTGAGAAGCTTTCTAATTAGTAGAAGTTACTTGGAAAGCTTCTTAGATAAAAATATACATTAGAGTTGAGGCTGAAGAGTTCTTCAGTCTTGACAACACATTTCTTCGAAGTCTAGTTTACATCTCTGGTGTTGTTCTTGTACTCATCTGATTAACCTAATTCTTACTAGTTCTTCTTGAACTTCTTGTTTAGACTTTTAGTCTATATTCTGCATTCGTGACAAACATGCTTCAATGAACCTAATAATGATTCAACATGCATATTAACATGAGGTATTTAAGATTCTTGTAATTTATATATACAATAATTAGACTAGAAGCGCCTTTTAGATAATGATGCCATTTTTGAAAATAATCCACAATTGCAAAAAGTTCTTTATTATGGATTTTATAGTTGATCTTTGCTTTTAAAAATTTCTTAGAATAAAAAGCTATTAGGTGGAATTTCTCATTTTCTGCTATTTGCAATAATATTATACTAAAAGAAAAGTCTGATGCATTTCTTTCCATAAAAAAATGCTTTGAAAAAGTCGACACAATATAAGATTGGTACAAAAATAAAAGTTATCTTCAAAGTTTTAAATGATGCTTTTGCTTCTTTATTCTACTTGAATTTGTCCTTATAAGTTAGTGTGTAAGTAGAATTGTAACTTGAGAAAAGTTCTTAATAAAGATTCAATAGTAATTGGCAAATCTCAAAAAATATTGCACATCTCTTATTTTTCTTGAAATCTTCCAATCTATAATTGTTTGAATTTTTTAAAGATCCATTTTGAAACCATCATTCAAAATGATATATCTTAAGAAGTTAACTTGAATAGTGTGAAATACATACTTTTCTATCTTGGCATATAGTCTTGTATTTCTAAATTTTTATAACACATGATAAAGATAAAATTTATATTCTTTTGTATTCTTAAAATAAATCAAAATATCATTTAAATAACAGACAATAAAATTATCAAAAAATTCATAAAAAACATCATTCATAAGATGTTGAAAAGTAGCTGGTGCATTTGTAACTCTAAAAGGCATGATATTATATTTAACATGTCCATATCTTGTTCAAAATATAGTCTTCTATTTATCTCCTTCTTTGATGCGCATCAAGTTATATGTTTCTTATAGATCTATTTTTATATAAATCATAGCTTGATTCAATTGATCAAGAAGTCTAAATATCAAAAATAAAAAATATCTATTTTTAATGGTAATCTTGTTGAATCTTTGATAATCTACACATATCTGTAGTGATGCATTTTTTCTTTAAAAACAAGATAGGAGCTCTTGTTAAAGATTTTGAATGGCATATGAAATTCTTGGCCAAGTTTTTTTCAATGTATTTTTTGAACTTAGCTAATTCACTATGTGATAAACTATAAATTGGTCTAAATAAAGATTAAATTCTCTCTTTGAGATTGATTAAACAATCATATGGATGATGTTCTAGAAGAATATTTATATTCTTCTTCTCAAAAATATCTTGATAATCTTGATATTAGCTTGGAATGACACTTAAAGTATTTTCACCATTAAAAATGGATGTAGCATAAATAGCAAAAGGTGATCTTTTTTTTACTGCATTCATAAAAGTTTTTACACCTATAAGTACAAGTTATACTATATTAGACTTATGGCTTTTTATTTATTTAATAAGACTCTTATTAATACTTTGAGAAAAATCAAGTCTATAAGAAATCCAATTTATTTGAGGATTATACTTTTTTAGCCATCATAGACCTAAAATGACTAGATTAGAGAGAGATTTAATTATATTGAAGATTACATAACTATTATGATCATCTATAGTTATATTTATAGCAAGGATTTTATGAGTAATATCTCTAGAAGACAATAGATGATTATCTATAATTTCTACTAGTATGGATTTAATTTTTTGTAGTAAAGGTATTCTATGACTTTCAACAAATTTTTTATCAAAGAAACTTGCTATGGCTCCTAAATCTAACAAGGCAGAGGCTTTGTGATTTTTAGGTCCTAAACACACATCTATTATAAAATGAGTAAAGGATTTTGAGGAAAAAATAAGACCTTTATTAAGAATTGTACAAGATTCTAATTATATAGTCCTTATTATAATTGGATAAATTTATTTCCGAACATATTGTCTTCTTTCATAGTTATACTTCTCATTTTGTAATTGTATCATTTCTTTGGACAATGTTGAGTAGTATACCTAGGTTCTCTATAATATAAGCACAATCCTTCTTGACAATGATAAATCTTTTCTTGTTCAATAAGAAATTTGAAATATATCATGTCAATTTGTATGTCTTTTATTTTTGAATGTATATATTGAAAAGACATTGGTATTGCCATTGTATTATAATAATAATAATAATAATAGAGCTCTGTTATGCGACTTTCAGATTGAAATTCAAAAAGCTAATTATCACATTTCACAACAAAGTCAATTACTTGACTCAATGTTTGAGGATCAAATAAGTTAAGCATCAATTTTTTTATTTCATATTGTAATCTATAGAAAAATTGGCTAATGAATGCAACATCATCCCACTTGGTATTAGTCGCTAGTTGTTAAAATTGTAAAATATATGATGTCATTAATCAATTGGTTTATTGTAAGATATAGATCTTATTAGTTGTAATACAAATTGCATCATATTCTACATATATAGATCAAAATTCTATTAATAATGCCTTCAAATTATACAATATTGGATCTTGTTGTTCAAAAAAATATAAAAACTACAATAAAATAGAACTTGAAAGTAGTGTTATAATAAACTTGACTTGTGATCTTTGAATTGGATAATTTTGAGATTGAAGTTCAATCACCAGTTTTTTTTTATTGATAAATCCTCAAAACTTAGATTTTGTGCTATTAAATTTTTTTGGCAAACTAATTTTTGGTTCTTTGATGCTTAAATGGTGTTCCATTGTAGGTGAAGTGATATAGCTTGAAGCAATTTTAATCACCTCTATATCTTCACTTCTTGCTAATCTTGTTGTTTTTTATAGTGGTACATTGAATTGATGCATTACAAGCATTAACTCTCTCATTTCTCTTGTATTTGTGCCATTGCACTCTTCATTTCAACAAGCTCTACTATGATAATATAACAGAAAAGAAAGAGTATCTATTCTTATTATAAAACAAAATACTCAAGAATAAAAAAAATAAATTCTAGGAACAATATTAATTTAGAAGTGGATAATCTACAATTTCTAATATGCTAATGTTTTATCAAGAGAAAAAAATAATCTACTCTTAATTAAAAAAAGACAATGCTTTGATATTATATCTTTATTCTTGTCAATCTATCAAGGATAAGAACTAGAAAAATATGCATAAATTAATAAAATCTATATTAAAAAAAAATAATAAAATAGAAATAAGAAAATATATATATTAAAAAAGAAACTATAACAGATATTGTCAAAAACTAGAAAATAGAATGATTCTTGAATTAGATTAAAAACAAAAATAAAATTAACAAGAATAAAGAAGACTTCATTCTTATTTTTATATATACTATCTATCTAAGAGCTACGTGGTAGCATTCTATAAAACCTCTAATACGTGTCTAATTTATAAGACACATGTCAAACTTATAAGACAAGTTTCCTATATGTACGCCATATATTTAGCTTGTTCTACAAGCTACTAATATGTGCAACATGTGGCTAGCTTATTGGCCAAGTTTCTAACCTATCAATTACCTATAGATATGTATAAAGGTGAATCTACATTTATGAAGCTTTTAGGAACTTTTCTATAGGATATTATCAAATTAATCCACTTTTACCTACTTCTACCTATCCATATTAATTAAATAATTATTGGAATAGATCTTACGTCTGAAAAAAATATTAAGACTTCTATCAATAATTATAGCATCAAATATATTATATTTTATTATCTATTTGAAGAAAATTTAGTTTTTGTTAAGGATCTTTATCTTTATTTTGATATTATAAAAGTTATAATAATCTAATTGTTTTAGAATACTACTAAATAGACACTTCTTTTTTATTACATGAACACCCTCATGCCACAAATCTTTATATATATACAATAAAATTCTTATTTATATTAAAAAGTTTTAAAATAAATTTAAAATAAAAGATTTGGATACAATGGTTGTTACAAATATATAATAGAAGTAGGTTCTAAAAGATTTTTTTTGATCTTAGAAGATTCTAAAAGATTCTTGATAGTTTTGAAGGTCCTAATAGGTCCAAATAAGTTCTAAGAAGGTGTCAAAAGATCCTAGAAGGTTCTAAGGGATCTTAGATGGTCGTAGAAGATTTTTAAAGGCTTAGATATTTTAGGAAGTTACCAATGAAGGATCTTAGGCTTGCTTTACTTCCAAGCATTAAGAAAACTTCTCAAAGAGCTTCCTTGTATCTAGTATATATTGGAGTCGAGGTTGACGGAATCTTCAATCTTGACAATGCAATTTTTATGACTCAACTTAGACCTTATAGTCTTATTCTTATATCTTATTGTAGCTCCTTACTTGTGATATAAAGTAAACTTCTTATGTTTCAATTCTTTGAACTTTTGGATTCTTGTTCTACTCGAGTAATATATCTATAATAATAGTTTTTTTTTTTAATAAAATTTGATATTAATTTTTATAAATTTTTTTTATAAATTTTAAAAAATTTATTAATTTTATTTAGAGAATCTTTTATTATAAGTTTATTTTAAATTTTTTTAATATAAATAAGAATTTTATTATGTATGCAGTGTCATACTGCATTTACGTGCAGTGTATAAAAATATTAAAAATCTTGTATCTATTGTTAATATATGTGTGAGTGCTAGAGGTTATTTTAGAAGATATTATAAAGAGAGGATTTATTATAGCTACTTAGTTAGTGAATTAAGATGGCTATTTGTTTTGTTCCTACCTTAATTATATCCTAGAATAGACTCTTTTGTAATTAGAAGAAAAGTAAAGGTTGTTTTACCTTTCTTATTGACTTTTGAGGTAGAATGGACCTTGTGAGGGGTAAGAAAGAAGAGCATGGGGTGAATAAGGCCCATCCAATAGGATTTGGCTGCCCATGTGGGCATCTCATAGTCTAATATGGAAAGAAAGGGAGATAAACTCCTCTTGCTAGACCGAGAGGAAGGCAGTTTTTGAATAGTGAATTTTGGAGAGCGAAAGCTCCGTGGATATAGAAGTGTTTGTAATGAAAATTGGTGGGTGTATTCTTCAAGTTGTAAGGATTCTAGAACCTATTTACTTGCTTGTTTTGGAGTTGTGAGCAAACAATTATGCTTGTTTTAGTAGAGTAGAGTTTGCTGCCACCTGACGAAGAGGGGCAGAAACTTCGAGCTGCTACTGCAAGTCTGATTTCGACGCTTTCTTAGTGAAATTTATAAATAATGTGCAAAATTGTGCTAGCTTTCTATCAAGACATCTCTTGTAGCATTTGGAGTTGGAGAGCAAAAGTTGTGAGCTTGAGAGTGGAAAAGAGTTTGCTGCCACCCGACGAAGAGGGGCAGAGACTTTGTTCAACCACCCAAGTCGGACAGTCTCTTCAATCCTTTTGATATTTTAGGTGCTTATAAAAGCTTATGTAAGCTTTTTGCAAAAACAAAAATCATTACATTTGAAGCTTTGATGAAAGTTTTATGAGCCATGAAGTGTCAAAGAGGGCAAATTGTCGCTAGGGTTTGAAGAGTAGAATCAACTAGCTACAAAATCTAGAGTTTGAGAGGCATGCATCCAAAATTTTAGAACAAGTTAGATGATGGAGTGAGCTTTCTAAAAAGCTATTGCATGTCCAATTTGGAGAAGGGAACTGATCACAACAAAGGCTGAAGTGAAGAGGAGCTTTGCTGCCTTTGCATTTGCTTGGAAATTTTAGCGCCTACTTCTTTTAGCCATAACTTTTAAATGGTAAGTCATCTATTTGTGAAATTTTGATATGTTTTACAATGGATTATTGGCTTTCCATAGGCTATAAGCACGCTTGATTCGACCTTTGGATGAATTTTTAGTGATTTATTTAGTTTCAGCTTGTTGTATAACTTGTATTCCTCATATGCGGTTGTATTTTGAGGTATACTTGAATACATACATACTTTGCTTATACCTTTTATACAAGTATATATACTTGTATTTATATCAAGTATTTATATAAGTATTCTATAAGTATTCTATAAGTATTATTTATAATATTTGTACAAGTATTTATACAAGTATTATACCAAGGATTTATATAAGTATTATATAAGTATTTATACAAGTATTATTCATATATTTATACTTTATATTTGTACAAGACTTGTATAAGTATAATATAAGTATAACTTGAAAGCTTGAAAAAATATTGTGCAAGTATAGAACATACTTGCACGGCTTCCTCTCATGTTCCCTGCTAGTTCTAGCAGCAGCTAGGAACCCGGCATTTTTCCAAGGCGAATTCTCTCTACCCGACAACGGGGATGCATGGCATGGAAGATATTTTTATAACAAAAAGAGGGTGTCTATCTAATAGTTCTCTTGTTTTATTTAGAAAATTTTAAATAATTTTTTAAAAAATATATTTACTAATAATTAATTTTTTATATAATTAAAAAAAGGAAAATAAGTAATAAGTTTATATAAGAAAATAATTATTTTATTTTAAAATTTTATACTATTTTACTATTATAATCAATAAATATTTATAGTTTAAATAGGAATTTCTAATAATAATAAAAAAAATTCTAATACATTTATAAGATTCTTTGATGGTTCTCACATGTGATTTTTAATATTCTATTCAAATCAATACAAAAGATACTTGATCTTATTTTAAGATCTATCAATCTTAATATTATAATAGAATAATTATATCTTATTATAACTTTAAAATAAAAGTTTTTTTTTTTAAAGATATTTTCATCACTCTTTTGTTGTTTTAATAATTTTGATAATTATATTTTATATTATTTTATAAAATCTTATTATTTTATTTTTTAAATATATATTTTTTAAATATATATTTTTTTAAACTATTAACTTTTTAAAAGTCTAAATTATTATAAATAATAGCCATAACTAGCAAAAAATAGTATTCTTTTTGAATAGATAAATGTATCATGTTATTGTATAAAACTTTGTTATTAGCAAGAATTTTTTAAAATTTTTTTATAATAAATATTAGCATATTATAATTATATACCAAAATTTAATCTATATATTTAGTTAATCTATTAATTTTAGTATCAAGAACTAAAGACAATTCATTCATTATCTTTAATATCTTAAAAAAAGTTCTTTAAAATTAAGATATTAATTAGGATTTTTAATGAGATTGAATTTGAATATAGAATATATGATATTAATAGATAAAATTAAACTTGGCTATTTTTTTATACATTATGATTTTAAACAAGCTTTAAAATATATTATTTTTATTTTTAAATTTACCATGATAAAAATATAGTTATAAAAATCAAAAAATTAGTAATTTTATAATAAAATCTATTAAATAGATGACTAAGATTATTTTAGAATAGTAAATAGTTAAAAAAATATATATGTTTGATAATATAGAGTGTTTTTATAAGAGTATACATATAATAAAGATATCAAAATTCTACAAATAATGTATCCATATTTAAGATTACTAGATTGTTTTAAAAATAAATCCCAAAATCTTATTGTATCCAAAATATTCTACTATCAACAACTTGTATTATGGTTGATGGATATGTAATTATTTTCAGCCTATTGAAATATATAAATATTATTAAAAACAAAGAATATTGTCTTTAAATTTAAATCTATTCAAATTCTTATAAAAAATATTTTATAACTTTAAAAATAAAAATATATATTAATATATTTGAAGAATTTTAATTAAAAATAGATAGATTTAAATTTTTGATATATATAAATTTTTAAATTTTTAATAAATAAATAAATAAATAAATAAATAATTTTAATAAAGTATTTTCTTAATTTTTTCCACAATATGAATATTCAAATATAAAATTTGATAAGCTTTGTTGCTTTTTAGCATGTTATATAATATGAAGTATTAATTGTAACAATGACATGTTTTAATAAGTTGAACAACAAATCAAGATATGTATTAATATAAAATATTTAAAATTCTTATAATCAATATAAAATTTGACTAAGTTAGAGCACCTTCTAAATAATAATGCTACTTTATAAATTCATCTATAATAATAATAAATAATTTTTTAAAATCTCATAATTAATCTTTTTTATGAAAATTTTAAAAAAATTTGTACTATTTATAATAATATTAGGCTTAATGCATATTTTTTTATAAAAGATTAGGCATCATAATATTGGAATTCTATAAAATATGATTATTTATTATAAATATCCATATTTATTAGTATATTTATTTGGAATAAATAGAATTATATAGAAATAAATAAAAATAGATTAAATTATTAATATCTTATTGAAAAGTTTTTTAGAAGCTGTGTAGATATAGATTTGACTTTACATGTGTTTATAGGCAATAGGTAGGTTGAAAACTTGGCTAATAAATTAGCCACATGTTGCACATATTGACCACTTGTATTATAAGTTGGCCATGTGGCATATATGTCAAAAACTTGTCCTACAAATTAGATATATGTTTGACAAGTTGTATATGTATGATGTGGCCTATATGGCATTGCCACATAGCTCTTTAGTTGGATAGTACATATGGAAGCAAGAATGAGGCCTTTTTCACTCTTGTAAATGCCTATTTTTTTCTTTTAATCTAATTTTAAGAGATTCTAATCTTCTTGTCTTTGGTAATAGCTATTCTAATTTTTTTTAAAAAATACATATTTTTTTTATTCTTTTTAATTGCCTTTCTTTGATATACATCTTATTTTATTTATTTACATTCTTTAAATTCTTATTCTTGATAAATTGACAAGAGTATATTTTCAATTTCAAAGCTTTATCTTTCTTGATTAAGAATAGATTATCTCTTTTTTTTAACAAGATATAAGCATATTAGAGGTTGTAGATTACTTACTTTTGTATTGATATTATTTTAAAGAGTTTTTAAAAATTTTTGATCTTTTTCTACCTCTTGTCATAAGTAGTATAAGATATATATTTTTTTCTATTGTGTAATTATGGTAGAACTTGTAAAAATGAAAGATGTAATAATATAAATATAAGAATAAATAAGAGAGTTAGTACTTATAATATATTAACTCACTTCATTATTATAAGCAAAATCAAGATTACTTAAAATTAAAGATGTAGAGATAATTGGAGCTACTTCAAAATTTACACATGTATGAGCAAATTTTCTTATAATAAAAGATCTAATAAGCATCACCACCTTTATTATCATATTATATTGTTATACTATAATTCTTTATAATATATAAAAATTAATCAAAATACATCATATATTCATAAATTCTAATATGTATTAGAATGATTAGTAAAGTATTTAAAAGAATTGGTGTAAAAAAATTTATTGTGTTTTTTTTTTTTTATTTAGTTTGGTTATGGCATTTAAATTATATAAGACCTAAATATTTAATATGAAACCTTGAGAAGAGATTGGAAGCAAAGATGAAGAACTAAATTACTAAGAGGCTTTTTTGGAGGGATGAAAATAAAGTATGGATGAATGAAGACAAGAGGTGAAGCTCTTCATTCCTATTGGTTAATGGTCATGCTCAATAGGCTTTGAGGAGGCTATCCATGAGGAGAACAAGGATTTCAATAATTTCAAAGAAAGAATTTGAAAATCAAAGACTAGGGTTAGAAAGTTCATTTTTTGTACTACAATTTTGGTATAAGAATCAAGAGATTTGGCATTTTTATGAAAGAGGGGTAGGCACTTGAAGTTAAGGTGTACAAATTATATCTATTGTCACTCTTTTTAAGATACAAGGAGTTGTATAAGAGCTTTTGGAAATCGGAAGGTGCGGCTAGAGAAGTGATTTCAAAATCTACATTTAATGTGGAAATATTGTTACATTTGGAGTTCTAAAAAAAAAAATATTAGAAGTCAAAGACAGTAGATTGAATTCCAAGGTAGTAAGTAGATGTCACAAACATAAGATTTATTCTAGTAATTATCTAATTAATATAGGTCAATCAAAGTAGATTAAATAATTTAATTTGATAATATCTTAGAAAAAAGCTTCTTAGAAGCTTCATAAATGCGGAATCATCTTTGTACATGTTTATAGGTGATTGATAAGTTAGAAACTTGGTCAACAAGCTAGCCACATGTCGCACATATTGGTAGCTTGTAGAACAAGCTAGCCATGTGTCACACATGTTGGTAGCTTGTGGAACAAGCCAAGTACGTGGTACACATGTGGAAAACTTGTCTTACAAGTTTGACACGTGTCTTACAAATTAGACATGTGTATGAGGTCCTATAGAATATTGCCACGTAGCTTTTAGATAGATAATATAAATAGCAACAAGAGTAAAGCTTTCTTCACTCTTGTCAACTCTTTTCTTGCTTCTAGTCTAGTTTAAGAGTCTCTTGTATTTTTTAGTCTTTGGCAATAGCCATTCCAGTTTCTTCTTAAACATATATATTTCTTTATTTCTATCTTGTTATTTTCTTTTGACATAGTTTTTTATAAACTTAAGCATCTGTATTAGTTCATGTCCTTGACAAATTGACAAGAATGAAGTTACAATATCAGAGCTTTGTCTTTTCTTGATTAAGAGTGGATTATTTCTTTTTTTTAATAAGACATAATCATATTAGAAGTTGTAGATTATCCACTTTTAAACTGATATTGTTTCTAGAATTTTTTTCTTTATTATTGAATGTTTTATATTATAATAAGAATAGATATTTTTTCCTTTTCTATTGTGGTATCATCGCAGAGCTTGTTGAAATGAAGAGTATAATAGCACAAATGCAAGAGCAAATAAGAGAATTAATGCACACAATGCATCAACTCAATACACCACCACAAGGAGCAACAAGATTGACAGGAAGTGAAGATATAGAGATGATTTGAGCTATTTCAAGCCATACCACTTCACCTATGATTGAACATCATTCAAGCATCAAAAAACCAAAGATTAATTTATTGGAGAAGTTTGATGGCACCAGATCTAAGTTTTGAGGATTCATCAATAAAGTATAACTAGTGATTGAACTTCAACCTCAAAGTTATCTAACTCAAGGATCACAAATCAGATTTATTAGAATACTATTGTGAGGTTCTATTTTATCATGATTTTTGTCTTTTCTTGAATGATGTGATCTAATATTGGATAATTTGGAAGTATTTTTAGTGAAGTTTTGATCTATGTATGGAAGATATGATGTAATTTGTGTTGCAACCAACAAGATCTGTATCTTGTGACAAGAAAATTTATCAATGACATCATATGCTTCACACTTTTGACAATTAGTAATTGACACCAAGTTGGGTGATGCTTCGCTTATTAGCCAATTTTTCTATAGATTACAATATGAGGTAAAGAAATTGATGCTCAATTTATCCGATCCGCAGACATTGAGTCAAGCAACTGATTTTGTTGTGAAGTATGACAATTGGTTTTTTGAATATTGATTGAAGAGCTACACAAGAGAGTCCCTACGTTGCTATAATACAAAGGAAAAATCAACGTCTTCTCAATACATATATTCAGAAGTAGGAGACATGCAAATCAATGCGATATATTTCAAATCTCTTATTGAACAAGAAAAAAAATCCTCGTCGTCAAGAAGGATTGTGTTTATATTGTGGAGAACCTAAGCACACTGCTCAACATTGTCTGAAAAAATGATGTAACCATAAAATGAGGAGTATGGCTGTTAAAGAAGATATTATGTTGGAAAATGAATTTGTCCAGCTACAATAGGGACCATGCAATTGAAATCTTATACAACTCCTAGTAAAGGTCCTATTCTCTCCTCAAAACCCTCTACTTGTTTTATAATAGATGTCTATTTGGGACCTAAAAATCATAAAGCCTTTGTCTTATTAGATTCAAGAGCCTTAACATATTTTTTAGATAAAGATTTTATTTAAAGTCGTAAAATACTTTCAGTACAAAAAATTAGATCCGTACATATAGAAGTCATAGATGGTCGCCCGTTATCTTTTGAAAATATTACTCATGAAATCCTTCCTATAAATGTAACAATAGAAGATCATAATAGTTGTATAATCTTTAATATAGTAAAATCTCTCTCTAATCCAATCATTTTAGGTTTATCATGGCTAGAAAAATACAACCCTTGAATAGATTAGATTTCCCGTACACTTGATTTTTTTTAAAGCATTAATAAGAGTACTGTAAATCAAGTAACAAACCATAAGCCTAATATAATAAAATCCATATTTATAGGTACAAAGGCATTTATGAATGAAGCAAAAAAAAGATCATCTTTTGCTATTTATGTTATACCCATTTCTCATAGTGGAAGGACATCAAGTGGCATTCTAAGCTAATATCAAGATTATCAAGATGTTTTTGAGAAGAATGTCTATATTCTTCTTCTCAAAAATAATCTACAATCTATCTCAAAATGAATTGGCTGAACTCAAGAAATATATTGATGAGAACTTGGCCAAGAATTTCATACGCCATTCAAAATTCTCAATAGGAGTTCTTATCTTGTTTGTAAACAAGAAAGATGGGTCACTATGGATGTGTGTAGATTATTGAGGACTTAACAAGATTACCATCAAGAATAGGTATCCTCTACCTTTGATATCTAGACTTTTGGATCAATTGAATCAAGCCAAGATCTATACAAAAATAGATCTAAGAGGAGCATATAACCTAGTGCGCATCAAAAAAGGTGATAAATGAAAGATTGTATTTCAAACAAGGTATGGACATTTCAAATATAATGTCATGTTTTTTAGACTTATAAATATACCAACTGCTTTTCAACATCTTATGAATGACGTTTTTCATGAGTTTCTTAATGACTTTGTTGTCTATTATTTAGATGATATTTTAATCTATTCTAATAATATAAAAAAATATGAACTTCATGTTTGTCATGTGTTACAAAAAATTAGATATTATCAAGGATATACTTGTCAAAACCTTCTAAAATATTTTAAAAGATTCTTAGAACTCTCTAGAACCACCCTGAACCTTTTGGTATCTTCCAAATAGATAAAAATTCCTTGAGAAGCTTCCTAGTTGACAAAAGTTGCTTGAAAAGCTTCCTAGTTGATGGAAGTTGTTTGAGAAGCTCTCTAGTTGGAGGAAGTTTCTTAAAAAGCTTCTTACGTAGGAATATATATTGGAGTCGAGGCTGAAAAGTTCTTCAATCTCGACAACACATCTCTTGGAGCTCTAGCTCATCTCTCTAGTGTTGTTTATTGTACTCATCTGATTAATCTAGTTCTTGCCAATTCTTTTGGAACTTCTTGTTTAGACTTCCAATCTATATTCTGCGTCCGTGACAGTTTATCGAGACTACCCTTCTATCAATATCACAGCTTAGTTCTTTGAGGCAGAGACTAGACTATTCCTCTCCTTGGAGATACTTGAGCATTCTAAAGGTTGCAGATTATCTTTCCTTGGACCAATATTGATTCGTTCTTCTTTACTTAATATGGCTAGTAGAGAAGATATTAAGATGGTAGAATCTTTGGAATCAAAGTTAGATGTAATCATCAATGCCCTTAATGCTCTAGCAATTAGAACTACTAAAATTGAAGAAAATTTTGCTAAGTTCCATAGAGCTACAAGAATGGAAGTGGCTCAGACTGTAGTACAACCACCTCCACCTAGTGAAGTATTACCATCTACATCTCAACGTGAGAATTGGATTATACCGCAGTATAAAGAGCCTCGAGTCAGTCTCTTAGAGAAGTTTGATGGTATCCAATCAAAATTTCATGGTTTTGTTAACCAAGTTTGATTGGTAACATTCTTCCAACCGGAATACTATTTAATCAAGGAGATGCAAGTTGGATTAGTAGGAACATTGCTTAATAGACAAGCTTTGTCTTGGTTTGCCCCCTTATTTGAGAAAAGGTTTTTTATCTTGAGTAATTTTGAGACCTTTCTAGGAGCATTCAAGGAGGCATTTAGAGAGCATGATAAGGCTCGATGGGCAACCACCAAGATTTATTTTGTGCATCAAGGATCTTTCTCTACATCTGTTTACGCATTAGATTTCAGAAAACTTGCTTGTGATATCAATTGGGAAGAAGAAGCACTGGTGAGTCAACTTTATTTGAGACTCAGAGATGATGTGAAGAATTTATTCCTATCTCTACTCGACCTTCAAACACTCAATGAAGCAATCAGTCAAGCGATGAAGTGTGAGAATCGGCTTTTTCAATGATGTCAAGACTATTTTTCTAGAACTATACGGTATCCACAAGAAAACCAGTTCTATTCAGGTGCTCCTATTAAGAGTGTAGAAGCTCAATCTAAAACAGAAGACATGCAAATCAATACAATATATTTCAAACCCCTCACAACTGAAGAAAGGAAGCAACAATTTGAGCAAAACTTATGCTTATATTGTAGAGAGGCAGGCCATAAAGCCGGAAATTGTTTTGAAAAACAGACGCCTTAAATAACAAGACTCAAGAACACAAGCGTGCAATAAAATAAGGACGCCGAGCCACAATAGGGACCGTGCAGTTGGACATGTCAACATCCCAAATTAATCAAGGTCCCTTTCTCTCAGCTCAACCTTCTCATTACTTTACGGTACCTTTATTTTTTGATATTCAAAAACTACAAACCAATACTCTACTAGACTCAGGAGCATTTGTTTGCTTTTTAGATGAAGAATTTGCCAAGCTTCACAAAATTTTTTTTATGAAGAAACCAAAGTCTGTCCATGTAGAAGTCATAGATGGCCGATCTTTGTCTTCTAGTGATGTTACTCATGAAACTAAACCGTTGAAGGTACATCTTAAAAATCATAAAAATAATATTGTGTTTAATATTATCAAGACCCTTTTATGTTCATTCATTTTGGAACTATCTTGGCTTAATAAATATAATCCATTAATAGATTGGAAGTTGTGGAAAGTAACATTTTCAACAAAATCCTTGAAGGTAGAACCTGCTAAGATAATGTCTAAAAAACAAACCCTTATTCATAGGTGCGAGGGCCTTCATCAAGGAAGCCAAGCATAATACACCTCTTGTCATCTTCGCAATGCTAGCTCGAGAAGATGCAACTTCGACTTTGGTTATTCCGGAGCAGTATGAAGAATTCAAGGATGTCTCTGAGAAGAAGAATGTTGACGTGCTACTAGAGCATCGACCATACGATTGTACTATAGATCTCTAAGAAGGAGTAGAACCACCATTTGGCCCAATCTATAATTTATCATAAGACAAGCTCTCAACATTGAAGGATTATATTGAAGAGAATCTTATGAAGAACTTCATTCAGTATTCTAAATTTCCAGCAGATGCACTTATCTTCTTTGTGAAAAAGAAAGATGGCTCATTACAAATGTGTATAGATTATTGAGGCTTGAACAATATCACCGTAAATAATCAATATCCATTACTACTAATATCCGAATTCTTAGAGCAATTTGGTGAAGCCAAAATATACACTAAGATAGATCTTTGTGGAGCTTATATTCTTGTACAAATAAAGGCGGGAGATGAATGGAAGACAACGTTTCGGACGAGGTATGGATATTTTAAATATAATGTGATGCCTTTCGGATTGACCAATGCACTAGTTATATTTCAACATTTGATGAATGATATTTTTTGAGAGTATTTGGACAAATTTGTTATTTGTTACCTCGATGATATTTTGATTTATTCCAAGAATATTCAAGAATATGAGAGTTATATGAAGTTGGTGTTACAAAAATTTTGGGATGTGGGATTATACACCAAGTTAGAGAAATACGTATTCCATTAATCTAAGGTGGAATTTCTTGGTTGTATCATTTCGGATGAAGGATTGTTGATGGATCACAAGAAAATTTAAACAATAACGGATTGGGCAGTACCAAAGACGGTACGGGACGTACAATATTTTCTTGGATTTGCCAACTTCTATTATATTTTTATCAAGAATTATTCACAAATTGGAGCCTTATTAATGCCATTGACATCAAAGGACAAGCTCAAGTGGAATACTTGAGCATAAGAGGCTTTTCAAGAGTTAAAGTCGGCGATTATATCCGCCAAGAAGGCAGCAAGGATTATCGACAATCTCTGCCAATTCCAAAGCAATCGTGGTCTTCAGTATCTATGGACTTTATCACAGATTTGCCACCTTCTACAACATTTGATGCTATCTACGTGGTGGTAGATCGATTTACAAAGATGATACATTTTGTTCCATGCAGAAAGACAACTTCTAGTGAAGAAACAACAAGATTGTTTATTGACAATATATATCAGTATCATGGTTTACTAGATGACATTATTTTGGATCAAGGGCCTCAATTTATATTGAAGTTTTGGAAGTTGTTTTTTGACATAATGAGGGTAGATATCAAACTCTCTTTTGCCTTCTATCGTCAAACTGATAGTCAAACAGAGCGAGTCAACCAAGTCTTGGAGCAATATCTATGATGTGCGATCAACTATCAATAAGACGATTAGACTACATATCTACCATTGGTGGAGTTTGCGTATAATAATTCAATCCATACCTCAATCCAACAAACACCTTTCTTTACAAATTATGGATGTCATGCAAAACTTGATTTGTTGGATAAATCCAAAGATGAAAATCCAGTAGCTGAAGATCTTGCAAAGCATTTAATGGAGATCCATACCACCTTAAAGCTTCAGTTACAGGTAGCTCAAGACTTATACAAAACTTTTGCAGACAAATTTTGGAAGGATTTTCCTGCTTTTCAAATTGAAGATAAGGTTTGATTCTTGTGACGAAACATCAAGACTACTTGACCTTGCAATAAGTTAGATAATAGGATGTTGGGACTATTCTGCATTCAAGAGCAAATCAATCCAATGGCTTATTGCCTGAAACTACCTACATCCATGAAGGTACATCCGGTCTTTCATGTTTCTCTTCTAGAAGCTTATAACAAATTAACTTTACCAAGACAGATATAGCCACCACCACCTTGTGTTGAAATCGAGGACCACGTGGAATATGAGGTGGAACAAGTCCTTGATTCGCGACGGAGATGGAAAAAGTTGGAATATTTAATTCAATGGCATGGCTATGATGTAAACAAGTGGACGTGGAAGCTAGTAGAAAATGTAACAAATACGCTACAAAAGATATAGGAATTTCATCGACAATATCCTGATAAACCAAAAATCGGCCACTGATGAAATGTGAAGATGAAACCTTCTCCAAAAGAATGTATATAAGCACAATCTAGGTCTTATCAAAATATAATTTATTGCAATTTTGATTTCTTATACTTTCAAGATATATAATTTTAGAGTGTATTTAGATATAATTAGTGGGAATGAAGATATTGCACTAGTGATGCAATCTCAACCAAGTAGCTCACAACGTCGACCTTGAGATGAAAAATTGGAAGAACCAAGAAGTCGTCAAAGAATATTAAGTAGCAGGTCACTCGTGATTGTCTTTGAAGCTAAACCAACTCATGAAGGTAGTGGCAAAACGATATTTTCAGGCTGCTTCCACAATGAGGACATAGAAATTCAGGCATAGTCTCAAGTGAAAGGTGTTGGTCATTATCAATGGCTACAAGGATCCATGAATGATCTGCCTTGTAAACGAAAACTAGAATATATTACAAAGACTATGTGCCAAATCTTTGATTTTCTACGTTTGTAAGCATACATCTCAAATGGCTTCTCAGAGACCTCGAAGCTAGAGGAGGAGGAGATGTCAAAGACATACTTATCAGAACCTTCTAAAATATTTTAAAAGGTTCCTAGAACTCTCTAGAATCACCCTGAACCTTCTAATATCTTCCAAATAGATAAAAATTCCTTGAGAAGCTTCCTAGTTGATAGAAGTTGCTTGAGAAGCTTTCTAATTGGAGGAATTTGCTTGAGAAGCTTCCTAGGTAGGAGTATATATTGGAATCGAGGCTGAAGAATTCTTCAATCTTGATAACACATCTCTTGGAGCTCTAGGTCACCTCTCTGGTATTATTTCTTATACTCATCTGATTAATCTAATTCTTGCCAATTCTTCTTGAACTTCTTGTTTAGACTTCCAGTCTATATTCTATGTTTGTGATAGATATAGGGTTATAAGCCAAGATGAAAAAGTGTATATTTCACACTATTCAAGTTGACTTTTTAAGATACATTATTTCAAATAATGGTCTTAAAATGGATCCTAAGAAAGTCTAGAAAATCATAGATTGGAAGATTCCAAAAACAGTAAGAGATGTATAATATTTTTTGAGATTTGTCAATTACTATCGAATCTTTATCAAGAATTTTTTTCAAGTTGCAACTCTACTTACATGCTTAACTTGTAAAGACAAATTCAAGTGGAGTAAAGAAGCAGAAGCATCATTTGAGGCATTGAAGATAATTTTTACTTCTGTACCAATCATGTATCGTATTGACTTTTTCAAGGAATTTTTTATGGAAACACATGCATCAGACGTTGCTTTGGGGGCAGTATTGTCACAAATGGGAGAAGATAATAAATTCCACCCAATAGCTTTTTATTCTAAGAAATTATCAATAGTAGAGATCAATAATAAAATCTATGATAAAGAACTTCTTGCAATTATGGATTCTTTTTAAGAATGGTGCTAATATCTAGAAAGCGCTTCTAGTCCAATCACCATATATACAAATCATAAGAACCTAGAGTATTTCATGTTCGCGTGCATATTGAATTGTCGCCAAGCTTGTTGAAACATGTCTTTATCAAGATTCGAGTTTATTATCACCTATTAGTTAGGAAAACAACAAAATTTGTTTGATGCATTTTCTAGATATTCTTATCTTGTACCAAAAGAAAGAGATTTAGCTTTTGATCAACAAAGAACGATCCTCTTAAAGTCAGAGCAATTCCATCTTCAAATAATCAAACCAACATTAACTGTTGATTCTACTTTTATCAAGCAAATCTAGTCTAGTATGTCTTCAGATCCTCTTGTCCATGAGATTAAGAATAATTCATCTAAGTCTCATAATACTTCTAAGTTTGAATTCAAGAATGATTTGCTTTATTTTGAAAGATGCCTATATATTCTAGAAGGCGCATCACAACTACGTGATCTAGAAGCTTGTCACAACCTCCTTACAACAAGACATTTTAGATATAATAAGACTTTGGAGCTAGTATGAAAAGATTTTTGGTGGCCTCAGATGTGGAAGGCTGTTAAAGAGTTTGTACAGTCGTGTAATATTTTTTTAAGATCAAAAACTCCTTGTCACCGATCTTACGAACTTCTTCAATCATTATCTGTACCAAAACAACTTTGGTCTTGTATTTCTATGGATTTTATTACGGATCTTCCAAAATCAAGTTCATATGATTCTATATTCATGATTGTAGATCATTTTACCAAGATGGCATATTTTGTATCATGTACAAAATCTATTATAGGTGAAGAAACAATTAAACTCTTCTTTAATAATATCTATTGCTATCATGGACTACTAAGGGATATTATATCAAACAAAGGAACACAATTTATATCAAGATTTTAGATGGCTCTTTTTAAAATATTGAAGGTGGATATAAAATTATCCTCAGCTTTCCACCCTCAAACTAATGAACAAACAGAATGAATAAATCAAGTTTTGGAGCAATATTTGAGATGTACCATCAACTACCATCAAGATAATTCGACAACTCTTTTGCGATTGGTAGAGTTTACTTATAATAATTTGATATATTTTTCTATTTAATAAATTCTATTTTTTATAAATTACGATTATCATCCACGACTTGATACTTTTGACTTTTCAAAAGTTGATAATCCTATGGCAAAAGATTTGGCGAATTGTTTATCAGAGCTATATATAATAATGAAGGCATAACTAAAGAAAGCTCGAGAATGACAAAAAATCAATAAAGATGTCTATTGTAAGAAACAACCTCAATTCCATATGGACAATAAGGTATGGTTACTTTATCGTAATATCAAGATTATTTGTCATTGTGACAAGTTGGATTATTATAGACTTGGACCTTTTTTGATTTGTGAATAAATCAATCTAGTTGCTCATCAATTATGCTTATTAAAATCTATGAAGATCCATCCTATATTCCATGTGTCACTACTTGAGCCATACAAGACAATGGATATATAAAGAAGAAGATAAATGCCACTGCCTCCTATAATAATGGACAACAATGAAGAATTTGAGGTCAAAGAGATTTTAGATTCAAGGTGGCGTGAAAATTGATTGGAATATCTTGTGCATTGGCGTGGATATGATATTAATAAATGCACATGGTAGCCATTTAGGAATCTAATAAATGCATCAATAAAAGTCAATGCATTTTATCGACGACATCTGTCAAAACTAAGATAAAGAATCAAAAAAATCTTTGTTATAAAAAAAACCAGGTTTTATAGAGGTTTCATCCTAGCTTGTATCATTGTTAATATTTCCTTGGATTTATTCATACTTAAAAGATTGAGGATCAATAACCAACAAATTTAGCTTAAGAACCATCGTTTGTTGATTTATCAGATAAGACATTACAACTATCACAACCTTCAAGATAATGGAATAGAAATGAAGATCCTCAAGAACAACATGTCTTTCCTTGGATTGATGGCAAAATACAATGTGTTTGGTATCATGACCTTGGAAGAGACTCCCGATGCTTGGTGATACTTTTAGAGGTAGGAACTATTCTTGATGGTGTTCCTAATATTTTCTTTGAAGGAAGTTATAAAGGCCTCAACAATGATCAAATAAGAAGGTGGTCCTCTCCCCTTTGTATGGGATATTATCGATGGCTAAAAGGACCTATGAACTACCTTCAAAGGGAACAAAGATCAGAGTACGTGGCAAGTACAATTTGACCTATCTTAGACTTTTTCAATATGTAATCACCGTTCCTCATGGAACTCATCCCTAGAAGGGGGCATTATGTCACGGACATAAGATTTATTCTAATAATTATCTAATTAATATAGATAAATAGAAATAGATAAAATAAATTAATTTGATAATATCTTAGAAAAAATCTTCTTAGAAGCTTCATAAATACAGAATCACCTTTGTACATGTCTATAGGTGATTAGTAGGTTAGAAACTTGATCAACAAGCTAGCTACATGTTGCACATGTTGATAGCTTGTGGAATAAGCCAAATACGCGGCGCACATGTGAAAAATTTATTTTGCAAGTTTGACACGTGTCTTGTAAATTAGACACGTGTAGGAGGTCCTATAGAATATTGCCACATAGCTCTTAGATATATAGTATAAATAGAGACAAGAATAAAGCCTTCTTTACTCTTGTCAACTCCTTTCTTGCTTCTAGTCTAATTCAAGAGTCTCATGTATTTTTTAGTCTTTGTCAATAGCATTCCAGTTTCTTCTTGAATATACATATTTCTTTATTTCTATCTTTTTATTTTCTTTCAATATAGTTTTTTACTAACTTAAGCATCTATTTTAGTTTGTGTCCTTGATAGTAGATCTTATTGTTGATAGTGATGGTTTTTGCCATATCTTGAGCTTCTAGACAAATATTTGTCTCAAAATTTTTAAGAAGGTGTATTATTATGTTAAAAAGCTATATATTAATGTTTCCTGGTATTTAGACTTTTATTTTGTGAGATATAAAGAATTTAGTATGCAGAAATTTATTGACAAGGGTTTGAAGCTACTATTAGGATTTTAGCAATATCTAAAGATCAATAAAGAATCAATAGTTGAAATTTATTGTAGTAGTTGTTAAGAGTACATTAGTATTTTATGTAAATTTTGAGTAGATTTGGATGATTGGATTAAAAATTATAGATTATTAAAATTTAGAAAAAATTCCCTCCCTATAGGTGAATGAGGATTTTAGAACATTTTGTTATATTTTGAGTGTTTTGTGAAAGTAAGACTTATGTATTAGATGCAATAGTGTCAAGGACAATAACTGAATGAAGTCAAATAAACAAGTGAGACCTCTCTCAAAGAAATAAATATAAAGAAGTATATATATTAAAAAGAAACTGGAATGGCTAATGCCGAAAGACAAGAAAATTAGAGACCCTTGAACTAGACTAGAAACAAGAAAGGAGTTGACAAGAGTGAAGAAGGCTTCACTCTTGTCTCTATTTATACTATCTACCTAAGAGCTAAGTGGCGACGTTCTATAGGACCTCCAACACGTATCCAATTTATAAGACACGTGTCCAAGTTGCAAGACACATGTCGAACTTGTAGGACAAGTTTCCTATATGCTCGCCATGTATTTAGCTTGGTCTTCAAGCTACCAACATGTGCGACATGTGGCTAACTTATTGACCAAGTTTCTAATTCAAAAGTCTATTATGGACACTTATAAAATCAAAGCAGCGTCTATGAAGTTTCTAGGAAGTTTCTCTAAAGATATTATGGAATTAACCTGCTTTTATCTTCTTTTATCTAGTTCTATCTGATCATATAGGTAACTATGTATATGTCCGTGACATTATCCCTTCTTTAAAGGACGAGTTCCATGAGGAGCGGTGATTACATGTGTAGAAAGTCTAAGATACGGCGAATAGTATTTGTCACATACTCTAATCTTTATTCTCTTCGAAGGTAATTGATAGGTCCTCTCAGCCATCGATAGTGTCTCATTCCAGGGTGAGAAGACCACCTTGTTATTTGATCATTGTTGTGACCTTCATAACTTCCTTCGAATATCACATCTGGAACACCGTCGAGAGTTGTTCCTATCTCCAATAAAATCATCAAACATCAAGAATCTCATCCAAGGTCATGATACCAAACACGTTGTATCTCGCCATCTAATCGAGAAAGAATATGTCATTCTTGAAGATCTTTATCTTGGTTGCATCGTCTTGAGGGTTGTGACAATCTCAATGTCTTGTCCAGTAAGTCAACAAATGAAGGCTCTTGAGTCAAATCCGCTGGCTGTTGATTCTCCATCTCCTTAGCGTCACAAAATACAAAGAAGCTACAAACAAGGATAGAAAGTTGAATGTTATCTTGCCTATATCTTGTTTCTTTTATAGGGAAAGTCTTCATCTTGGTTTCGATGGATGTTGTTGATGAAAGGTCTCCACCTTCCTCGCTGCATTCGCCAAATTTTTTGCTGGTTCCCATGTGCGCTCACTAATATCGTATCCGTGCCAGTGAACAAGATATTCCAACCTATTTCGGCGCCGCCTTAAATCTAAGACTTCTTCTACTTCAAATTCGTCATTATTGTTCACTTCTATATCCCTATGGGAGAATTGGCACTTTTGTCGGACAGCTTTTCAAGGAAAAATATATATAGTTGAGGAAGAACCGTTTAATAAGATGAGAGAATTAGCCTTGGGAAAACGCCGGGTTCCTAGCTGCTACTAGAACTAGCAGGGAACATGAGAGGAAGCCGTGCAAGTATGTTCTATACTTGCACAATATTTCTTCAAGCTTTCAAGTTATACTTGTATTATACTTGTACAAGTCTTGTACAAATATAAAGTATAAATACTTAAATAATACTTATACAAATACTTGTATAAATACTTATATAAATCCTTGATATAATATTTGTACAAATACTTGTATAAATCCTTGATATAATACTTGTACAAATACTTGTACAAATATTATGTATAATACTTATAGAATACTTATAGAATACTTGTATAAATACAAGTATATATACTTGTATAAAAAGTATAAGCAAAGTATGTATGTATTCAAGTATACCTCAAAATACAACCGCATATGAGGAATACAAGTTATACAACAAACTGAACCTAAATAAATCACAAAAATTTCATCCAAAGGTCACGCTAATACCCCACACTTGGACAAGAGCAAACATATTAACGAGGGCAAACTTTGCGTATAATTTCACAAATAGATGACTTACCATTTAAAAGTTATGGCTAAAAGAAGTAGGCGCTAAAATTTCCAAGCAAATGCAAAGGCAGCAAAGCTCCTCTTCACTTCAGCCTTTGTTGTGATCAGTTCCCTTCTCCAAATTGGACATGCAATAGCTTTTTAGAAAGCTCACTCCATCATCTAGCTTGATCTAAAATTTCGCATACATGCCTCTCAAACTCCAGATTTTGTAGCTAGTCGATTTTACTCTTCAAACCCTAGCAACAATTTTTCCTCTTTGACACTTCACGGCTCATAAAACTCTCATCAAAGCTCCAAATGTATTGATTTTTGTTTTTGTAGAAAGCTTACATAAGCTACTACAAGCACCTAAAATATCAAAAGAATTGAAGAGACTGTCCGACTTGGGTGGTTGAACAAAGTCTCTGCCCCTCTTCGTCGGGTGGCAGCAAACCCTTTCCCACTCTCAAGCTCACAACTTTTGCTCTCCAACTCCAAATGCTACAAGAGATGTCTTGATAGATAGCTAGCACAATCTTCCACACTATCTATAAATTTAATTAAGAAAGAGTCGAAATCAAACTTGCAGTGGCAGCTCGAAGTTTCTGCCCCTCTTCGTCGGGTGGCAGCAAACCTCATTCTATTAAAACAAGCATAACTTTTTGTTCACAACTCCAATACAAGCAAGTGAGTAGGTTCTAGAATCCTCACAACTCGAAGAACACACCCACCAATTTTCACTACAAACACTTCTATCTCCTCGGAGCTATCTCTCTCCAAAGTTCACCACTCAAAACTTCCTCTCCTCTCGGTCTAACAAGAGGAGTATATCTCCCTTTCTTTCTATATTAGACTATGAGACGCCCACATGGGCAGCCAAATCCTATTGGATGGGCCTTATTCACCCCATGCTCTTCTTTCTTACCCTTCATAAGGTCCATTCTACCTCAAAGTCAACAAGAAAGGTAAAACAACCTTTACCTTTCTTCTAATTACAAAAGAGTCTATTCTAGGACATAAATAAGGTAGGAACAAAACAAATAGCCATCTTAATTCACTAACTAAGTGGCTATAATAAATCCTCTCATAATATCTTCTAAAAATAACCTACAACTTTCAGCGCATATATTAACCCGATGAATACAAAGTTTAATATTTTTTGTCACAACATGCGTAAATCTGATCACGATAATGATCTGGAATCTGAATTCTATGGATCTTCATAGACTCTGGTAGGTGTAATCGATATGCAGCTGGATTAATTTGTTCAAAAATACAAAAAGGTCCAAGCTTACGATAGTCCAACTTGTCACAAGGTCGCGTAGTCTTGATATTGCGACGAAGTAGCCATACCTTGTTGCCTACGTTGAATTGTGGTTGTTCCTTTCGATACGCATCAGCGTTTATCTTTTGTCGTTCTTGAGCTTCCTTTAATTGTGCCTTCATTGTTGTATGTAGTTCTGACAAATGATTTACCAAGTCTTCCGCCGTAGGATTGTCAACTTTCGAATAGTCAAAAGTATCAAGTCGTGGATAGTAACCATAATTGGCAAAGAAAGGTGTTTGTTGTGTAGAAGAATGTACCGTATTATTATAAGCAAACTCTGCCAATGGTAAAAGAGTTGTCCAATCATCTTGTTGGTAGTTGATGGTACATCTCAAATACTGTTCCAAGACTTGATTTACGCGCTCTGTTTGTCCATCAGTTTGAGGATGGAAAGTTGAAGATAGCTTTATATCCACCTTTAGAATCTTGAAAAGCGTTGTCGTGGTGAGAGTCTTAGCCCTAAGAAACATTGGGTCTTTTTTGCCTCTAGTTTCTCAAGTGCAAGATGAGATTCATAAAATTCATAAAATTGAAGAATTTATATAAAAACATACTTTATTAACCCTAACATATTCTGCCTTTAGAAACTCGCCCTCAATTTTGCTCATAAATCTTAGGATATCATATCAATTGAAGCAAAATTTGGACACAAATTTCACACTCAAATTCGTCTCCTAAATCTCTTTATACCCAAAAAAACCCACACACATGCACTGCCCATTCAAACCCTCAACCTTGCCTTCACTCTATTTCTCTTTTCATTCAAACCGGTTACAATTTCACTCATAACTCTTTGCTTAGAGGTTATATTGACTTGAGATTTTGACACAAAGTAGTTAACTCTATAAGAAACAAAAACCCAACAAATTTTGTTGCAAATTTTGTTGCTAAAGTCCAAGTGGTTTCCAAGAACCAAGGCCCGAAATTTTATAACCCTCACTGCCCTAGTCTTAAACACCTACAACTTTCACGACTCATATCTCCCTTGATACTTAATGAAAAGACATGAGAATTATTTCTATGAGTTTCTTATCTTGTCTACTACAAACCTACAAAAACTCGCATCTAAAATCCTCTCTAAGCTTCTGCTACACACAAAAACGTATACTGCCTATCAAAAAGAAACCCTATCTCTCTAAAAAAACTCTCCTCCTTCTTCTTCACGACCCTTCCTTGTCATCTCCCTCCTGGTCTTCTTTATCCTCTTGGTCAAAAAGACCTCTTAGCCCATGTCTTTTCCACTTCCTCAACCTTTTCCTTTTTACTAACTTGAAGAAATTTCACTTTTCAAGGTAAATTTCCATTGTATCTTCTTACTACTAATTTTCTATCAACCTTTCTTCTAATCTTAATTTTTTTATTTTAATGCATTCTTTTATGTTTTTCACACTATGTTTTGATTTACAACATGACAGCGTTCTTCAAAATCTTGATACAAACTAAGTTCCCCTATCTGATATAATATCCTTAGGTAATCCATGATAGCGATAGATATTATCAAGGAAAAGCTTAGCTATTTCTTTGCCTGTAATAGATTTTTTACATGGTATAAAATGTGCCATCTTAGTGAAACGATCTACTATCACAAATATAGAGTCATAAGAACCTGAGTTTGGAAGATCCGTGATAAAATCCATAGACACAGAAGACCATGGTTGTTTTGAAATGGGTAATGGCTAAAGAAGTCCGTAGGGTCGGTGCCGAGGAGTTTTTGATTTTGAACAAACATCACATGTTTTTACAAAATCTTTGACTCCCTTCCACATTTGAAGCCACCAAAAATCTCTAGATATCAACTCTAGAGTCTTATTGTACCCAAAATGTCCTACTACCGGAAAGTCATGACGAGCTTGAAGAACACGTAATCGTGCTTCACCTTTTGGAACATATAAGCGCCCTTCGAAATAGAGTAGATTTTTCTTGAACTCAAACCTCAAAATATCATGATACTTAGAAGAATTATTCTTAATTTCATGAATAAGGGGATCTGAGGACATACTTAACTGGACTTGCTTGAGAAAAGTTGAATCAACAGTTAATGTTGATTTTGTTGCCCGAAGATAAAATTGCTCCGGCTTCAAGAGAGTCGTTCTTTGTTAATCAAAAGTTGCATCTCCTTCTTTTGGTGCAAGATAAGAACGTCTAGAAAGTGCATCGGACAGACCTTGTTGTTTTCCTAGCCGATATGTAATAATAAACTCGAATTTTGATCCGTATACACGGTGACTGGACTAGAAACGCCTTCTAGATAATGATGCCATTCTTAAAAAGAATCCACAATTGCGAAAAGTTTTTTATCGTGGATTTTGTAGTTGATCTCTGCTGCCAAAAATTTCCTTAAATAGAAAGCTACTGGATGGAGTTTTTCATCTGTTCCCATTTGTGACAATACTGCACCCAAAGTAAAGTCAGATGCGTCTGTTTCCACAAAGAATGCCTTGGAAAAATCAACGCGATACAAGATTAGTGCAGAAGTAAAAGCTATCTTCAAAGCTTCAAATGATGCTTCTACTTCTTTATTCCACTCGAGCTTGTCCTTACAAGTCAAACGTGTAAGTGGGGCTGCAACTTGAGAGAAGTTCTTGATGAAGATTCGATAGTAATTGGCAAATCCTAAAAAACATTGTACATCCCTTACTGTTTTTGGAATCTTCCAATCTATGATTGTTTGGACTTTCTTAGGATCCATCATGAGGCCATCATTCGAGATGATATATCCTAAGAAGTCAACTTGAATAGTGTGAAATACACACTTTTCCATCTTGGCATACAATCTTATTTCTCTGAGTTTTTGTAAGACATGACGAACATGTATTTCGTGCTCTTCTACGTTCTTAGAGTAGATTAAAATGTCGTCTAGGTAGCAGACAACAAAATCATCTAAGAATTCATGAAAAACATCGTTCATGAGATGTTGGAAAGCAGCTGGTGCATTTGTGAGTCCAAAAGGCATAACATTATATTCGAAATGTCCATACCTTGTTCAAAATGCAGTTTTTCATTCATCTCCTTCTTTAATGCGAACCAAGTTGTATGCTCCTCGTAGATCTATTTTTGTATAGATCTTAGCTTGATTCAATTGATCAAGAAGTCTAGAGATTAAAGGTAGTGGATATCTATTCTTGATAGTGATCTTGTTAAGTTCCCGATAATCCACACACATTCGTAATGATCCATCTTTTTTCTTCACAAATAGAATTGGAGCTCCTGCAGGAGATTTGGAATGGCGTATGAAGTTCTTGGCCAGATTCTCTTCAATATACTCCTTGAGTTCAGCCAACTCATTTTGTGATAAATTGTAGATTGGTCCAAAAGAAGGCTGAGATCCCTCTTTGAGATCAATGGAACAATCATATGGGCGATGCTCCGGAAGAATATCAGCATTCTTCTTCTCAAAAACATCTTGATAGTCTCGATATTGGCTTGGAATGCCACTTGAAGCCTTTCCACTATCAGAAATGGGTGTTGCGTAAATAGCAAAAGTTGATCCTTCTTTTGCTGAGTGTATAAAAGCTTTTGCACCTATAAGTACAGGTTTTATTGTACCAAGCTTGTAGCTTTTTACTGGATTGGTAGGATGTTTAATAATATCCTGGAAAAAGTCAAGTCTACAAGAATTCTAATCTATTTGAGGGTTATATTTTTCTAGCCATGACAAACCTAGAATAACTGGATTAGATGGAGATTTAATTATATTAAAGGTTACATAGCTATTATGACTATCTATTGTTACTTTTATAGGACGGGTTTCATGAGTGACATCTCCTGAGGACAATGGGCGACCATCTATGACTTCTACATGTACGGGTTTAGGTTTCTGTACTAAAGATATTTTACGATTTTTAATAAATTGTTCATCTAGAAAACATGCTGAGGCTCTTGAATCTAATAAGGCAGAGGCTCTGTAATTTTTTGGTCCTAAATATACATCTATCATAAAACAAGGAGAGGGTTCTGAGGAGAGAATAGGACCTTTACTGAGAATTGTACAGGGTTCCAGTTGCACGGTCCCTATTGTAGCTGGACAAATTCGTTTTCCGACATGTTATCTTCTTTGACAGTCGTACTCCTCATTTTATATTTGCGACGTTTTTTTGGACAATGTTGAGCAGTGTGCTTAGGTTCTCCACAATATAAACACAATCCTTCTTGACGACGATGAATCTTTTCTTGTTCAATAAGAGGTCTAAAACGTATCGCATCAATTTACATGTCTTCTACTTCCAAATGTACGTTTTGTGAGGATGTTGATGTTGCCATTGAATAATAACGTTGTGGCTTCCTTATACGACTCTCGGATCGAAATTCAAAAAGTTGATTGTCACACTTTACAGCAAAATCAATTGCTTGACTCAATGTCTAAGGATCGGGTAAATTGAGTATTAACTTTTTTACCTCATATTGTAATCCGTAGAGAAATTGACTGATGAGTGCAGCATCGTCCCACTTGATGTCGGTCGCTAATTGTCAAAATTGTGAAGCGTATAATGACACTGATCGATTGCCTTGTCGTAGGATGCAAATCTTGTTGGTTGCAACACGAATTGCATCATGTTCTCCATACATCGATCGAAATTCCGCAAAAAATGCCTCCAAATTATCCAATATTGGATCACGTCGTTCAAAAAAAGATGAAAACCATGATAAGGCAGGACCCGAAAGTAACGTTCCAATAAACCTAACTTGAGATCCTTGCGTAGGATAACTCTGAGGTTGAAGTTCGATCACCAGTTGTACCTGATTGATGAATCCTCAAAACTTAGATCTTGTGCCATCAAACTTCTCACGCAAACTGATTTTTGGTTCTCTAACGTTTGAACGGTGCTCCATCATCGGTGAGGTAGCATGGTTTGGTGTAGATATTGACGTAGCTCCAACCATCTCTATATCTTCACTTCCTGCTAATCTTGATGCTCCTTGTGGTGGTAAATTGAGTTGATGCATTGCAAGCATTAGTTCTCTCATTTGCTCTTGCATTTGTGCCATTGCACTCTTCATTTCCGCAAGCTCTGCCATGATAATATAATAGAAAGGAAGATGTCTACTCTTACTTCAAGAAATACGGAACACACACTCAAAAGAAAAAAAATTCTAGAAACAATATCAGTTTAGAAGTGGGTACTCCACAACTTCTAATATGCTTATGTCTTATCAAGAGAAAGGGTAATCCACTCTTAATCAAGAAAAGACAAAGCTCTGATACTGTATGTGTACTCTTGTCAATCTGTCAAGGACAATAACTAGATGAAGTCAAATAAACAAGTGAGACCTCTCTCAAAGAAATAAATATAAAGAAATATATATATTAAAAAGAAACTGGAATGGCTAATGCCAAAAGACAAGAAAACTAGAGACCCTTGAACTAGACTGGAAACAAGAAAGGAGTTGACAAGAGTGAAGAAGGCTTCACTCTTGTCTCTATTTATACTATCTACCTAAGAGCTAAGTGGCGACGTTCTATAGGACCTCCAACACGTATCCAATTTACAAGACACGTGTCCAAGTTGCAAGACACGTGTCGAACTTGCAGGGCAAGTTTCCTATATGTTCGCCACGTATTTAGCTTGATCTTCAAGCTACCAATATGTGCGACATGTGGCTAACTTATTGACCAAGTTTCTAATCCAAAAGTCTACTATGGACACTTATAAAGTCAAAGCAGCGTCTATGAAATTTCTAGGAAGTTTCTCTAAAGATATTATGGAACTAATCTGCTTTTACCTTCTTTTATCTAGTTCTATCTGATCATATAGGTAATTATGTATATGTCCGTGACAAATAGCCCTATAAAAAAGACTTTTATATAAAATTGGGAGTTTTATTATTTTGGATCTTTGTTGAGTAATTAGTAGCAGCTAGAAGTTTAGTGATTTCTGAAAGTAAATTCTCTCTACCACAACAATGTGTTGTCTTCTTAGAAAATGCACTAAGCACTTGGTTGTAAAAGATAAATTTATATTTTGTAACTAATTAATAACCTAATAATTCTAATAAAATCTTAAATAAATTTCAAATGAAGCTTTAATAATCTTTATCAAATCCTAAAGTAATCTTAAAGTAATCTTTAAAAAATCATAAAAAATATGAAAGAAACTTTGATAATATTATAAAAAAATCTTAAAAAATTCTAAAGAATTTCTAATGAAATCATAAAGAATCTTAAAAAAATCCTAAGGAAATATTAAATAAATCTTAATTAATTTTAAAAAAATCCTAAAAAAATTTTAATAAAATTTTAAGCAAGTCTAATCAAATTTGAATTAAATCCTAATAAAATCTTAATAAAATATTAATATTTTTAATAAAATCCTAAAGTTATCTTAAATAAATCTTGATTAAATCTTAACTAATTTTAATAAAATATTAAAGATATCTTAAGTAAATTCTAATAAAATCCTAATCAATCTTAAAATAATTCTAAAGAAATCCTAAATAAATCATAATCAAACTTTAATCAAATTCTAACTAATCCTAATAAAATCTTTAATAAATTCTAATAAAATCTTAATAAAATCTTAAATGAATCTTAACAAAATCTTAATCAAATCTAATAATAAATTTAAAATCTCAATAATTATTAAATTAACTATTTATCTTTATTTAAATTTTTTTTATATCTTAATATACTAATTAAAAATAAAATTAAATCAACTATTAGCTCAAATAAAATCATTCTAATCTAATTGGCAAATTGTTCAAAATCATAGAAATCCTTAGTGACCCTCAAAATCCAATTTACTAGATTCTAATCTACTTAAATTTTAATGATCTTTGATCTAACCATCTAATTAAGTTAAAATTTATAATAGATATTTAACAAAACTATATTCATAAACCTACAAATTTTTACCTATAGATTTGCTATAAGACTTACAAAATCGTCCAAAATATAAATCCATTTTATTTCTCTACAATTAGAGTCACCCAAATAGAATCCTAATTTTGTATAGTTTTTACAAAGTCCTTATAAATTCAATAATCTTAAAATTAATGTTTAAAAAAATGTTATCAAATTTGCTTTTGAACCTTGCTCTCCAATCAACAAAAGAATTTTCTATCTATTATAGGTGTATGGTTTTATACCTTGGAGTTTGGTTTTGATTCTAGTTTACAATCAATATTCCTTGAATATCAATCCAAGATTTTCTTAAATAAGTTTTATTAAAAATTATCTTTTTTTTTTATCTTAAGATGTCAATAATATTATTTTTTAAAAATCTATCTTGTTTTTATCTTGTTTATGGTCTTATAAAATAAATAGAAGTCTATTTTATAAAAAAATAATAATATTATTAAATATTTTTACTACCTTTATATCTTTTATTTATATTTTTTAAAATAATTTTATTATTATATCTTCAATTAAGTTATATTAAAAGTTTATAAAACCTTTTAGAATATTTTAGAGGCTTTTTAATTAGTAGAAGTTGCTCAAGAAGCTTCGTAGTTAGTAGAAGGAGCTTAAAAAGCTTCTAAGTTGGTAGAAAGAGCTCAAGAAGCTTTCAAGTTGGTAGAAGCTATTCAAGAAGCTTTCTAGTTGATGGAAACTATTCAAGAAGCTTCCTAGACAAGAATATATATTAGAATCAAGACTAAAGAGTTTTTCAATCTTAATAATTCATCTTTTGGAGTTTTAATTTACCTTTCTTGATGTTATTCATGTCTTCATCTAGATAATTCAAGTTCTTATTGATTTCTTCTTGAAACTTCTTTCTAGTTTACATCTCTTATTGTGTATTCTCATGACTTTTGTAGAGACTAAATTCATCTTAAATATCAAAGTTGGATCTTTTTTATTAGAAAGTAGATTATCTCTCTTCTTCATGGTATACAAGTATTTTAGAGATTGCAAATTATCCTCCTCTAAATTGATATTTCTTTCATTGTAATATTAAAGTTTTATTCTTTTTGTGAGAGAATGAATCATCCTTCTTCTTAAAGATCTTAAGGCATTTTAGAGGTTACAAATTATTCTCTTTTAAATTGATATTGTATTCTTCTAAATTTATTTATTTTTTCTTTTAGAATAGCAAGATATTAAGACATTAATATAACTAAATCTTTTGAGTCCAAGTTAGATACCATCATAAATGGTCTTACTACTTTATCTACTAAGATTGCAAAGATTTAAAGGATTGTTGCAAAACTTCATAATGACGCAACATCTGGAATATTACAACTTAGACTGTACTTGCCTCCAACTTTTACATTTGAAGATACACTATTATCTATGTTGTGCCAAGGAAATCTATATGTTCAATAATATAAGGTGCCTCAAATTAGTCTTTTGGAGAAATATGATAATATACATTTGAAGTTCTAAGGATTTGTCAATCAAATTTGATTGATATAGGTTCTAGAACCTGATACTTAACTATCAAAAGAATCACAAATTGGATTGATTGGTACCTTATTTATGAGGCAAGCATTATCCTAATTTGCTTCCTTGTTTGAGAAGAAATCACCAATTTTAAGTAACTTTGAAGCTTTCATAGAAGTATTTGTAGAAGCATATTAGAGGATGCACAAGTTTAGAAGGAATTAATGTCATGTTATAATACAAGTATAGGATAAAAGAGCAAAATAAGATGTATATTATAGAGAAACTTAATTGAAGAGTAAGTTATAAAATTATTTTAAAAAATATAGATAAAAAAAAAAGAAAAATAAAAAAAATATTTAATATTAATACTATTTTTTTTATAAAAAGAACTTCTATTTACTTTATAGGCCCATAAACAAGACAAAATAAAGTAGATTAGTAAAAATACTACTATAAGCATCTTAAGATCAAAATGAAGGATAGTTTCTAATAAAAATTATCTAAAAAAATCCTAGATTGATACTCAAAGAAGGTTGGTTATGAACCAAGGTTGAAACCAAAATCCAAGATACAAAATCATATGTCTACAACAGATAGGATTTTTTTTTTTTTTTCTTAACTGAAAAGTAAAATTTGAGAGAAAATTCAATAAAAATTCTTTGAACATTTATTTCAAGGTTTTTGGATTTATAATGACTTTATGAGAGCTATACAAAATCAAGGTTATATTTGGATGATTTTAGATATTGAAAAATAAAATAGATTTATATTTCTGAGCATATTGAGAGTTTTGTAGCAGATCTATAAGTAAAAATTTGTAGATTTGTGCATATAATTTTGTTGAATGTCTATTATAAAATTGAACTTAATCCAATGGTTAGATCAAAGATTATTGAAGTTTAAAATAGCTAAGATCTTAAAAATTAGATTTTTAGGATTAATGAGATTTTTTGTGATTTTAAACAATCTACTAATTAGATTAAAATGATTCTTTTTTAAGCTGGTAGTTAATTTTATTTTAGTATTTTTATAAAATTTTAATACATACAAATAATGCAAAAAAGAGATATTGATACTGAAAGATTCACATCAAGGTTGGAAAAGGAGGGCAGCCAATACTTAAGAGGATTACAAGCTTTTTCTCCTATTTGATAAGTTTGATTCCTTTTAAATTATGTATGCTTGTTTTAAACTAGAAGATTAGAAAGTGTGCAAATTTTTAATAAAGATCAATGGTTTATTTGATAATTAGTGAGAATTTAAATTTGCTATTAAATTGATTAGAGCTTCATTAGGATTTATTAAGATATTAGGATTTTGTTAGGATTTTATTAAGGTACTAGGATTTTATTAGGATTTTATTAGGATTTCATTAAGGTTTGATTTAGGATTTGATTAAGATTTGACTTGAAATTTGACTTATAATTATATTAAAATTTTATTAGTATTTAATTAAGATTTGATTAAATTTTGATTTAGATTTGATTAAGATTTAATTAAAATTTGATTAAGATTATATTAGGATTTATTTAGAATTTGATTGAAGTTTAATTGGAATTTATTAAGGATTATATTAGAATTGTTAGATTTTTGGTTAATTATAATATATAAGTATATCTTCTACAGCCAAGTACCTGGTGCATTCTCAAACAAGACAATACGTAATATGACATAAGTGGTGAATTTAACTTGAAGGTTTGAGGTAGGAGGTATTGGATTTTATTCATTCTTATTTGGATTTGATGGAGAAAGAATCATGTTATTAAGAAATTATTCTTAGAATGGATTGATTGGTATAATAAGAATTTGTAAGCTATGGAGCTATTAAGGGAATTTGAAAGACAATATTTTTAATTGCCAAAAGTAGAAAAATTAATATTGGAGCTAAAAAAGGTTGAATTATTTTTTTGAGCTATTGATAGAGAATTATAAGAAAAATTAGAGGTTCTTCTTAAAAATAAAGAAAAAGATGAAGAATTAACAACAAAATAGAACAATATTGAAGATGCTATAGAATTACTTGCAAAACAAGAAAGAAGAAAGGATAGGATTAATATTTAATGAGTAATATAAGCATCTAGAACTCAAGTGCCTACTACTTGATCAACCATGCCTATTGTTCAAACTTTAGTAGTTATATCAAAGAAAGAAGATATAGGAATTGAAGAGATTATATATGGAATGTGAGATCTTTAAATTAAACTTGTAAGATTTGAAGAGAAGACTTTTACAAATAATTCAAAGGCTATTTTTAAATAAAAGTTTATACAAAGATATATTTGATGTGATGATATTTTTTATTCTTGAAAAGATTGTGATAAATTCAATGACATGGTTTGATAAAAAATTATTTTTTGAAAGAATAAAAAAGTAGCATTGAAGGATATTGAAAATCTTCAAACCAACTTTAATAAGGGAGGTGTGAAAGCATTGGTTCAAAATTATTTGATAACACACGGAGTTGTAATATAAGAAGTTATAAGCTATGGTACTAGGATGGATGATAATGTTAACGAAAATATGGAAACAAGTCGATTTTGATCTTTTATCATTTTTACAATGTAAAACAATAAAGATGCCATAAGAAGCATTATTAAGGACTATTGCTACAATTTATAGTACTACAAGTTGGAAAGATATTATAGAAGCTCTTTCAATCCATGCATATATTGCTAAGAACCAACATTAAGCTTTAATAGAAGAAAAAAAAAAAAAAAAAAAAAAAAAAAATTGATGATACAAGACAAGAAAATTCTTCTAAGAGGCAAATTTGAAGAAATAAGGCTTGTGATATGGCTTCACATAAATTACCTATAGAAGATACTTTAATAATTTTATTTTAAAAAAAAAAAAAAAAAAAAAAAAAAAAAAAAAGACTTAAAAAAAGACTTAAAAAAAAAAAAAAAAAAAAAAATAGCTTACAAATTACTCTTTGATATTGAAGCAACAATAAATTTAAAAGAAGTGCTTGAAGAATATATATTCAATGTTACGATTAGATTAATATTGAAAGAGATTCTAGGGATTACAAAGAAGGAATTTTATAATATTATTATTGATAGCATTAAATAGAAGAAGCAATTAATAGATGAAATAAGATTGAATCATGCTATTGATACAAAGATATATAAGGATAAAGAAGAATTTGGTAATTATTGCAAGTAATTAATTAGTGAGAGGAGAGATTTTAATCAATAAGTGCATTTTGAGGATTAGAGTGAAAAAGAGATAGAAGCTTTAAGCCATTATATTTGAAAACATTGGGCTAGAGTGACTACGGAAGTATTACTAAAGCTTGGAGATATAGAAGAACCAATTATTGTTTTACTTGACTTTAATTCAAAAATAAATCTTATGTTCAAAGATATTTGTAAGAAACAAAGATGGTCAATTGATATAGAATATGGATGGATAATAGAGGTAGCTAATAATACATGAAGTGAATTGTATGGAGCTTGTTCAAATTTCAAGATTTAGATTGGTGATGTTGCAACACAAAAAAATTTCTTTGTTTAAGATACAACATCTTATTTGCTTATTTTGGGACAACCATATATCATAGCAATATGAATAGAAACAAAGATACTTGATGATGGTTCAATTTATATATGGATATGTAGTGAAGATGGAAGAAAGGCAATACAATTCCTAATTATGCCTTCCAATTATGAGTAGAATTAAGATAAATTGAGAAAGAATCTATTATCAAGGATTATTGAAGAATTTAAGAATTTTGAAGAAATACCATTATAAAGCAAAATTATGGAGGTATAAAAGAGAAGATATTTTTGTAAGATGTAGGTGCTTTTAATATAAGTTTTATTGGTATTTTTGAAAATAGAGGTATTATATATAAAAAAATTGAAGATTTAAAAAAAAAAAAAAAAAAAAAAAAAAAAAAAAAAACTATATAATGTTGAAAAAAATTATATGAATTGGAGACATGAGAAGATAATAAAAAGATTTTTGCTATTTAAAAAAAATAGATTGGAAGATTCTTTAGAATTGATTGCATTAATTGAATTAAGAGATGATAATAAAGTTATACAAATTCATTAAAAAAATTTATTCTATATTCAAATCTTTTCAAATATCGGTGATTATTGTAGAAACAAAATATAAGACAACGGATAAGAAGATAAAACATATTGCGGGACCTTTGCTAAAAGATTTTAAAGAATAAATAGAAAAAATATCAAAAAAAGAGAATTTAAGAGATCCAAGGAATATTGGACATCAATTCATTAAGTAGACTTTTGAAGAATTAAAGATTAGATTTGATAATTCTTTATTGTTGAAAGAAATTATATATTTCAAAGAGGTATTTATAAAACAAAAAAAATCATTTGTTTTTAAACCTCATAAGATAGGATGTGTGGATCTTAATATTATAGCTCCTATGGTTATCTTCACAATACCACATGTACCTTGGAACTTGAGACCAATTCTAGTGCTAAGGACTTACTTATCTAAATTGATCAATTTATTAAAAAAAAGATACAAATAAAGATTTTGAAACTTTCTTTTATTCCGTATTCTAATTATTGGTTTACAATGCCTAAGAAAAATGGATCACTATAATTTATCCAAGATATGCAGCTAAAATCTGTATTTGGAATACAAGAGATTGTGATTGTTGGACATTTATAAGGATTTTATAGAAAAAAATTAGATTTGAGCAAAATTGATGCAATTAGAAAGATGAAGGAGATATATGATTTTTTAACAAAAGTATGTAGGTTTTTAGATGCATGTATGTTTTATCATATATAGATTTTTTATTATGCTTATATAATAGATCTGTTATATAGATTATTATGAAAAGGTTATCAATTTAAATAGAAAGAGAAGCATATTAAAGTATTATCAAGGCTAAAGATATTATTATTATACTTCTAATTTTAGAAAAAATTAATTATGAATACAATAGACAAAAAATTCTTATTATAGATACTAGTCCTATCACTATTAGATAGATTGTAGATCAAGATGATTTAAGTGGAAATAGATGTGTAATTTGATTTGGAGCTAAGGTTTTGAATACTTGCCAATGTGCATATTTACAAGTCAAAAGAGAGCTATAGAGAATTGTTTTGGTAATGAAAGCTGAAAAAGACTATTTGATTGGTGCAATAGTAATAATTGAAATAGATTGCTTGCTATTGCTTAGAATGATTATTAATTGTATAACACAAGATATTGTGATGTTAAGATAGATTGCTTATATCAAATCATAAAATCTAAAATTTAGGCATAGTATTAGAAAAGATAATTTGATAATAGGTATTCTATCTTAAGCAAGATATGATAATGAAGACAAGATGATTGAAGACATTGATGATATTGAAACAAAATTTTTATTCAATTTCAAATCTTTATAAAGAAGATAAGTTATTTTTTGAAGATGTTTATGAAAGAGAATTATTGGATATTGGTTATTACTTGAATACCTTAATTAGGCAAGCAAATTGATCTACAAAATAATTTAAATAAATTAAAAAAAATATATGGATTTTTGCTTCAAGAAGGATTCTTATGAAAGAGATAAAAAAAAATAATTGTGATACTACAATAAGTGATAAGCAATAAAAAAGACCAAGAAAACTTACTAAGAAAATTTCACAATAGTCTATAGGTGGGACATAGGAAAACTTGGGCTACATTTATTAAATTTAAAGAGCAATATTGGTTGAAAAATATGTATCAAGATGTATTTTAATTTGTAGAATCATGTACAACTTGTCAAACGTATTCTAATATATGACATCAAGATGGTTTATATCTAATATATCCTTTGGCTATTTATTTTAAATGGATTGTTGATTTGATTATTATTTAAATTGGATTATGATAAATAATATATTTAGCCTTAGTTTACAAGGATTTATCAAATCAAGTTGAAAGAAGAGTACTAGGAACAAAGTCCATTGAGGAAATTTGTAGACTTTTACTTGAAGATGTTATTTGCCGCTATAGATGTATAAAAAAGGTCACTTCAAATCATAGAGAATTAAATGCAAGAGAAGCTCATGATTTTTTTGAAAGGTGTAGAGTTAAATTATCATTGATTATTAATTATAATTTATAATTAAAATACAAAAAATAAACATAATCATCTATTAATTATAAAAATATTAATTAAATCTTATAATGTGTCAAGGACAAGAACTTGATGAAATCAAATGAACAAGTGAGACTTTTCTTATAAAATAGAAATAAAAAAATATGTATTCAATAGAAATTGGAATGGCTATTGTCAAAAGAACAGACAACTAGAGACTCTTGAAACTAGATTAGAAATAAGAAAGGAGTTGACAAGAGTGAAGAAGGCTTCACTCTTGTCTCTATATATACTATCTAATTAGAAGCTACGTGGCAATGTTCTATAGGACCTTCAATATGTGTTGACTTTGAAGGCCACTTGCCTTAGCTTGTAAGGCAATTTTTTTACATGTGCGCCATGTAGTTAGCTTGAAGAACAAGCTATTAACATGTGTGGCACATGGTTAATTTGTTGACCAAGTTTCTAACCAAGAAATCAACTATGGACACCTATACGGTCAAAGTAGTGTCTATGAAGCTTCTAGAAAGTTTCTCTAGAAGATATTATAGAATTAACCTACTTTTATCTACTTTTATCTAGTTCTACTTAATTATATAGGTAACTATGTGTATGTCCGTGACATTACCCCTCTTATTAGGCACGAGTTCTACAAGAAGCGGTGGTTAGATGTTGAAGAAGTGTAAGATGCGCCGGATTATATTTGCCACATACTCTGATCTTTGTTCTCTTCGAAGGTAATTAATGGGTCTTCTCAGCCATCGATAATGTTCCATTCCGGGGCGGGAAGACCACCTTGTTATTTGATCATTGTTGTGACCTTCATAACTTCCTTCGAATAATACATTTGGAACATCATCAGGAGTTGTTCCTACCTCCAATAAAATCACCAAACATCGGGAGTCTCTTCCAAGGTCGTGATACCAAACACGTTGTATCTCGCCATCTATTCAAAGAAGAACATGTCGTTCTTGAAGATCTTCATCTCGGTTGCGTCGTCTTGAAGGTTGTGACAATCGCAATGTCTCATCCGGCAAGTCAGCAAATGAAGGCTCTTGAGTCGAATCCGCTGGTTGTTGGTTCTCCATTTCCTCAATGCCACAAATACAAAGAAGTTACAAACAAGGTTAGAAAGTTGAATGTTATCTTGCCTAGATCTTGTTTCTTTTATAGGAGAGGTCTTCATCTTGGTTTTGATGGATGTCGTTGATGAAAGGTCTCCACCTTCCTTGCTGCATTTGCAAGATTCTTTGCCGGTTCCCATGTGCGCTCACTAATATTGTATCCGCGCCAATGAATAAGATATTCCAACCTGTTTCGGCGCCGCCTCGAATCTAAGACTTCTTCCACCTCAAATTCTTCATTGTTATCCACTTCTATAGGAGGCGGTGGCATTTATTTTCTTCCTTGTATATTTGTTGTCTTATATGGCTCAAATAGAGACACATAGAATACATGATGAATCTTCATAGACTCCGATAGCTTTAATTGATAAGTGACTGAATTGACTTGTTCACAAATTGAGAATGGTCTAAGTCTACAATAGTCCAACTTATCACAAGGACCAACAGTCTTGATATTTTGACAAAATAGCCATACCTTATCACCAACATTGAATTGAGGTTGTTGCTTGCGATAGACATCTGCTTTGGTCTTTTGTTGTTCCTAAGCTTCTTTTAATCACACCTTCATTGTTGCATGTAGCTCTGCCAACTGATTTGCCAAATCTTTTGCCACAAGATTATCAGCTTTTGAAAAGTCAAAAATATCAAGTCGCGGGTGATAACCATAATTGGCAAAGAAAGGTGTTTGTTGAGTAGAAGAATGTACCAAATTATTATAAGCAAACTTTGCCAATGGCAAAAGAATTGTCCAATTGTCTTGATGGTAATTGATGGTACACCTCAAATATTGCTCCAAGACTTGGTTCACTCGTTCCGTTTGACCATTTGTTTGAGGATGGAAGGCTGAAGATAGTTTTATATCCACCTTCAATATCTTGAACAGGGTTCTCCAAAATTTGGATACAAATTGCATTCCTCTATCTGATATAATATCCCTTAACAATCCATGATGGCGATAGATGTTGTCAAGAAAGAGCTTGGTTGTTTCTTCACCTGTGATAGATTTTGTACATAGTACAAAGTGTACCATCTTGGTGAACCAATCTACAATCACGAATATGAAATCATATGAACTTGAAATTGGTAGATCTGTGATAAAATCCATAGAGATAGAAGACCATGGTTGTTCTGGTATAGGTAGTGGTTGGAGAAGTCTGTAAGGTTGATGACGAGGGGTTTTTGATCTTGAACAGACATCGCATGATTGTACAAACTCCTTAACTGCCTTCCACATTTGAGGCCACCAAAAATCTCTTGATATTAGTTCCAGAGTCTTGTTGTATCCAAAATGTCCTGCTGCGGGAAAATTGTGACGAGCTTCAAGAGCACGTAGTCGTGCTTCATCTTCTGGGATATATAAGCGTCCCTCAAAGTAGAGTAGATTGTTCTTGAATTTGAACTTGGAAGTATCATGAGACTTAGATAAATTGTTCTTAATATCATGAACAAGAGGGTCTGAGGACATACTTGACTGGATTTTCTTGAAAAAATTTGAATCAATGGTCAATGTTAATTTGATTGCTCGAAGATAAAATTGTTCTAGCTTCAAGAGGGTCATTCTTTGTTGATCAAAAGCTGCATCTCCTTCTTTTGGAGCAAGATAAGAACGTCTAGAAAGGGCATCAGAGAAACCTTATTGTTTTCCTGGCCTATACATGATAATGAACTCGAATCTTGACAAAGACATACTCCAACAAGCTTGACGACAATTTAAAACACGTGCTAATATGAAATACTCGAGATTCTTGTGATCTGTATATACGGTGACTAGATGGGAGGCGCCTTCTAGATAATGACGCCATTCTTGAAAAGAATCCACGATTGCAAGAAGTTCTTTGTCATGGATCTCATAATTAATCTCGGCTGCTGAAAACTTTCTTGAATGAAAAGATATTGGATGAAGTTTGTCATCTGTTCCCATTTATGACAATACGACACCGAATGCAAAATTTGATGCATCTATTTCCATAAAGAATGCTTTAGAAAAGTCGATGCGATACAAGATTGGTGCAGAAGTAAAAGCTGTCTTCAAAGCTTCAAATGATGCTTCTGCTTCTTTGCTCTACTCAAGTTTTTCTTTACAAGTTAAGTGTGTCAATGGTGCTGCAACTTGAGAAAAGTTCTTAATGAAGATCCGATAATAATTGGCAAATCCCAAAAAACACTATACATCTCTTATTGTCCTTGGAATTTTCCAGTCCATAATTGTCTGAACTTTCTTAAGATCCATCATTAAGCCGTTATTAGAAATGATGTATCCTAAGAAGTCAACTTGAGTAATATGAAATACACACTTTTCTATCTTGGCGTATAATCCTGTATCTCTAAGTTTTTGTAACACACGACAAACATAAAATTCATGTTCTTTTACGTTCTTAGAGTAGATTAGAATGTCGTCTAAATAGCAGACAACAAAATCATCAAGAAATTCATGAAACCGTCATTCATAAGATGTTGAAAAGCAGTTGGTGCATTTGGGAGTCCAAACGGCATGACATTATATTCAAAATGTCCATACCTAGTTCAAAATGCAGTCTTCCATTCGTCACCTTCTTTGATGCGGACCAAATTATATGCTCCTCGTAGATCTATTTTTGTATAGATCTTTGCTTGGCTGAGTTGATTAAGAAGTCCTGAAATCAGAGGTAAAGGATACATGTTCTTGATGGTAATCTTATTAAGCCCTCGATAATCTACGCACATCCGTAAGGATCCGTCTTTTTTCTTTACAAATAAGATATGAGCTCCTGCTGGAGATTTCAAATGGCGTATGAAGTTCTTAGCCAAGTTCTCGTCAATATATTCCTTCAATGCAGTCAGCTCGTTCTGCGATAAACTATAGATTGGTCCAAATGGTGGTTGAGCTCCTGCTTGAAGGTCGATTGAGCAATCATAAGGTCGATGCTGTGGAAGAATATCTGCGTTTTTTTTTTCAAAAACATCTTGAAAATCTTGATACTGGTTAGGAATATTACTTGTAGTCTTCTCAGTATCCGAAATAGGTGTGGCATATATAACAAAAGATGGTCCTTCTTTTGCCGCATGTATAAAAGCTTTCGCACCTATTAGTAAGGGTTTGGATATACTAGACTTATGTATTTCTACTTGACTATTGGATTCTTGGGTTGAACTACAAGAAAAGTCGAGGTTACGAGAAATCCAATCTATTTGAGGATTATACTTTTCTAACCACGATAATCCTAAAATAATCGGATTTAAAGGGGATCTAATCACATTAAATATTACTATACTAGTATGTCCTTTAATTGCTACATCTAAAGGAATAGTCTCATGGGTGATATCTCCAGAAGATAACAAATGACCATCTATGACTTCTACGTGCACAGGTTTAGCTTTCTTGATTAAAACTAATTCTTGTTTTTTGACAAAGTCTTCATCTATGAAACAGGCTGAGGCTCCTGAATCTAATAAAGCAAAGGCTTTGTGATTTTTAGGTCCTAATGATACTTCTATTATAAAATAAGGTGGGAGGTCTGAGAAGAGAATAGGACCTTTACAAGGTGTTGCACATGATTCCAGCTACATGGTCTCTATTGTAGCTGGAGAAATTCGTTTTCCGACACAATGTCTTCTCTAGCAGCCATACTTCTCATTTTGTGATTGTGTTGCTTCTTTGGACAATATTGAGCAGTGTGTTTAGATTCTCCACAATATAAGCACAAACCCTCTTGACTACGCCGAGTCTTTTCCTGCTCAGTGAGAAGTTTAAAACATACGGCATCAATTTGCATTGGTTCTGGTTTAGCCAAGTAAGTTTCTGAAAACTTAGGAGTTGCTGTCATCAATTGACTTGTTCCTCTCCAACTGAATTTATGTTCCTGGCGCCTTTCAAATAATTGATTGTCACATGCAATCGCTTGAGCAACTAATTGCTCCAAAGATTCAGCTTTTGGCATTGTTAATAATAAATCTTTGACATTATCTTTCAATCCATAACGAAATTGGTTGATAAGGGCTTTGTCATTCCACTCTACATCGCAAGCAAGATTTTGAAATTGAGCAACATATGTTGTAGCTGACCGTTGTCGTACTGCATTTACGTGCAGTGTATAAAAATATTAAAAATCTTGTATCTATTGTTAATATATGTGTGAGTGCTAGAAGTTATTTTAGAAGATATTATAAGGAGAGGATTTATTATAGCCACTTAGTTAGTGAATTAAGATGGCTATTTATTTTGTTCCTACCTTATTTATATCCTAGAATAGACTCTTTTGTAATTAGAAGAAAGGTAAAGGTTGTTTACCTTTCTTGTTGACTTTTGAGGTAGAATGGACCTTATGAAGGATAAGAAAGGAGAGCATGGGATGAATAAGGCCCATCCAATAGGATTTGGCTGCCCATGTGGGCGTCTCATAGTCTATTATAGAAAGAAAGGGAGATATACTCCTCTTGTTAGACCGAGAGGGGAGGCAGTTTTTGAGTGGTGAACTTTGGAGAGAGATAGCTCCAAGGAGATAGAAGTGTTTGTAGTGAAAATTGAGGCGTGTGTTCTTCGAGTTGTGAGGATTCTAGAACCTACTCACTTGCTTGTATTGGAGTTGTGAACAAAAGGTTATGCTTGTTTTAGTAGAGTGAGGTTTGCTGCCATCCGACGAAGAGGGGTAGAAACTTCGAGCTGCCACTGCAAGTTTGATTTCAACTCTTTCTTCGTGAAATTTACAAAGAGTGTGGAAAATTGTGCTAGCTTTCTATCAAGAGATTTCTTGTAGCATTTGGAGTTGGAGAGCAAAAGTTGTGAGCTTGAGAGTGGGAAAGGGTTTGCTGCCACCCGACGAAGAGGGGCAGAAACTTTGTTCAACCACCCAAGTCGGACAGTCTCTTCAATCTTTTGATATTTAGGTGCTTGTAGTAGCTTGTGTAAGCTTTCCACAAAAACAAAAATCAATACATTTGGAGCTTTGATGAAAGTTTTATGATCCGTGAAGTGTCAAAGAGGAAAAATTGTTGCTAGGGTTTGAAGAGTAGAATCGACTAGCTACAAAATCTGGAGTTTGAGAGGCATGCATGCGAAATTTTAGAACAAGTTAGGTGATGGAGTGAGCTTTCTAAAAAGCTATTGCATGTCCAATTTGGAGAAGGGAAGTGATCACAACAAAGGCTGAAGTGAAGAGGAGCTTTGCTGCCTTTGCATTTGCTTGGAAATTTTAGCGCCTACTTCTTTTAGCCATAACTTTTAAATGGTAAGTCATCTATTTGTGAAATTTTGATATGTTTTACAATGGATTATTGGCTTTCCATAGGCTGTAAGCACGCTTGATTCGACCTTTGGATGAATTTTTAGTGATTTATTTAGTTTCAGTTTGTTGTATAACTTGTATTCCTCATATGCGGTTGTATTTTGAGGTATACTTGAATATATACTTATACTTTTTATACAAGTATATATACTTGTATTTATACAAGTATTCTATAAGTATTCTACAAGTATTATACATAATATTTGTACAAGTATTTGTACAAGTATTATACCAAGGATTTATATAAGTATTTGTACAAATGTTATATCAAGGATTTATACTAGTATTTATACAAGTATTTGTATAAGTATTATTCAAGTATTTATACTTTATATTTGTACAAGACTTGTACAAATAATCCTAATGCTTGAAGCTTGAAGAAATATTGTAGTATAGAGCATCTTATGGCTTACTCTCATGTTCTATTTAGTTCAGTAGCGGACTAGGAACCGCGTTTTCCCAAGTAATTCTCTACCGACAACTGTGATCATGTCGTAAAGAAGCTTAGTCTCCCTTTCTCTTCGTCGCTTTTAAATGTAGTATCTTCAAGGAATGAATTCAGATTGTAAAGAAGTCTTGAATCTTTTTCCATCAAAGGTGCAAACCAAGAAAGGGCACTTCCAGATAGAAGTGCACCTATGAATCCAACTTGGGTAAATCCATCAGGATATTGGAAAGGGTGTAACCTTAAATAAAGCTTGACTTGTTGCAAAAATCCTCAAAATTTTGATCTTGTTCCATCAAATTTCTTGGGCATACTAATCTTTGCCTCTTTAACGCTTAAAGAAGCAAGATTTCTTGGATTTGGTTGGGAGGCTGATCTACTTGCTTCTCTCAGTTGTACAACCTCTTGGCATAAGCTCTGGACTTCCTCCATAGGTGTTGAAATAGCACTTCCATGATTACCATTGGTGATTCGTGAAATTTCCGCTCTAAGAGTGTTGACAAGCTCCTGAAGATCTGCAATAGTTGCAAATCTATTCTCGCTTCCGGTAACTGTAGCATCTATGATTTTTTCTTCCATCTTAGACAACTTCGCAAATCTATAATTTGGATTAGAAGAGGGTAATCCGCAACCTCTAATATCAAACAAAAATCTTCCACAAAGAGGGGTGATCCACTCTCTTTTAGAAAAAAATCAAGGTTAGAAAGCAAATAGAGTCAATTCAAAGGTGGATAGTCCGCAACCTTCAAATACAAAAAATAGAAGTGAAGATAATCCACTCACTTCTAATACAAAACAAGAACAATAAATCTTCACTCTTGTCAAACTGTCAAGGACAAGAACTTGATGAAATCAAATGGACAAGTGAGACTTCTCTTATAAAATAGAAATAAGAAAATATGTATTCAATAGAAATTGGAATGGCTATTGTCAAAAGACAAGACAACTAGAAACTCTTGAAACTAGATTAGAAGCAAGAAAGGAATTGACAAGAGTGAAGAAGGCTTCATTCTTGTCTCTATATATACTATCTAACTAGAAGCTACGTGGCAATGTTCTATAGGACCTTCAATATGTGTTGACTTTGAAGGCCACTTGCCTTAGCTTGTAAGGCAATTTTTTTACATGTGCGCCATGTAGTTAGCTTGAAGAACAAGCTATTAACATGTGTGGCACATGGTTAATTTGTTGACCAAGTTTCTAACCAAGAAATCAACTATGGACACCTATACGGTCAAAGTAGTGTCTATGAAGCTTCTAAAAAGTTTCTCTAGAAGATATTATAGAATTAACCTACTTTTATCTACTTTTATCTAGTTCTACTTAATTATATAGGTAACTATGTGTATGTCCGTGACATAATGGAAGAATAAAAGAATTGTCTCAATTTTTGCCATTTGTATTGTGGGTTGATTGAACAACTCATAGTTTAGTAACAAAGTATATGCTTATTGAGCTCATGACAAGTCAAAAACCTATTATGCCAATTGAAAAAAAATGCCAACTTGAAGTATGCTACCATAGGAAGATGGATTGACAAGAAAAGAATTTTAGCTATCAAGATTTGGCAACTTGAATAAGACCAAAAGATGTACAAATAATATTAAAAAGGTTAAAAAAGACAAGGTTACAAAATAAGGCTCAATTCAATAAATAATATCAATTAAGTCAAATACATAAAAATATAGAATAAGAAATTATTATTAAAAAAGGTTTAAAAAAAATTTGATAAAGACTTGAATTATCCACATGAGTACATGAATAAAACCAAAAAAGATGAGTTAGAACTTGAAGAGATGAGTTATTAAGATTAAAGAACTCTTTAGCCTTGATTCTAATATATATCCATGTCTAAGAAGCTTTTTGATCAGCTTCTACCAACTTGGGAGCTTTTTGAGCTCCTTCTACTAACTTAGAAGCTTCTCGAGCTGCTTCTACCAACTTGAAAGCTTCTTGAGCTCTTTCTATCAACTTAGAAGCTTCTCAAGCTCCTTCTATTAACTAAAAATCTTTTCAAGCTACTTCTACTAATTATGAAGCTTCTCAAGTGATTTCTACTTACTTAAAAGTTTTTAAAATGTTCTGAAGATTTTATGAACTTTCAAAGTATATGTTCCTAATATTATCATCTTTTCTAGCGACAAGTTCTAAGAAGAGCTCATATCTTTGAAATTTTTTTTGTATATGTTAAAAATCAAGAATATATTATAATAATAAAGCTATATATTTTATTCTTTGTTCTTGGATAATAGATTTTTTTAGTCCTTAAAAAAATTACTTATGGCCTTAAGCTAGTACTTCTATTGTTAAAAACATTCTATTTAAGGATTTGATCTTCATTGCAGTCTTCAAAACATCTTCTAAATAAGATCTCAAGCTTAAGAAGATTCACCTTTGCAAGCTCAAGTAATATCATTAAAGCTCAAACATTGGAATTGAGAATTGCATAATTAGATGTTACTTCTAATGGCTCCAATCATGGTTATATTTGACACTGAAATGTATCGTCTTCACTTTGCTAAATTGAAGGCTATAAAAATTGCACTAGTTTGTTTGGAGCTTACATAGTAAGTGAATCTTCTAAATATTGTTCTATTAAATCTTTCAATATTTAAAGGTTGGATATAGTAATTGACTTACTTCTACTATTCTATTCTATCTTGGAACAAATGACTGCATATTGATGAAGGTTTTAGTTTAACTCTCCTCCTCTTATGAATATTCCATGAATCTAATTTTTACCAAGAAATTATCATTGAATATGTTTGGATTTGTGGAGATAGAATTAATGAAATCCCTATATCTTTTAAAGCGCATTGATAAGATTTTTGGCCAATTTCTATGTACATTCATTGATATCACAGCCATGCCAATGAATAAGATTTTCAAATTTGTTTCACTTTTACTATGAATCCAATACCTTTTTGATCTTATATTCTTCATGAATTTTGATTTTGATATTAGGTGGTACTTGTTGTACTCTTTTTGGAATATGTAACTTTCTATAATGTTCTAAAAGAGAGACATAGAAAATTGGATGTATCTTTACAGAAGAAGGTAGTTTTAATCAATATGCCATTGGATTAATTTGCTTCTAGATGAGAAATTGTGCTAACCTCCAATAGTCCAATTTATTGTATGGCCACTTGGTCTTGATGTTTCATTAAAGAAGCCATTCTTTATCTCCAATATGAAAAATAAGTAGTTGATTCCTGAATTTATATGTAGATGCTTTATAAGCATCTTGAGCTGCTTGTAATTGAGATTTCTAGATTGTTTGGTGTTGTAATAGATGCTTTGCAAACCTTTCAATTATTGGATTATTGTTCTTTGATATATTCTATAGATCAAGCTTTGAATAATATCTAAAGTTAAAAAAATATATATATTTGTTGAGTTGAGGCATGAATAGTGTTATTATATACAAACTCTATTAACGGTAGATATAAGATCTAATTGTCTTGTTAATAATTGATGTTGCATCATAAATATTGTTCTAAAATTTGATTAACTTGTTTTGTTTGACTGTCAATTTGAGGATAGAAAGCCAAATTTTTTTTATTATCCACTTTCAATATTTCAAAAAGATATTTGCAAAATATAGATATGAATTAAGATCCTTGATTGGATATAATATCATATAGTAGGCCATGATATTGATATATATTATCGAAGAAGAATCTTGTTGTTTCTTTATTAGAAGCAATTTTTTTACAAAGAATAAAATGAGCCATCTTTGTGAGTCAATCAACCACTACAAAGATACTATCCAAAGAATTAGATGGCAGCAGATCTATAATGAAATCTATTGAAATAGAAGACCATGACTATCTTAAAATACACAAAGGCTGTAAGAGTTCATAAGAACAATTTGAAAGATTCTTGGATCTTGAACAAATATCATAAGAAAGTAGAAAGTCCTTCATAACCTTCGACATTTGAGGCCACCAAAAATCTTAAAAAATAAGTTCCAAAGTTTTATTAAATCTAAAGTAACCTATAGTTAAAAAGTCATGGCGAGATTAAAGAACGTGCAATTATGTATATTCTTTTGGAATATATAAATATTCTTTAAAATATAGAGAGTCTTCTTTAAGCTTGAATTTATCAACATTTTCATTAATATGACACTTGATATCAAAGGCCAAAGTATCATTAGTAATTACAGTATGCATCTCATTAAAGAAATTAGAATCAATAGATGCCAATATAATAGTGGCACAAAAATAAAATTGTTGTAGCTTCAATAAAGTTATATATTCTTGATCAAACATTGTCTCTCATGCCTTTAATATAAGATATGATCTCCTTAATAAAGCATCAGATAATCTTTATTACTTTTTAGGTTGATAAGTGATAACAAAGTTAAATCAAGATAACGACATATTCTATTGAACTTGACATTGATTAAAAATCGAAGTTGACATAAAATATTTTAAGTTCTTATAATTTATATATATAATTATGGGATATATTGCTCCTTTGAAAAAATGATGCTATTTTTGAAAAGAATCCATAATAGTAAAAAGCTCCTTATCGTAGATTTCATAATTAATTTTGGTAGCAAAAAACTTTCAAAAATAAAATGCAACAAGATGGAATTTATTGTCTATATCCATGTATAAAAGTATGGCCTTTAGTGCAAAATCCAAATCATCAATCTCCATGTAGAATGCTTTTATAAAGCCTTGATGTACCAAGATTAGTATTGTAATAAAATCTCTCTTGAGGTCTTGAAATTTCCTTTTTATTTGAGGTCCCTATTCCAACTTGTCTTTGTATATCAATTGAATAAGAAGGGCGGCAATTTAAAAGTAATCTTTGATGAAGATCCAATAGAAGTTGAAAAATCTAAAAAAATATTGTACGTCTTTTATAATCTTTTGAATGATCCATTATATAATCGCTTCTATCTTCTTGGGATCCATCATTAAACTCTCAATAGATACAATATATTCCAAAAATTCCATCTTTGGTTGATAAAATGCATATTTTTCTAATTTGGCATACAAACTTATATCTTATAGTTTTTGTAATACCAACTTTACATGCTCCTTGTATTCCTCCAAATTTTTTGAGTAGATCAAGATATCATCAAGAATGCATAAATAACAAATGATATACCTTCTTTGGCCGATTTTATAAAGGTCCTTGCTCTAACAAATAAAGGCTTACAATTTGTGACTTTTTATGAAGTTTTCTTGTACGAATTTCTATTAAAAATATTATTCTTTATAACTTCCAATCTATAGATGGATTATGCTTTTTTAAACAAAAAAGTCCAAGAATAATAAGATTTGGAGGAGTCTTAATAATATTAAATATAATTTGGCTATTATGGTCTTCAAATAACATCTTTATAAGTATTATTTAATAGGTGATACTACAAGAAGTTAAAAATCTTCTATCTATTATATTTATATGAATAGATTTGGATTTCTATATTATAGGAATTTTATGAAGTTTAATAAATGCCTCATCTAAAAAACAAGTGGACGCCTATGAATCTAACAATATAATTGCCTGAAGCTTCTAAGGGCCAAAATACAAAAGAATTATAAAGTAATGAGTAGGCTAAGCAAAAAGAGAAGAATCCAAATAATTTTGTAATGTTGAATTGTCTAGCCGCATGGCCCTTATTATAGCTGAAGCCCATGAATGTTAATCTTGACAATGTTGGAATAATTGATTATCACATTTTATGGCTTGGTTGATGGCTTTATTGAATAATTGTGGATCCATAAGCGATAATAACAAATCCTTCATATTGTTTCTTCATCCCTAATAGAATTGACTTATCAAGGTTTTTTCATCTAAGTTGATGTTGCATGCTAGTTATGTAAGTCCCACTAATGGATCTTAATTGGTGGATTGGTTAAAAATATAATCTTAAGTCATTTAGTTATATAAATATAATGATTAGAGAGTCTTTTTGACTATTTAAGTATTTATTAGAATTTAGAAGTATTCATAAATATGAAAGTCTAATTAAAAAAAAAGTTACAAAAATGGAATCTTAGTAAGTCTTGGAGGAAATTATTTTAGTTGATTTAGTATTTTTACTTATTGTTAAGTATTAAGAGTTAATTATTGAGACCAATGTCTACGTTGGCCTTCTAACTACATGTATTACTCATTAAAAATCTATAAATATTACTTAGTAGGTAGAAGAAGCATGAGAAAGAAATCTCATGTCTTCTTAATTATTTTTATAGAAAATAGGATTTTGAGTTGATTTTTATTGATTTTATTATTATAAAAAATTTCCAACGTAGAATAAAATAGTCTTAAATTGATATTATCATCTTAAAAATATTATAGAGATTTTTAGAATTTATTTAGAATTTATTTAGAATTTTTAGAGCAATTTTGAAGACTTTGGTAAAAATGAGTTTTACCACCTTGGGAGCCATTATGAAGAAATGAAGCAAGATTTGAAGGCCATACAAGGTTCCTAGGCTAATAGGATATTTTTAAACACCATAGTGAAGTCAAAAATGCAAAATTATTAGTTCTACTAGTATAAAATAGGAGGACCAGCAGCTAGTATAGTCCTTGTAGGAAGGGAGGTGCACAAGTCCCATATGGGTTGTGGCACCTTGGATGTAGGTAGGAGGATAAGACTAAGGCCTCGTGGCCCCTCTAGGACATCTACATACACTACTTGTGAGCCTTGGTGAGGTTCGAACCCATGATCTTGTAACAAATTATCTTTGAGGTAAAAATTTCTACTTAACTTTTTCCATTATTTACCTTCTAACTTTGAATTATCATAACTTACTCATAGTAACTTAGATTTACATATTTTTTATATCATTGGAAAGATAAAAAAATTACCTACTTAAAAATATAATGTTTATTTTTTATTTTTACTTTTTACTAGGTGAAAATCTAGTAAACAAACTGTGACTAATTTTATAGTGTATAATTACTTAATTGCACATATTTTACTTGTTTTGTGTTGTTCTTCTCCTTCATTGTTGTTTATTGCTCCTTATATTTCACACCCTAATCTATAAGCAACTCTTAATTGAGGCCACCTTATAACTTGGATTGAGGAGTGAATTTAATCCTCACAAGTTACTTAAAATCAAATACATGAATTGATGTGAAGCATGCCCCTTGTCGTAATGCTTGAATCTTGGTTGTTGTCCAATGAATCTTGTCATATTCTATGAACATTAATCTTGACAATGTTAGAATAATTGATTACCATATTTCATAACTTGGCTGATAGCTTCATTAAGCAAATATAGATTTAAAAGTAATAATAATGAATTTTTCACATTGTCTCTTAATTCTCAATAAAATTAATTCATTAAGGCTTCTTCATCCAATTGATGTTATATGCTAGTTGTTTAAAATCAGATGTATAAATTGATGCAAAACATGCCCTTTGTCACAATGCTTAGATCTTGACTATTGTCTAATGAGTCTTGTTATATTTTCCAAATATTTCTAAAAATGCTTCCATCAAAGCTTTAAAGTTACTTAAAATTGGAGATCTCTTCTCAAACAAGAGAACAAATCATGATAATACTTGCTTCATAAGCAAGGTGCCAACCAATCTAATTCTTAATTCTTTTGTTAGATAAGCAACAAGTAGTAGAACCATTATCAATCAAATTTGATTAATAAATCCTTGGCACTTCAAATATATACCATCATATTTTTTTAGAAGATTATCTTAAGGTTCCTTACATTACTAAATAAGTAGATTTCTTTAGTACACCATAAGTAGTACTACATTCTTAAGTGCAAATATTAGAGGTGGATATAGTCTAAGTTGTAGTATTTCTAATATTGCATCGTTATGAAGTTTTATAATAATCCCTTTAATCTCTATAGTCCTAGAAAATAAAGTAATAAAAGTGCTTATCATGGTGTCTAACTTAGACTTAGAAGATTTGTTCATATTAATATCTTGATCTCTAGCCATTCTAAAAGAAAAAAGAAATGAATCTATAAGAACATAATATCAATTTAAAGAAGGATAATCTACAACTTCTAAAACGCTAATATACTTTCAAGAAGAAGAATAATCCACTTTCTAATAAGAAGGATCCAACTCTGATATTAAAAATGAAGGCAGTCTCAATAAATTGTCAAAATTGTAAGAATACATAATAAGAAATTTGAACCAAAAAAAGGTTTCAAGAAGAAACCAATAATAATTTGAATTATTTAGATAAATATACAAACAATATCAAAAAAGATAAGCTAAAATTCTAAGAGATGCATTGTTAAAACTAAAGAATTCTTTAGCCTTGACTCTAATATATGTCCTTATCTAGGAAGCCTCTTGAGCAACTTCCATCAAACTAAGAAGCTTCTTGAACAGCTTTTACTAACTTGGAAGTTTTTTAGGCTCTTTCTATTAAACTAAAAGCTTCTCAAGCTCTTTCTATCAACTTGGAAGCTTTTCAAGCTGTTTCCACTAGCTATGAAGCTTCTCGAGCTACTTCTACCAACTAGAAAGTTTTACAAGCAACTTCTATTAACTAAACAACCTCTAAAATATTTTTAAAATTTTTTGTGAACTTTCAAAGTGTATTTTCCTAACAAAAGATCTTAAAAGATTTTAGAAGGTTTTATTTAGTCTTAGAATATCTTAGAAAGTTCTACTTAATCTTAAAAGATTTTAAAAGATTTTAGAAGATTCTACTTGATCCTAGAAGATTTTTAATGATTTTAAGAAGGCCATAGTAGATCTTGGTAGGTTTCAAGAAGATTTTGGAAGGTCCTAGAAGGTTCTAGGAGATCTTAGATGGTCTTAGAAGGATCTTAGGCTTACTTCACCTCCAAGCATCAAAAAAATTCTTTAAGGAGTTTTCTTACACTTAATATATATGAGAGCCAAGGCTAAGGAGATCCTTAATCTCAACAATGCAATTCTTATAGTTCAACTTAGACCTTCTAGTCTTATTCTTGGACCTTGTTGTAGCTCCTTGCTTATAATATAAATAGAATATCTTTTATTTCAATTCTTTAAATTTTTTAAGTCTTATTCTATTTAAGTGATATGCCTGTAACAACCATAGAATAAAAAACATGGTTATTTAAAAAAAAATAATGTAATAAAAAATAAATTTGTCCAACTATAATAAAAACCATATAGTTGGATTTTTATATAACATCTTATAAAGATCTTTTTTTTTTTTTTTTTTTTTTTTTTAAATCCTTTCTTTGCTTTACAATAGTTAATTTTTTAGGACCTAAAAATTATAAATTTTTTATTTTATTAGATTCAAAAGCCTCAACTTTTTTTTTTGGATAAAACACTTGTTAAAAGCCATAGAATATCATTAATAAAGAAAACTAAATTGGTACATATAGAAGCCATAGACGGTCAACCTTTATCCTTTGGAGATATTATATAAATCCACTAATATGGCTCTCATTTAGTTGTATAATAAATTTTATATATATATATATATATATATATATATATATATATAATATTTTTACATGATAGCCAAATCACAATACAACAATATGTATAAATATTTTTGTTCCTATAAATAAGGATTTGATTATTTTAAATTTATGACCTATTACTTACTTAAAATATCCTTAAATATATCATTAATAAATCAAAATTATAAGAGATCTAATTTATTTGAAGCTTATAATTTTTAACTAAGATAAGCTCAAAATGATTGGATTAATAGAAGATTTAATAAAATTAAATATTATTTAACTATTATGACCATCTTTTGAAAAGGAATAGTTAGGCCATCTATGTAGATGAATAGAGATGGATGATAGAAATGTCTATTTCTATTGGCCAAAAGTCATCTCCAATGGACTTTAAGGAAGTTGCTTAAGGCCTTATTAAGGATTAGGATTTCTCTTTTCACAGAATTTAAACATTAGAATTTAGGATCAATAAGTTTAGATTTTTGGCTATGATTTTGGTATAAAAATTGAGTGATTTGGAATTCTTATGAAGGAATATAGGCGCTCAAAGTTGAAGTGTTGAAATTGTACTTATTGTCACTCTTTTGGAAATAACTCACATATATAGAAAGTAATATATGATTGGCAACCAAGATTAAAAAGAATCTTTTTTTGGCTATATTTTTCATAATGGTTTAATAAATTCTAAGCTAAGATAAAATATTAGAAGTTGAAGTTAGCACTATTGTAGTAGAGAAAATTTGCCTTTAAAAATCATTAAACTTTTGGCTGCTATTAATTATTCAATCAAGATCTAAAATAATAAAATTCCTAATTTTATATAAAAGTCTTCTTTATAGGGCTATTACATCCAATACATAAGTCCTACTTTCACAAAATACTCAAAATATAACAAAATACTCTAAAACCCTCATTCATCTATAGAAAGGGAATTTTTTCCAAACTTTAATAATCCATAATTTTTAATCCAACTATCCAAATTTACTCAAAATTTATATGAATTACTAATATATTTTTAATAACTACTGCAATAAATTTCAACTATCAATTCTTTATTAATCTTTAGATGTTGCCAAAATCCTAATAGTAGCTTCAAACCCTTATTAACAAACACCTGCAAACTAAATTCTTCAAATCTCACAAAATAAAAGTCTAAATACTATGAAACATTAATATATAGCTTTTTAACATAATAATACACCTTCTTGAAAATTTTGAGACAAAAATTTGTCTAGAAGCTCAAGATATGGCAAAAACCATCACTATCAACAAAATGGTCTACTTACTACCTTAGAATTCAATCTATTGACTTTGATTTCTAATATTTCTTTTTTTAAAATTCCAAATATAATAATTTTTCTATATTAAATATAGATCTTGAAATCACCTCTCTAGTTGTACCTTCCGATCTCCAAAAGCTCTCATACAACTCCTTGTATCTTAAAAAGAGTGGATAGATACAATTTATACACATTAACTTCAAGTGCCTATTCTTCCTTCATAAAAATCCCAAATCTCTTGATTCTTACACCAAAATTGTAGTACAAAAAATAAACTTTTTTAACCCTAGTCTTTGATTTTCAAATGCCTTCATTGAAGTTACTGAAATCCTTGTTTTCCTCATGGATAGCCTCCTCAAAGCTTATTGAGCATGACCATTGACCAATAGGAATGAAGAGCTTCACCCCTTGCCTTCATTCATCCATACTTTATTTTCATCCCTCCAAATAAGCCTCTTAGTAGTTTAGTTCTTCATCTTTGCTTCCAATCTCCTCTCAAGACTTTACATTAAATATTTAGGTCCTATATAATTTAAACACCATAATCAAACTAAGTGAATAAACACCTAAATAAAGTTTCTTATACTAACTCTTTTTTATTTAATTTATCAATTATTCTAATACACATCTAAATTTATAAATATATTAGATATTTTAAGTAATTTTTATACATTATTAATAATTATAGTACAACAATGCTTGCAATTTAAAAGCAATAAGTGACCCGTTTAATTAGTGGTTGTATTTTGAACTATATCTTAAGCAATTTGACAAGTTTTCAAGTCAAAATTTTTTAAGATTATATATTATTATATTGTAAAATTATATTAAAAAAATTTGTGGTATTAAAATTTTGGATATTTGAGATATGAAGAAAAAAATACTTAAGTCTTTATAAATTAGGATTTTAAGCATCTATTAGGATTTTTGAGATATCAAATGATCAAAAGTGAATCTATAATTAAATTTTTTAATAATAAGGCTTAAGGATATAATATATACTTTAAAGAAATTTAATAAAAATTGAACAATTAAATCAAGAGTTTTTGGATTCTAAAATTTAGGAAAGAAATCAATCTTTTATAGGTAGATAAGCTATTAAAAGATTTTGTTACAATTTGAATATTTTATATAAATTTAAAGAATTTTTTAGGATCCAAAATTTTATAAAAGTAGAAAAATAGAAATATAGACCTATAATAAAATTTTGATATGAAGATGAAGTTTTAAAAGAAGATTATAGGTTTTTTTAAAAATTATTGAGAATCTTATTTATCAAAAATTAGATAGTTATGATTATATATAAAATGGGATATTAAAAAAAATTCCATGTACCAAAGAAAAATTTTATGTATGAATATATTTAAATATAAGAGATTTTTATTAGTATAAAAATCCTATGTATTATTTTCTAGACACACGAACACTATTTTTTTCATATCTCAAAAATCAAAAATTCTAATGCTATAAAATTTTTGTATATAGTTTTGCAACATGCAAAATACATACTTTTAAAAATTTTGAACCAAAACCTTATCAAATTGCTTAAGATATAGTTCAAAATACAACCACTAATTAAATAAGTCACTTATTGCCTTTAGATTGCAAGCATTGACTTTAACTCCTAATATCTCCTTCATTCTAACTTAGAATTTATTGAACTATACATAAAAAGTATAGCAAAAAAAATGTTCTTTCCAACCTTAGTTGTTGAACTTTTATTACTTTTTGTATGCACAAGTTGTATCTCAAAGAGTAATAGTAGATACAAATTTGACACCTTAACTTTGAGCGCCTATATTTCTTTCATAAAAACTCTAAATCTTCAATTTTTGCACCAAAACCATAGTAAAAAACCTAAACTTGCTGATTTCAAACTTTGATATTTGAATGCCTTCAAAAGAGAAATCCTAATTCCTAATAAGGCCTTGAGCAACCTCCTTAAAGTCCATTGGATATGACTTTTGGCCAATAGGAATAGAGATTTCTATCATCCATCTGTATTTATCCACATGAATGGCCTAACTATTCTTTTTCACATTAAAAACTCTTTTCTAATCCTTTTTCTAATAAGATTTATATAATATGTATTTTAAACATCGAATAAAAGAAATAAAACAAGATTTCAAGGCTCACCAATGTCTAATAAAGGTGGCTCAAAATATATAAAGTTCTTATCAATATAAAATCAATCTCAAAAGTTGCAATAAAAAATTAAGGTTGTATAAACTTCAATAATAGCATTTTTAAACAAATCCTTTTTAATCTAATAATCTAATCACATTTTATAATCAATAAAAATCCACTAATATGACTCTCACTTAGCTATATAATAAATTTTATATATATATATATATATATATATATAATATTTTCACATGGTAGTCAAATCACAATACGATAATGCAATAGAAAAAAATATATTATTTATTATTTATACATCATTTATTTTTAATAGTAAAAAGATATCAAACATTCTTTTAATATAATATATAAAATATCAAGATGTATTTGAAAAAAAGAACGGAAATATTTTATTAAAATATTGTCCTTATAATTGTTCAATTTATCTTCAAGGAGGAACTTAATTGCCATTTGGACCAATCTATAGCTTATTACAAAATGAATTGGCTTCACTCAAGGAATATATTAATGAAAATTTGGTCAGAAACTTCATACGCTGTCATGTTGCACCATGTTTATATAGTGAAAGGTATAGATAAGAGTAATTTATATTTAATACTTGATTATCTTAGTTCAATAGGAACTTAGGATACTTAAGAAAAGGATTATGGAAGCCTCTCAGATTATTTTCTTGTTTTAATAGCTAACAGATAAAAGTTAGTTGTTAAAGTTTTTTTCTAAGCTATACAAACTCTATTATTGATTTTGAAAAGCTATAAGTTAATTAAAATAGGATAGAAAAAAAAAATAGTTATTGTGGTTGATACTAGAATTAATTTGAGGATATGATTTAACTTAAAAATCCTTAGAATTAGTTGAATTGATACCCGGGAAAAGACCGGGTATGAGACAGGATCAAAATCAGACCTCTAGGGACAAAAATGACCACCGAAGGCAAGGGAGGAGGAGATTTGAAGATTGGTGATTAGGATTGGATAGTTAGCTTAAAGGGGGTTCCAAGGGCATTTTTCTTATGACCATAGGATTTTGGAAGACTTAGCAATTACTATTCAAAGTTAGGGTATGTATTGGTGTTTTGGGTTTTATAGCAGACAATGATGGCTTGCATTGTTGAGTGATTCGTGCAATCTGTGAAGCATCTATAGTTCAAAATTTGGTATTGACTAGATTGTTGGGTGTGCTAAGTGCAGACAAAAATTTGTATTAATCTAGCAATGAAATCAAGAGATATTTGACTTTTGATACAAAGGATTGTTGGAAGTTGGCAGTTTAGGGTTGGATAGGATTTCTGTAAGAACTAAAGATCTACTAATTGGATCCATGTAAATTTTGATATGCTGATAGAAGACTTATAGGTTGAGCTACACACCAAATTTGAGCTGAAGTTAATAATGAAAGAAGGAGAAATCACCACTAGAGTTTCTGCATCAATCTTCAAGTTGGCAGCCGAGTGTCATCAGTGCGCTTTTTGGGCATTTTCTTGCAATCTCCAGGTGCCTGGTGTATTCCCGAATAAGATAACACATAATACGACAACGCTATTCAAAATCTCTAATAAGAGGTTTAATCTTATTTATGAAGAAAAAAGATGGATCATTGTGGATATGTGTGGATTATCAAAAAATTAATGAGATAACTATTAAGAATTAATATCTTCTATCTTTGATATGTAGACTCTTTGATCAATTAAATTAAATCAAAATCTATATAAAAATAGATTTGTAAGGAGCATATAATTTTGTATATATTAAAAAAATAAATAAATGAAAGATTATTTTTTAAACTAGGTATGGACCATTTGAATACAATGTCATATCTTTTAGACTTACAAATGTTTCAATTGCTTTTTAACATCTAATAAATAATGTTTTTCAAGAATTTTTAAATAATCATATTTTTTATTATCCAAATAATATATAATCTATTTTAAAATTATAAAAGAATAAAAATAATATATTTGTTGTGTATTAAAAAAAACTTATAAATTTAAGATTATATGCCAAGATAAAAAAAATATATATTTTATACAATTAAGTTAATTTTTAAGGATACATTATTTCAAATGATGATTTCATGATGGATCTGAAGAAAATTTAGACTATCATAGATTGAAAAATTCCAATGACAATAAAAAATATTCAATATTTTTTAAAAATTGATAATTGTTATCAAATTTTTATCAAATTTTTTTTTCAAGTTGTAGCTCTACTTACATGTTTTACTTATTAAGATAAATTTGAATAGAATAAAGAAGTTAAAATAGTATTTAAAGCTTTAAAGATAACTTTTATTGTAGCACCAATTTTATATCAAGTTGACTTTTATAAGCCATTTTTTATGGAAATAGATGTATCAAACTTTATTTTGGATATAGTATTATCACAAATGAGAGCAGATGACAAACTTCACCTTGTAGCTTTTTATTCAAGAAAATTTTCAGTAATTAAGATCAATTATGAAATCTACAACAAAGAACTTTTTGCGATTGTAGATTCATTTCAAGAATAGCATCATTATCTAGAAGGTGCTTCTAATTCAATGATAATTTATATTAATCACATGAACATCAAATATTTTATATCAATATATATTTTGAATTATTATTAGGTTCTTTGGAGTATATCTTTGTAAAGATTTATATTTAATATTATTTATTAATTAAAAAAATAATAAAATTTATTAGATACTTTATCTAGAAGCTCTTATCTTGCATCAAAAGAAAGAGAAGGAACTTATGATTAACAACAAATAATTCTTAGTAATTTCATCTTTGAGCTATGAAATCAATAATATCAATTGATTCAAAAAAATTTATTTAAGTTTATTTAAGTATTTTCTTAGATCTTCTTATATATTATATTAAGAAAAATTCTTTTAAGTCTCATGATACTTTTAAGTTTGAATTCAAAGACAATCTTCTTTATTTTGAAGGATGCTTATATATTCTAAAAGGTGAAGTACAATAGCATTATTATGACAAAAATTTATTTTAGATAGACACAAAGCCTTTTTTTACAAATTAGAAATAAGAAGCAAATCACTTAAAATAAATTAATTTTAAACAAGAATCCACTAAAAATATAAAATTCTTACAAGGTTTGATCAAAAGATTATATTTTGTTTAATCATGGTTACTACAAGTTCACTAATCAATCATAATCCATACAAAACTTGGCTTGCCTCTTTCAACTTTGTCAAAATGATTCATCTAATTTGAATTATTACATAATTAAATCTAAATTAAATGTTAAATTTTTAAGATTTGATATTTTTACTTCTTCTATTATTAATTTATTAAAATTATTTTGCCTTCATTGCTTCAAATATCTTCTATCCACTAACAATATTATAATTTCAATTACACCATCCATATCCATCAATAACAACTCTTTGTAACTTCTAATTTAATTTCATGAATTTATTGTGGTAAATTAACTACATAATTTTGTCCTTGTATTTGAAGATTATTATCTCTAATATCACATTTGATTTTTAAAAGTACAATATAACTTCTTCTCCTTCACTAATATCAACAAAATTTATTCTTAGCATTTGATCAATTAACCTTTTACTCACCTTATTTGTAGCTTTTCAATGAATTCCACCAATTCAATGTCCAATTTGGAGCCTTATCACTGATTTTCCATTTAGACTAGCTTCTAATCTTCTTTGTAAACATTCTTTTTTCTATTTAAAAATAAATCCGCTTTTCTTTCATCTAATTTTTTTCTTTGAAGTGTTTTCTATTTGATTTCAATCACCTCTTTTTTTTTGTTGTAATTTTTAACTTCAAAATACTTGTTTTACATATTATTCACCTATTATAAGCTTCAAGATCCATTCAACAAACCTTCCCCTTTGTTTATACCATTATAATCTACTATAAATGATTGTTTTCTTCTTAAATTTTATGATCTAATAACTCTTAATCCAGCTATTCAATTTTTGTCAAATTTCTTAAAAGTATAGTTTGTATCTTTAAACTTTATTACAAGAAAAATCAACTATAGATACACTTTCAATCATCTAATATTTCAAAAATCCTAGCAGATGCTTAAAATCCTAGTTTATAGACATCCAAGCATTATTTTCCTTATATCTCAAAAACAAAAAATCCAAATGCCATTAAAATTTGTATGTAGCTTTCTAACATGAAAGTACATACTTTTAAAAATTTTGAATCAATATCTTATCAAATTACTTAAGATATAGCTCAAAATACAACTACTAATTAAACAAGTCACTTATTACCTTTAGATTATAAGTATTGACTTCAACTCTTAATATCTCTTTTATTTTAATCTAGAATGTATCAAGCTATATATATAAAATATAGTTAAGAAAGTACTTTCTAAATTATTTTTACATGATAGCCAAACCATAATATGATAATGGTGACAACAACAGTTGAGTAGAAGCTTTGCAATTGGGACAAGAGAAACACCAGATGCACCGACAATCAATTATAAGTAATAGACAGGCAAGAAAAGGAATAAAAATATAGAAGAGAAAATTTTTTAGTATGAGAGATAAAAAAATAGTTTGTCTATTTATATTCCTTGAATCTATTTACAAATGAGCCTATTTCTCTACCCTAATCCTAATTCTAAGCCTAATTTTACTATTTCTATTGTCACCATATGTTTATTTTGTCCTTTCTTGCCTACCATTGTAATCTAAATGTCCTTCATACCCATGTGGTAATGACACATGTGCACCTCATATTTTTGTGATTGAACTTCATTAAAGCCCACTTCCCTATGTGTTTGTTTTCAATACACACTCCAATGCTAGAAACAACCTCATCTTCTCCCTTCCAAGTAAAAGCCTGGCTAGGACCATGATCAGGATTTGGGAACATTAGGACTTGAGCAGGCAGCAAACGCTAAGCAGGTTACGATAGCAGAGGCTGCTCAACTGGGCCATGAAACGGTGGGCAGGAATAAACATGGATGCACTGAAAATACCCAAATGAGAGCTTATGAGGAATCCTGTCCCTCTCAGAAACCAAGAGTGGCACACTCTCCGATGGGCTATGTTGCAACTATTCTAATTACAGGCACGGAATTCTAAACAAAACACAGGCAAAGGAGGAGCCAGGAATGAGAAAGCCAGTACTAACGAACAAAAGGCTAACGTGAAGAAGTGAGAGAAGCAGTCTCTCACTGCTTTCTTTGTCTGGTGGGCTAGTTGTGGGTCCGTGCTTCACAGCCATTGCGCACAATCTCCATGTTTGCGTCACTAGCGAAAGAGACGGAGTTTTCTTCACAAAAGACGAAGCCACATTAACTAGCAACTGGGACTGTGCAATGGGAATATAAGAGGCTGATTGCATGTGCCCAAGATAATGCCAGATCCTCCCACACCCAGTGGGTTTGCAGCTTTTCGTGTGGGCTCTAGCTGCAAGCTCCCACTCTCGTCTATCACGGGCCCTCCAACCAAATCCCAACCCAAGCGCCGGGAATCATTCTTGGAGGGAGAAGGACGCTCATCACTCGCAACTTCTGAGGGATGTATGAAAAAGCGTCACTCGCCACTGGGATCCACCCAATGTGGGCAGCCTATCCCAGCTGCCGCAGTCTCATCATGCCATAGCCGCGCTCTCCCAAATGCAGTAGAAAGTAAAACAAAAAAATCTCAAGAATTGGAGTATTGCCCAACTTCTGGGTTTTGCGGTTTACTCGAGTGTGGTTTGGGGCTTGACAAGCTCGAGTGATCAGCTGTCGTTTGGTTACTTCACATGCATTGTTTGATCCAAGGAGGAATGGAGGTGGCTTTGATGTAAGCAGAAGGGGGGCTTTGGGGGTGTGGGATCAGCGCGGGAGGGAAAGGATTTGGGCGAACCCGGAGCGTCTTGCGTGGTAGTCTATGTTTGTAGATTGGTTGTGATGTGTAGGATGTAGGATTTGTTGTCGAGTTTGGTGCAAGCATCCATCTAGATGCCGGCGTTGGATTGCGTGGGAATATTGGCCCTCCGCCATGGCCAGGGTGGAGCAGGCTTGCTGCAGCGTCCCGGGGTTGAGAGGCCCGGCGTGTTCGGAAATGAGTTTGCACAGCTGGGGAGGGTGCGGATGGGAGCTGTGGTGGGGGCGAGGGTGGCACTTGGGAAAGGATGGCATGGAAGGTCGACGAGCATTGGGGTAGAGACGCTTGTGGAAGGAAGAAACAGGGTTAGCGGAAGAGGAAGAGGGAGGAATAGCAGGGTAGAGAATGTTCGTGTGCAAGCTGTGGCGTCCGCTTATCCGCCCATTGCGCAGACTGAGAAGACTTTCCGGTTGCCCATCGATTATTACCAGGTGAAGTTTTGTAAGGTTTTTTTTTTTTTTTTTTTTGATGCACGGTGTTGCATCCTCGGTGAATGTGGACGAGGTTAATGGTTAGGATTGTCGAATTATCTGTACGCCGCCTGTTGAGGTTGGCTTTTGCCGTGTGTCCAGTCCACTTCCTTGCTCTCATTCTGTCGTTTTCGGACATTCTTGAACATTGCCGAAAAATGCATCTAGTTTGAGCGTTTTGGAAGGCGCACATTCGATACAGGGGAGTGGAATTTTTTAGATCGATTATAGTTCATGTGGAGAATTGGTAGATCTTTGTTGGGTTTCAGGTCCTCCTTAACAAGGGTCGGGTGTGAGAGTGGGGTTTTCAAGGGCGGAGCCTTTCTCCGTTACGTACAATTTAGTGGCAGAATGAAATGTCGTCGCAACCCTACCGCTGCTGCATGTTTGGATATCTAGATCTCGTAATTCTTTGCAGAAAGAACACAAATCACATTTAGTGTACTGATAATTGGTATCATGAGTTTTAAGTGAGCTTGCAATTTAATCAGCTGCATTATCTTTCTTAGGTTTGAACTTCGTCATTCGTGTTCAATCATCATTTTGGACGATGTTCATGTCTACTTTGAATCAATCCGGACCCGCGTTATAATACTTGTGAGTCTTTGGGACTGAAATGTGACTGCAAGCCGATTAACCCCAAATCTCTACCCTGATGTGCTTCTCAATTGCTCAAATAGCTAGCTCTGGCATTGGATGTTTTGTCATGGTTGTGGGAAGGGATTGTTAGAGCGTCGAATTTCAAGTCGGAGGGGCTAACAATGGTATGACGGCAGATATTGGGAGCTGAACCACAGTACCTGGCAGATGCTATAGTGCGTGCATTTGATTCGCGCATTGATAACTCCCCACGGCTCGGATTTAGTCAACAGGCACTACTCGCACGGCTCGAGATTTTGCGAGGAGCACGTGATTCACTCGTGGATCCCGAGATCCGGGCAGAGTATAACCAGGGCCTGGCTGAAGATGAAGCGGACACTCTTATTCTTGACGTTCCTTTGACAAAGGTGAGAAGTTCGTACTTTGCCACTGCTCCGATACAGTGTAGGGGTTTCTATAAACTTGTGTTTCTTCCAAACCCTGAAAGACAGAAATGCTTTATCCTGCTACACATTTTGTGATTGGGATACCAATCCCACTAAACTTATCGGGAATCGATGAAGCAGGTTGGGGGGGCGCTATGTCTGCTCCACGAGGTTGGCGAAGTAGAGGTGGTACTGCAGGCAGGTCAAGCCCTCTTAGCACAGCAAGAGGACCTTCCTAAAACATTGAACCGTGATGTGGTGCTCGCCATGGCACTTTCTTATGTGGAGCTATCTCGGGAGGCAATGGCCGAATCGCCCCCAGTTGTAGTGAAGAGTTGCTCGTTGCTGGAGTCTGCTTTGAAGCTGCTAAGGGTTCGTGCTCAAATTCCCCTTACCGGCGTTTCTGTAAACGAAACTGAATGTGCTTGAAAAATATCTCGCTCATTTTATCGTCCTAAAAGGTGGCTGTGCATTTGCAACGTGAGTCAACTTTATTTCTCTCCCCTACCTTTGGACGCCGTACCATGGTAATGTTAAACATATGAAACACTCTCGTGTGTGCTTGTGCAGGAGGAAGGCGGAAGAAATTTGGCTACAGACTTGCAAGAGCAGATTGAAGGAACGCTGGATGAATTGTCTGCCCGCTGCATTTTGGAATTGCTTTCCCTCTCCCTTGACAAGGAATACGAGCCTCAGCGTCAGCAAGGGCTCGAGGGATTACGATCACTATTGTGGTCCGTAGATGAAGATGGCAATAGCCCTCCCCTGGGTGGGTTAACTCGTGAGCAGTTGATGAAGGAGGCATTTTCGCTTATGACTGCTGCAGAGCAGGTATCTTATCTTGACTAAGATCGTTTTATTTCATTCAAGTGCACGAAATTGGCTATAAGGAGAAATAATCAGCCCTGCAATTTCAAGGGACCCCCCTCCGCCCCCCAAGGCTAAGGCTAGGGAGGTTTGATCCTGTGAGTTGCTTCAACAAGGCACTGATTGTGGAATGTGCGGCGTTGCAGGTTACCCTTTTTACAGACACGCCTAGCAATATCCCTGCTGACAGCTCTGAAGTGTACGCAGCAGCTCTGGCATATGTGGCTGAAGGGTTCGTCTCGAAGTCGCCGCGCTTGATTCAAGAAGCTGACGCGTTATTTCTCCAGCTCCAGCAGGCCGATCCATCACTGGCCGATGGTGAAACTTCAAATTCTCCCGAATTCTCCTTCGAGAGAGGAATTTGTGCTTTACTGTTGGGGGAGGTTGCCGATTGTCGAGCATGGCTGGGTCTAGAAGACGAAAAATCACCTCTTCGCGATCCCTCGGTCGTGAATTTTGTATACTCGTACTCAGAAGAAGGTGAGGAGAATGACTCACTACCTGGTCTATGTAAATTACTTGAAGGATGGTTGACAGAGATGGTGTTCCCTAGGTTCAGGGACACTGAATCCCTTCGTTTCAAACTCACCGACTACTTCGACGATCCAAGTGTACTCAGCTACCTGGAAGGGCTTGAGAAGGGCAACGGGTCGCACATGGCTGCTGCTGCTGCTATAGTGCGCATTGGAGCAGGAGCAGGTGCTGCTTTGAATAATGTGAAGGCCACTCTCAAGAGAGTATTTCCTATGGGCAGAAGCAGTGAGAGCTCTACAACAAGCGATGTACTAGATAATCTGGATGAGCTTCCTAGACGGGAGTACCATAAAGCCGCTGATGGCGATGCTCGAGCTCCAAGCTTGAATAGTGTTGCAACAGGTTTCGAGGATGAGAATTGGGAGGGCAGCGAGGTAGTGCAAGACGAAGCCAATTCAGTGAAGGATACGAAATCACCTCATAATGTCCCTGTTCGAGGAAGCTTAGGATTTTTTCAGATTGCCTGCGGTGGTCTCGTTCTTGGAGCTTTGTTGATTGCAGGATTACGTTACCTTCCACTAAAAACCCGACCAGCTCACGCTCTTAAACCAAGTGCTCCTACCGTTTCCAGTACAGGTATTATGTCTCATGTGCTATCATCACTAGATATGACTATTTGATATAAAGTAGATTGTGTGGATTGTTCAGTAAATTCTTATCTCGCGTTCATCTGGCGTGCACGTCTCTATTGATACTGCTTTGATCATCTAAGTGTGAACAAGGATCAAGTTGCTGGTATAGAGAACATTTTAAAACATTTTAAAACCATTTTAATCACAAAAGCGTGGGATGAGATGATTGTTGAGGTATGCTAAACAGTGTGATGGGGTGCACGTCGTGAAGGGGTTAGGAGAACGGAAGCTTTAGAAGTGGAGGTTGTCCCCAAAATGGATGCTAGGTTGGCGGAAATTATGGTTCGAAGATGGCAAGCAGCTAAAGCTCGAGCACTTGGTTCTGCTCATGATATGGCGGCCCTTCCTGAGGTATACCCCTACTCTTGCACTAGATCCAATAATGAATATCACAAGAATGTGTCAAGTTGTAGCTTATTGAATTGAAATTAAAGACATGACCTGTTGTGGTTGAGCAGGTGCTGGAGGGCGAGATGCTGAAGAGCTGGACAGACCGTGTTAGTGACGTCAAGAGAAATGGTTGGTTTTGGGAATACACTCTCCTGGGTCTTCACATTGACAGTGTAACAGTGAGTGACGATGGGAGGCGAGCAAGTGCGGAAGCCACTCTGCAAGAGGCAGCCCGCTTGGTGGACCGCAATAACCCTGACCACAATGATTCTTATAGAAGCACTTACACTACGCGATATGACCTCCGGCATGGCATAGATGGTTGGCGAATTAATGGAGGAGCTGTACTGCGTACTTGATACTGAGATTTTCATCTCCGAATCATATTGGCTTGTAGGCAGATCGACTATTTGCAACCCTTGCATGCTACGAATTAGTATTTTTGGATATTTTGATCCATCATGCAGCTTTGGTGTGAGGGAATACTGTGCTGCTGTGGATTGGCTAAAACGCTTTAGGGAGTTTACTGGAAGCTAATTGTACTTAATACTAATCTTTCCATCGCATGGATATTACTTCACTAAGTGAATTGGGTCGCTTGTTGGCAATAGGTCAAAGTAATGTATACAGGTGAACAAGTTTACATGTAATTTTTTTAAATACTCTATATTGTATGTGGAGTCTAGCACTGGATACATTAGTATGTGCTTGTGTACATTATTCTTCTTGAAAAGCTCTTTTGCAAGTGTATCGAAATGTTGAGGTAAGAGCTGTAGCGGTGCTAAGTTGCCCGAGTTCATAGATCTCTGCAACTTGGGTTGGCCGTTGTATGATAGGAATTAGTGATGTCAAGCTGGACAAAGGTGGTTATTTTAACAAATCGGTATTGGTTTTGAAACATTTGAGATTCACCTATTCCAGTTATATCTAAGATGAGATTTCAGACCTCACGACACATTTGAGTTCCAAGATGCAGATCCCTTTGTTGATAATGACATCTGCAGATAGCACAACAATGATATGCACGTTCACCTTACAATTACTATTCCTGCTGTAGGATTCCCTCTAATTGGTTTTCTTTAGAGCCTGGAGTCAATATAGAACTAGGTATGTTTTTTCGCTAAAATTGCTCATCGCTGGGGCAGTAGGATAGCTCTGGTAAAATTCCGCTTAAATTCAGATCTAGAAGAAAGACTATTCTCTCCGAAGGAAGCCTCGAGTTGAGCAACTCTAAGTCAGGGAAACCTCATAGTTTGAACACATGATCAATTTCTCAGATTTACATGCAGTGTTTGTAAGATGCTGGTCATCGTAGATTCGATGCAGAAGGATCAATATTGACGTTAGTATACCGTTAAGATTCCGTGCCTTGCTTTTGCGAGATTTGTGAGGATGATGCTGGGCATCGTTGCTGGTAGCAGCTCATTTCTCTTCTTTTTCACTGATACGACTTAGAGATTTATGCTGTGATTTTGGACAACCACCTCTCGCCGTGTACAGCTGCTGACTTTGTTCAGTTGACCAAAGCTGAAGTCCCCTTCTGTGTCCATCTGCGTATTACTATGTCATTTCCCTTCCTAGGTTGTGACAACAATTTGGGCGCAATACATTCATGTACTGCTTGCCTGTGCAGCACAATCTCACCAGGAATTTCACTGTCTGCATGATCTATTGCACCACGTTGACCATTCAACCTAGCAACCTCTTTTTCTTCTTCAACTTCAAAGGACTCACCAAATGCACTTGGAAAGGAACACTGAAATCACACACGCACAACAGGCGGTGCATGGAGACTCCGATTTACAAGCATAGTAAGGTAAAAATGATAAATACTTTCTACAACTTACTTTGAAGTGACCCACAAGTATGGACATTTGATGCACACTGCAAAGGGGAGGAGAATCCAACATCTAAACCACTAACATCTCGTTCAATTAACCTGATAGAGCAGACACAGGCAAGTGTGTAAGACAGCACGAGAACAAAGGTTTTTACAAATTTGCTTTCAGAACACTACTTTGCACACACACGATCAATCTTATCCTCCGCTACTTAAGTATCAGTGATTTTGTAATGTTGATGAGCCAGTTTATGCAACTCTAAAACCATTTTAGTGATGGAGTGCAGTGTGATCAAGTGAGATATTGCACTCCAGATGGAATCATGTAAATCTATTCTATGTTGTGACCCTCATATCACTATCCTTAGAATGGATTTATCTGTTGTCATGTGGGGCCCTCCATCTAATATAGATGCAGAACATGACACTCACATCTGATTGTCAAGCTGCATTCACATGAAAGATTTTGCTTGGAGGCAGATACACAATCCACCACCTTCCACCACCTTGACATACCATGAACAACATGCATTAAATTCAAGACTAGAAGATGGGTCTTGCAATTGTGGGCATTAGAGGAAGAAGGTGCCTTTCAATAAAATGGGAGCTGAAAATTAACTTGGATTTTTATAATTTAGTGGCTAAATAAACAAGTGATGTTTTTAATAAAGAAAGAATTAATTTTTTTAAAAGATTGGAATATATTGTTGTCTAATGCGTGGCTCTAGTTTATCACTATGCAACTTTAATTTATATTTTTTAGAAAATTGAATATATCTTCTTGTTATTTCTTCAACAAGTTACACCCTTCAATGGATGTATTCTTGGCGCTTCGTTATGAATCATTGATTTTTTTGACAAATTTTTATTTATTCATTCTTCACATTTGATGCCTCCTAATGTCAATTAATAGTATAACAAGAAATTTATAAAATGATAATTTTTTAATATAAGTTGCTATCTTAGAAAAAAATTATAATTATTTAAATATTAATATTTTTAAATTTTTGTTGTTATTGTTGTTGTTGGAATATGATGTTAACTTCTTTGCTATTAATTTTATCAATTATTATTACAAATTCTGTAGAAGAAATATTTTAAGGCTTTAAATTAAGATAAGTTATACAAACCTCAAGTAGAAATATATAGTTAAACCTAGTCATTGTATTTTTTAAAATAAATCATACTTAATCATTTTCAAGTCAATTTATAGTGATTTTAGTAATACATATATATATTTTTTGTAAGTATTGTTGATTTGTACAAGTACCTTTTGTATCAAATCTTATTATACTCTAATAGTCTAAATCATATTGTTATTTCTATTTTTATATTTGATTATTCTTTTTAGCTAAAAATTATATTATTATTTTAATTCTATATTTTCTAGACACCTATTTCAATAATAAGGGGCCATAGTATCTTTATGTTTTCAATATTAAGTAAGTTTCTTCTTAAAGTTACTTATTAAAAATTTTACAATAGCAAAGAATTATGTCTAGCTTTATTTTAATTTAGATTATATAAGAAGCTTATATTTTACTACAAGCTTGTGGATACTTCCAAAACTAGTATAGAATAGTTTTTATTTATTTTTGGTTAAATAAAGATCAATTCTTATACTTATTTTATTATTAATATTTTAATACCAAACATTGATAATAATGCTACTAGACCTAATTAACTATATATGGATTATATCATATTTTGTCTAAATTTACATCTTATAATGATTTCTAATTAGATTGGATTATGGACTTAAAGTGTTATTTTATTTTTATAATATTTATTTAAATTAAAATAATATATTTTTATTTTTATTTTTTTATATTATATTTTGATGTGCTAAAAGAATTTCTAAGATAGAACTTCTCTTAAAACATGTAAGATGATTATAAAGCTTCTGTTAGATTACAACTATTACCACTTTATTATTTTGTATATACAAATAAAGGAAGAAGTTACTAAAAAAAAAATATATAAAAGATTTATTTTTATTAATTTTAATTTCTTTTTAACTAAATATATATTTTTTATTTTATTTTTTTACATCTTTTTAAAACCAATATTTATAAAGATGAATCCATTCCCATCTTTTATTTTAGTACAATGTATTAGTTTAAATATCAACTAATTTTTTTCTTCTTTATTAACATCTTTGTCTAAATACTAAATATATTTTTTTAGAGATTATAATAATTATTTCAGGATGTTTTAATTTATAATATTTATGTTAAAAAAATAAAAAAATTTGGATAAAATTTTATTTCCTAGATTAAATTATAATAAGACTTTTTTAAAATTAATTATGTTTGTAGATCTCTTACATTCTACATCATTTCTACATGAGATTAATCCCCTAGACCCACCTGGACCGATTAATTGCATGAAGCCCAGGCCCTGTATGTAATCCGGCATCAGAGCACCGTCCGATCTGCAGAATTCGACCGTCGAGACGGATCCTCAACGCTGAGCATCAGTACGAGAGTAACGGCCACCGGGATCCTTTCTTCCCTGCTCGAATTGGACGCTCACGATCGACCCTCGCAGAACCGAATCTACGGTCAACATGGCTCCGAAGTTCTAAAGAGGGAGTCATTCTTGGTTGAGTCGCGCAATTGCCTTCGTCGCCGAGGTTTAAGAATCTGATCGCGCAATTTGCTTGTTTGCGATCGTTGCAGCGTTCGATTCTTGCTCTCACTGACAGAGCTGCTCGAAAAGGAGCTTCTGAATTCAGGGGAGAGACGCGGTGGTTGAGGTAAGAAGGTGGGTCGATTTTGATCAGTGTTGTGTCGGTGGAATTCGTGGGATTCATGCGATGAGTTCCCTTGCAGAATGGACGATTCTTCACAGCGAGTTGCTTTAATGTGGAGCGAATCGAGATTTTTGGGATCTGATCAATGTTCAGTGGGTGGTTGCAGATTGAGCAACGTTAAATTTCACGCTGTATGTGATGCAGGGGCAAGTGCCGTTGAGAGCTTCAGTGCAAGAAAAGTTAACAGAGTAGTTTTGCATTGGAGCGATCGCTGGAGTATCGAATTTTCGGTTGGGGTTTGAGAATGGGGTGCAGTAATGTCGTGACTGGGGTGGTGAATTTCCTCACATTGATGTTGTCTTTGCCTATAATCGGGTTCGGGGTTTGGTTGGCGAAGAAGCATGATTCTGAGTGCGTGCGGTTCCTGCAATGGCCGGTCATTGTGCTGGGAATGTTTGTTCTGGTCGTTTCAATGGCGGGACTCTTTGGGTCCTGGTGTGGGAACAGGCCTCTCATGTGGACTTACCTGTTCGTCATGTTTGTCCTTATTTTCCTGCTCTTCGTCTTGACAATTCTTGCATTCGTCGTCACCAATTCTGGGGCAGGACGAGTTGTGTCAGGGAAAGGTTTCAAAGAGTATAAGCTTGGAGATTACTCCAATTGGTTGCAGAAGCGGGTGGATAACCCTTCATATTGGTCCAAGATTAAGAGCTGTCTAGCTGATGGTCAGGTGTGCAGCGATCTCTCTCAGTATGTCACTGCGGACGTCTTCAACAACGCCTCTCTTACCCCTCTTGAGGTAGTTTGTTCCCCTGCATTGTTTTCGGACCATCTGTACAGTGGTAGAATGTGTCTGAATGTATCAATGGAACATGTGTCATAGGTTCTTCATCTACTATCACACTAACTAGTTTGCTAATGTAGTCTCTTAGCATGTGATTCAAGTTTGCCACGGAAATTTAATGGTGCTCACGTAGACCTACACGATTGACTAACAACTACGGATGTTTGTCCATGTGTTGGTGTGTTTGCAAAGTCTGGATGCTGCAAGCCCGCATCAGACTGCGGGTTTACCTTTCAGAATGCCACAACATGGCTCGGAAACTCATCAGGGAATACAAACCCCGACTGCCGAGCTTGGAGCAACACCCAAACCCAGCTGTGTTTTGATTGCAATTCATGCCGAGCTGGTGTGCTGCAGAATGTGAAGTCCAACTGGCGCAGAGTCGCAGTCGTCAACGTAATTGTGCTCGTGTTCATAATATTCGTCTATTCCTGTGGATGCTGTGCTTTAAAAAGCTCTCAGCGAGAGCAAGATAATTTCAAATACAGGTATGGATATGCTTAGTCCCAACAAACAACCAATACATATATATATATATATATATATATGTTTATAAACGGCTACCAGTAGCTGCAGGGTTTGAAGCCATACTTACACATGAGGCTACACTCTTCTGCTGAAGACTGGGCAAATCGTCTTCAACTTATCCCGGTGGCTTTCAAAAGGATGCCAAACGAGTCCCACATTGGGTTCATTCTGGATCCACAGTTCACTATTCTGCTTCTGTTGCAGATGTGGTGCGCTCCTCCATGGATTTGTTTAGGTCATGTCTGGTGATATCACCATTTTACAGAAATATTTGGGTGTGCATGCTTCACAGGGGAAGATGCTCCGGCACTTCTAATTAATGACAGTGCTGGTGATCACAATGGAGACGACCTCGCGTGATAAATCAATCCATAGCTGGGATGTCTGACAGTTTATCAGACCCTTAGTATGTACATTTTTTGAAATGCAATGCAAAGGAGTCATGGCATTCCCGAAAGCTGAACCGAAAGTTCAAAACAGATCAGCTCTTTCTTTTTGTTCAAAGCCATTAGAATAGCTTTAACAAATGTAAATGCCTTGGTTTTATGCTTTATCACAAAAATGTCCAGTGGGTTCCATTGAATTGAGTACAAAGTGATGGGTTGATGTGAGAGTTAAACTGCAGTTGTGCTGCTTTACTTACGTTAACTCTATACTGAAATGATTGTTTAGATTGGTATAAGAATAATGTATTTATCACATGTGTGATAGGTGTAAAGTTTCAACTTGTATTGCCAATAACGGCAGCTTATTAACAATGTTATGCGCGGTTTAGAGAGGTAAACGAGCATTCATTACCAACTAAGTTATGTAATGATGCTAATTAAGAGGATTTTGTAACATCATTTGCAGCATTTATTCTTATTCTATAAACCAGTTTGAACTTAAGTTGCATAGTGTATACATGATATGTTTGTACATCATATCATTCAGTAAGCTTTCATAAGTTATTTAGAAAAATTAATTTTAGAATTTTATTACACATACATTTCAAAATTAATTTTTTAAACATAATACTTCAATGTAATGAACAATAAGTTCATGTACATACATGTTTCAAAATTCAACACTTCTTATAGCATTTATTTATCACTTGCAAATAAGATAAATGATTTAGTCATAGCTTTGTCATTGAAATAAAAATCAACCTTCTATTTTTATTTTTGATGTATTTGCACCATGTTTTATTTTACATTATTCTACATATATACACTATATACCAAAATGTATGAATTTTATCCTATAAAGACTTGAAGTAAAAAAGTATACTTCTTCATTGGAGTTATTAAATACAATAAAGCTTCAAACTAAATAAATATGTAGAACATTCTTAAATATAAAGAAGGAATAAAATTTGTTTACTACAAATAAAAACAAAGTTTATAGCTACATTATAATTTAATATATATTATCATATATAATGTTCTTTGAAATTATTTGCAAGCATTTTGAAAGTAGGAGGATGTTTTTGAAAAGAAGTTTAAAAAATTATCAATATCTAATTAGAATATGATAGATTTATCCAAATCTAATATTACAAAACTATACTTTCTTTCTAATCCTCTAATAAATGAAAATATGCATATTAGAATTATATATTATAAAAATTATAGAAATTTTATTATTATTATTATATAAATGATTAATATACATCCTTATATAATGAAGGTGATGCTTTTTTAGAAGAATCACAATCTTAGAATATAATATTATATAATTCTATTAAAAGATATAACCAATATAATATATTCTTTTAAGTTGAGATAGATTGTAAGCATACACATCTTGAAAGCAACTTGGTCAAGTTCATTTTTGATGTTGTAAAGAAATTGAGTTACTTTTAATTTTTGTTGAGATATCTGATTGAGGAAGAAATATAGAGTCTTATATTTTATTAAAATAGAAGCAATGTCTAAGTAAAGATGGCTATTCTTTGCTTGATTGTCATTGCCTAGTACTATTAATTACATACTAAGAAAGTTCATACTATCTTTGTGATAACAATACTCTAATATGAATTTTTTCACATTATAGTAGTGTTTGTAATTTTTGTGGAGCTTGACTTTTATAATAACTAAATTGATTAAGCATCATTCTTCTTTTAATTTTATGCATGTCTTTTTGAAATGAATGTTGTTGTGTTGTGATTCAACTATTATATGAAAATATTGTACATATATACTTAATGTATAATTTATTATGCAGCTAAAAAAGAGCCATATCAATAGATTTTTATCGGTTACAAAATATAGTTAGATTATTAGTTTAAAAGAGATCCATTCAAAAGGGCTATTATTAAGGTTTATATAATCTTATTTTTTTATAATAGCTTTTGAGTTTTATTTTATATTGATAATAACTTATATATTTTGAGTCATCTTTCTTAGACATTGGTGATCCTTGAAATCTTATTTTATTTCTTTTATTTGATATTTAGAACATATACTATGTAAATCTTATTAGAAAAAAATTTAAAAAAAAATTAAAATATAAAAAAGAGTAATTAGGCCATCTATGTGGATGAATGGAGATGGATGATAGAAATTTCTATTCCTATTGGCCAAAAGTCATGTCCAATAAGCTTTAAAGAGGCTGCATAAAGTCTTATTAGGGATTAAGGTTTCTTTTTTGAAGGCATTCAAATATTTGAGATTAGAATCAGTAAGTTTAGATTTTTTGGCTATGATTTTGGTATAAAAATTGAAAGATTTGGAATTTTTGTGAAAGAAATATAGGCACTTATAGTTAAGATATTAAATTTGTACCTACTATCATTCTTTGGAATATAACTCGTACATGTAAAAAGCAATAAAAGATTGGCAACTAGAATTAGAGAAAGCACTTTCTTGGCTATACTTTTTTATAGGGCTTGATGAATTTTAAGCTAGAATAAAAGAAATATTGGGAGTTAAAATTAGTGCTTGTAATCTAAAAGCAATAAATGATTGTATTTTGAGCTATATCTTAAGTAATTTCATAAGATTTTGGCTCAAAATTTTTAAAAGTGTATATTTTTATATTATAAAATTATATATAATAATTTTATGGCATTAAAATTTTTGGTTTTTGAGATATAAAAAAAAATAATACTTATGTGTTTATAAATTAGGATTTTAAGCACTTGCTAGGATTTTTGAAATATCAAATGATCAAAAGTGAATCTACAAGTGAATTTTCTTATAGTAAAGCTTAAGAGTATAAACTACACTTTGAAAAAATTTGATAAAAATTGAATAATTAGATCAAGAGTTATTGGATTCTAAAGTTCAAAAAGAAATCAATCTTTTATAGGTAAATAAGCTATTGAAGGATTTTGTTGCAATTTGATCATTTTGTACAAATTAAAGAAATTTTTTTAGAAGCCAAGACTTTATAGAGGTGAAAAAATAGAAATATGGAGCTATAATAGAATTTTGATATAAAGATGAGGTTTTGAAAGGAGATTATGGATTTTTTTAAAAAATATTAAAAATCTTACTTATCAATAATTGATTAGTTATGATTATATATAAAAAAAATGATGTTAAAAAATTTTCTACATGCCAAAAAAAAACTTTATGTACAAACCTATTTAAATATAAGAGGTTTTTATCAATATAATTTTTTTTAATAATAATATTATATTATTTGTTCTTTTTATTAAAGACAATTTTCTTATTACAGTCTTGCCAATAAGTTACAAAGAAATTCTCTACAACCAAGTATCCACTATATTCTTAAATTAAAGATTATCTCACATGACAATGCTAGTAATATATTTGAAGTGGTTCTTTATTTGCTTTATATAAAAAATATCTTTGATATTGATTAAGACATTAATCATTACTTTCAAGATTAATTTTGTTGTTTAAATAATTTTATTATCTATGTTTGTTATAAAATGTATAAGATTTCATCTTAGAAAGCTATTTTTAGATTTATTTAAGTATATTGAATTATATATCAAATAATTTTAGTTAAATTTAATCATTAAAGAGTTCATACTTTGATAGATCTTGGATAAACAATCTTATTGATTAAGGTATCTCCAACTCCAAGGTATATCAAAGTATAAATGGATTTTGATAGCTTGATTAAAAGAATTTAAAAAAGGCTCATAAAATCAATCAAATGCAGAAGAACAACCATAGATGAATTACTCCTACAAAAGTAAGAGATATAAGTGTAATTGTAATTTGTGTAAGTCATCAAATCTTGAATTTTAGGTATCAAATGGTTTTTAGATTTAGGTATTAAATACATACCTAAATTTTTTATATAATGATTATATTTTTTTAAAGATAAAGATTTAATTAAAATATTAGTAGTCATATTTGAGGTTAAAGTATATTTGAGTTGAATTTCTTGTGATAATATTTTTTCTTTAGTAAAATGATATTAAATATCAACATGCATACTACTTGAATGATACTTGAGATTTTTACTTAGAGCAATAGCACTTTGGCTATTATAATAAATAATAATAGGAGTAGCTTGAGAAAATCTTAATTTATATAATAATTTACAAAGCCAAAGTATTTTAGTTGGAACTTTAGCTAAGGCCATATATTTGCTCTTTATTGATGATAATGCAACACTTTTTTATTTTTTACTATCTTATAAAATCATTACATTTACTAAAAAAAAATAATAACCTATAATTAATATATAAGTATTTTTATCTTCTGTCCAATTGGCATTGAAAAAATCATAGAGAATATGATCCATAAATGATTATTGGTATTTTATTCCAAAGTTAGATATTCCTTTAATATATCTCATAATATATTTTAAAATTTGAATATGAGATATATTAGGATTAGAGATGTATTAGGATTATAAATTCTTCTAATGAAAAGATTATTATATCTTGAGATATTATTTTTTATAAAATTACTCGTATTGAATAAGAAAATCTTATTTGTATCTAAATAATGTTATCTCTTAAATTTAAATAATTTAAAATCTTAATATTTTTATATCTAAATAATTTAAAGTATATTTAAGCTGAACTTCTTGTGATAATATATTTTTTCTAGATTATGCCTATACTATTAGCAATTAAATATAGTATCTCTAATCCACTAATGGATTTTAATTGGTGGAATTGATAAAAATAAGATTTTAAATTATTTAGATATAAAAATATTAAGATTAAAGATTCTATTTAATTATTTAAGTATTTATTAGAATTTAGAAGGATTTATGAGTTATAAGAGTCTTATTAGAAAAAAAGTCATAAATTGTAATCTTAATAAGTCTTGGAGGCAATTATTTTAGTTAATTTAGTATTTTTTTTAATTATAAAAACTAATATATAATTATTGAGACTAGTATCTATATTGGCCTTCAATTTACTTGTATTATTTACTTAAAATCTATAAATATTAATTAGTAGGTAGAAGAAGCATAGAAAAGAATCTTATATTTTTTTTAATTATTTATATATAAAATAGAATTTTTAGTTGATTTGAATTGATCTTATTATTATAAAAAATTATTAAAGTAAAAAATAGTAGCTTTAAATTGATGTTAGCATCTTTCAAATATTATAAGAATTTTTAGAATTTATTGAGAATTTATTTAGGAATTTTTAGAAAATATTTTTTAAAAACTTAGGTAAAAATAATTTTATCACCTTGGAAAGCTATTATGAAGAATTTGAACAAGATTTGAAGGCCCTACAAGGTTCTTAGGCTAATTAGGTATTTTTGAATACCATGGTAAAAATAAGAGGATTAGTAGCTAATATAGTAGTTGTAAGAAGGGAAATGCACATGTTCCATATTGGTTGTAGCACCTTGAATGTAGATAGGAATATAAGACTAAGGCCTTGTGGCCTCTCTAGGACATCCATATACACTACTTATTAGCCTTGGTGAGACTTGAATCTTTAATCTTTTAAGCTAGTTATCCTTGAAATAAAACCTATTTATTTAATATTTTAATTTTTTACCTTTTATCTTTAAATTATTATAATTTATTCATGGTAACTTAGATTTTAATATTTTTTAAATAATTCAAAAGATAAAAAAATTATCTATTTAAAAATATACTTTTTATTTTTATTTTTTATTTTTTATAAGATAAAAATTCAATAAATAGATTATAATTAGTTTTTAGAGTATATAATTATTTAATTGTATTTTTTTTACTTTTTTTGTATTTATTCTTTTTTATTTCATGTTAATTATATTTCTTACTTCATACCACCAATTATAAAAAATTCTTAATTGAAGCTATTTTGTAATTTAGATTGATGGGTGAACTTTACCCTCACAATGGGCTTTACTTTTAAGAGTTCCAAGATTAATTTAATTATTTGCCAAATTATATTTTATAAATTATTTTATTTATCAAAATTACTTTGATAGGATTCTTATTTTAAAGATAGTTTGTTATTAGGAGTACTTCTCTCTAAAAGCTTTTTAATAATATAGAATGTGATAATATAGCTAAGACTATCTCCCATTAAAGTTAAATTTTTCTATTAAAAAATACCATTTTATTGAGGTGTATATAAAGTAGTAAACTCTTTTTTAATTCTTTCTTTGACACAAAAGTTATAGAATTTGTTAAACATATATTTGCCTCCATGATCTGTCTTTAATAAGTTTTATAACTTTTGTAACTTTTATAATTTCTTGTATTGCATTAGATATACATAACAATACATAGATAAATCATCTATAAATATTATGAAATAGCAATAACTAGAATAGGTTCTAACTTACTTTGGATTGTATATGTCTAAGTGTATATGTCTAAATCTAAGAATTCTTGAGCTCTTTATGATCCTTTTTAAAAAAAATTACATTTGTATTATTTTCTTTCAATATAAGATGTGCATAAAATTATTTTTTAAATATCAAAATACTCAATTCCTTGTATCATTGATTGAAGTTGTTTCAATCTATGCTAATTGATGTAATTGAGTCTAAAATGCCATAATTTAGCTTTATTAAAATTTATAGTTACAAGTATAGCAAGTATATTTTGTTGTGATATTATTATATCACCTAGTTTATATCAGTCATTATATAATTTGCATGTTGTAATGATTTTTTCTAGTTTATTTATTATTATAAAAATTTCAAATTTTATGCAAATTTTTTTATTAGCTTTATTTAGTTGTTTGATTTTTTTTTTTTTTTTTTTTTTTTTTTTTAATAAGTCTAAGGATATATAAGATTTTAGGTATGACTTTTTTCATACCATTCGATAGTCTTATTTTAATATTACCATATTTTAAAAATTAATATGATGTCATGTTGTCTCCTAAATATATAAGTTGTTTATTGTCATACTTTGTATAATTAATGAATCCATCTAATCAATGATACGTGTATTGTCTTGCTCTAGAATCTACATACCATTATTGAATAAAAAAGAAGTAGAAAGTTTTAACTTATCTTTTGACTATTAACAATTCATTAAGGTTTAATTCTAAGTGATGGTAATTAAATAAGGATTTACTACTCTTTAACATTTCTACTTTGCTATTAATCAAAAGGCTTTAAATATTAATATCTTTACTAATTTGTGGTATTTATTCTTTATTAAAGCCTTTATAAGCACATCAACAAGTATTTCTTTAGTAGCACACTATTTCATATATATTACACCATTTTTAATCTTCTCTCTTATAAAATAATGTTAAACATCAATGTCCTTGGTCTTTGAATGGTGCTTTGGATTCTTGGCAAATGCAATATAACTTTGATTGTCACACATAATTGGAGTTGCTTCCATTTGTATAAGTTCAATGTTTTCTAAAAATTATCTTATCCAACATGCTTCTATTGCATAATGGCTTATTTCTATGTATTCAACTTTTATAATTGATCTTACAATAGTTGGTTGTCTCTTACAATTCTATTAAATGACTCCCATTCCAACAAATAATACATATTCCATTGTAGATCTTTTATCATTTTCATTTCTAATCCAATCAATATCATAATAACCTTGCAAATCAATGTTCTTATTACCAAAGTATAATTTGAAGTCTTTTATGCTTTTTAAGTATTTTATGATTTTTTTAATCATTATTTAATACAAAGGCCCAATCTTAGACATGTGTCACGGACATATACATAGTTACTTATATGATCAGATAAAACTAGATAAAAGAAAGTAAAAGCAGGTTAATTCCATAATATCTTTAGAGAAACTTCTTAGAAACTTCATAGACGCTGTTTTGACTTTAAAAGTGTCCATAGTAGATTTTTGGATTAGAAACTTGGTCAATAAGTTAGCCACATGTCGCACATGTTGGTAGCTTGAAGACCAAGCTAAATACGTGGCGAACATATAAGAAACTTGCCCTGCAAGTTTGACACGTGTCTTGCAACTTGGACACGTGTCTTATAAATTGGATACGTGTTGGAGGTCCTATAGAACGTTGCCACTTAGCTCTTAGGTAGATAGTATAAATAGAGACAAGAGTGAAGAAGGCTTCACTCTTGTCAACTCCTTTCTTGTTTCCAGTCTAGTTCAAGAGTCTCTAGTTTTCTTGTCTTTTGGCATTAGCCATTCCAGTTTCTTTTTAATATATATACTTCTTTATATTTATTTCTTTGAGAGAGGTCTCACTTGTTGATTTGACTTCATCCACTTATTGTCCTTGACAGATTGACAAGAATACACATACAATATCAGAGCTTTATCTTTTCTTGATTAAGAGTGGATTACCCCTTTCTCTTGATAAGACATAAGCATATTAGAAGGTGTGGAGTACCCACTTCTAAATTGATATTGTTTCTAGAATTTTTTTTCTTTTGAGTGTGTGTTTCATATTTCTTGAAGTAAGAGTAGACATCTTCCTTTCTATTATATTATCATGGCAGAGCTTGCGGAAATGAAGAATGTAATGGCACAAATGCAAGAGCAAATGAGAGAACTAATGCTTGCAATGCATCAACTCAGTTTACCACTACAAGGAGCATTAAGATTAGTAGGAAGTGAAGATGTAGAGATGGTTGGAGCTATGTCAATATCTACACCAAACCATGCTACTTCACCGATGATGGAGCACCGTTCAAACGTTAGAGAACCAAAAATCAGTTTGCCTGAGAAGTTTGATGGCACAAGATCTAAGTTTCGAGGATTCATCAATCAGGTACAACTGGTGATCGAACTTCAACCTCAGAGTTATCCTATGCAAGGATCTCAAGTTAGGTTTATTGGAACATTACTTTTGGGTCTTGTCTTATCGTGGTTTTCATCTTTTCTTGAACGACGTTGTCGTACTGCATTTACGTGCAGTGTATAAAAATATTAAAAATCTTGTATCTATTGTTAATATATGTGTGAGTGCTAGAAGTTATTTTAGAAGATATTATAAGGAGAGGATTTATTATAGCCACTTAGTTAGTGAATTAAGATGGCTATTTGTTTTGTTCTTACCTTATTTATATCCTAGAATAGACTCTTTTGTAATTAGAAGAAAGGTAAAGGTTGTTTACCTTTCTTGTTGACTTTTGAGGTAGAATGGACCTTATGAAGGATAAGAAAGAAGAGCATGGGGTGAATAAGGCCCATCCAATAGGATTTGGCTGCCCATGTGGGCGTCTCATAGTCTAATATAGAAAGAAAGGGAGATATACTCCTCTTGTTAGACCGAGAGGAGAAGGCAGTTTTTTTATAGTGAACTTTGGAGAGAGATAGCTCCGAGGAGATAGAAGTGTTTGTAGTGAAAATTGGTGGGTGTGTTCTTCAAGTTGTGAGGATTTTAGAACCTACTCACTTTCTTGTATTGGAGTTGTGAACAAAAGGTTATGCTTGTTTTAGTAGAGTGAGGTTTGCTGCCACCCGACGAAGAGGGGCAGAAACTTCGAGCTGCCACTGCAAGTTTGATTTCAACTCTTTCTTAGTGAAATTTATAGAGAGTGTGGAAGATTGTGCTAGCTATCTATCAAGACATCTCTTGTAGCATTTGGAGTTGGAGAGCAAAAGTTGTGAGCTTGAGAGTGGGAAAGGGTTTGCTGCCACCCTGACGAAGAGGGGCAGAGACTTTGTTCAACCACCCAAGTCGGACAGTCTCTTCAATCTTTTTGATATTTCAGGTGCTTGTAGAAGCTTGTGTAAGCTTTCCACAAAAACAAAAATCAATACATTTGGAGCTTTGATGAGAGTTTTATGAGCCGTGAAGTGTCAAAGAGGAAAAATTGTTGCTAGGGTTTGAAGAGTAGAATCGACTAGCTACAAAATCTGGAGTTTGAGAGGCATGCATGCGAAATTTTAGAGCAAGCTAGATGATGGAGTGAGCTTTCTTAAAAGCTATTGCATGTCCAATTTGGAGAAGGGAAGTGATCACAACAAAGGCTGAAGTGAAGAGGAGCTTTGCTGCCTTTGCATTTGCTTGGAAATTTTAGCGCCTACTTCTTTTAGCCATAACTTTTAAATGGTAAGTCATCTATTTGTGAAATTTTGATATGTTTTACAATGGATTATTGGCTTTCCATAGGCTATAAGCACGCTTGATTCGACCTTTGGATGAAGTTTTAGTGATTTATTTAGTTTCAGTTTGTTGTATAACTTGTATTCCTCATATGCGGTTGTATTTTGAGGTATACTTGAATACGTACATACTTTGCTTATACTATTTATACAAGTATATATACTTGTATTTATACAAGTATATATACTTGTATTTATACAAGTATTCTATAAGTATTCTACAAGTATTATATATAATATTTGTATAAGTATTTGTACAAGTATTATATCAAGGATTTATACAAGTATTTGTACAAGTGTTATACCAAGGATTTATACAAGTACGTATACAAGTATTTGTATAAGTATTATTCAAGTATTTATACTTTATATTTATACAAGACTTGTACAAGTATAATACAAGTATAACTTGAAAGCTTGAAGAAACATTGTGCAAGTATAGAACATACTTGCACGGCTTCCTCTCATGTTCCCTGCAAGTTCTAGTAGCAGCTAGGAACCCGGCGTTTTCCCAAGGCGAATTCTCTCTACCCGACAACGTGATCCAATATTGGATAATTTGGAGGCATTTTTTGCGGAATTTTGATCGATGTATGGAGAGCATGATGCAATTCGTGTTGCAACCAACAAGATTTACATCCTACAACAAGGCAATTGATCAATGTCATTATACGCTTCACAATTTCGACAACTAGCGACCGACATCAAGTGGGACGATGCTGCACTCATCAGTCAATTTCTCTACGGATTACAATATGAGGTAAAAAAGTTAATGCTCAATTTATCCGATGCTTAGACATTGAGTCAAGCAATTGATTTTGCTGTAAAGTGTGACAATCAACTTTTTGAATTTCGATCCGAGAGTCATACAAGGGAGCCTCAACGTTATTATTCAATGGCAACATCAACATCCTCACAAAACGTACATTCGGAAGTAGAAGACATGCAAATTGATGCGGTACGTTTTAAACCTCTTACTGAACAAGAAAAGATTCGCCGTCGTCAAGAAGGATTATGTTTATATTGTAGAGAACCTAAGCACACTGCTCAACATTGTCCAAAGAAACGTCGCAACTACAAAATGAGGAGTACGGCTGTCAAAGAAGACAACATGTCGGAAAACAAATTTGTCCAGCTACAATAGGGACCGTGCAGCTGGAACCCTGTACAATTCCCAGTAAAGGTCCTATTCTCTCCTCAGAACCCTCTCCTTGTTTTATGATAGATGTATATTTAGGACCAAAAAATTACAGAGCCTCTACCTTATTAGATTCAGGAGCCTCAGCATGTTTTCTAGATGAACAATTTGTTAAGAATCGTAAAATACCTTTAGTACAGAAACCTAAACCCGTACATGTAGAAGTCATAGATGGTCGCCCATTGTCCTCAGGAGATGTCACTCATGAAACCCGTCCTATAAAAATAACAATAGATGGTCATAATAGCTATGTAACCTTTAACATAATTAAATCTCTATCTAATCCAGTTATTCTAGGTTTGTCATGGCTAGAAAAATATAACCCTCAAATAGATTGGAATTCTTGTAGACTTGACTTTTCCCAGGATATTATTAAACATCCTACCGATCCAATAAAAAGCTACAAGCCTGGTATAGTAAAATCTATACTTATAGATGCAAAAGTTTTTATACACGCATCAAAAGAAGGATCAACTTTTGCTATTTACGCAACACCCATTTCTGATAGTGGAAAGGCTTCAAGTGACATTCCAAGCCAATACCGAGACTATCAAGATGTTTTTGAAAAGAAGAATGCTGATATTCTTCCGGAGCATCGCCCATATGATTGTTCGATTGATCTCAAAGAGGGATCTCAGCCTCCTTTTGGACCAATCTACAATTTATCACAAAATGAGTTGGCTGAATTCAAGGAGTATATTGAAGAGAATTTGGCCAAGAACTTCATACGCCATTCCAAATCTCCTGCAGGAGCTCCAATTCTATTTGTGAAGAAAAAAGATGGATCATTACGAATGTGTGTGGATTATCGAGGACTTAATAAGATCACTATCAAGAACAGGTACCCACTACTTTTAATCTCTGGACTTCTTGATCAACTGAATCAAGCTAAGATCTACGAGGAGCATACAAAAATAGATCTATGAGGAGCATACAACCTGGTTTGCATCAAAGAAGGAGATGAATGGAAAACTGCATTTCAAACAAGGTATGGACATTTCAAATATAATGTTATGCCTTTTGGACTCACAAATGTACCAGCTGCTTTCCAACATCTCATGAACGATGTTTTTTATGAATTCTTAGATGATTTTGTTGTCTGCTACCTAGACAACATTTTAATCTACTCTAAGAACGTAGAAGAGCATGAAACACATGTTCGTCATGTCTTACAAAAACTCAGAGAAACAGGATTGTATGCCAAGATGGAAAAGTGTGTATTTCACACTACTCAAGTTGACTTCTTAGGATATATCATCTCGAATGATGGCCTCATGATGGATCCTAAGAAAGTCCAAACAATCATGGATTGGAAGATTCCAAAAACAATAAGGGATGTACAATGTTTTTTAGGATTTGTCAATTACTATCGAATCTTCATCAAGAACTTCTCTCAAGTTGCAGCCCCACTTACACGTTTGACTTGTAAGGACAAGCTCAAGTGGAATAAAGAAGCAGAAGCATCATTTGAAGCTTTGAAGATAACTTTTACTTCTGCACCAATCTTGTATCGCATTGATTTTTCCAAGGCATTCTTTATGGAAACAGACGCATCTGACTTTGCTTTGGGCGCAGTATTGTCACAAATGGGAACAGATGACAAACTCCATCCAATAGCTTTCCATTCCAAGAAATTTTTGGCAGCAGAGATCAACTACGAAATCCACAATAAAGAACTTCTCGCAATTGTGGATTCTTTTCAAGAATGGCGTCATTATCTAGAAGGCGCTTTTAGTCCAGTCACCGTGTATACGGATCACAAGAACCTCGAGTATTTCATGTCAGCACGCGTGTTGAATCGTCGTCAAGCTCGTTGGAGCATGTCTCTATCAAGATTTGAGTTCATTATTACATATCGGCCAGGAAAACAACAAGGTCCGTCCGATGCACTTTCTAGACGTTCTTATCTTGCACCAAAAGAAGGAGATGCAGCTTTTGATCAACAAAGAACGACTCTCTTGAAGCCGGAGCAATTTTATCTTCGCGCAATAAAATCAACATTAACCGTTGATTCAACTTTTCTCAAGCAAGTCCAGTTAAGTATGTCCTCAGATCCTCTTATTCATAAAATTAAGAATAATTCTTCTAAGTCTCATGATATTTTGAAGTTTGAGTTTAAGAAAAATCTACTCTATTTCGAATGGCGCTTATATGTTCCAGAAGGTGAAGCACGATTACGTGTTCTTCAAGCTCGTCATGACTTTCCGGCAGCAGGACATTTTGGATACAATAAGACTCTAGAGCTGATATCTAATGATTTTTGGTGGCCTCAAATGTAGAAGGGAGTCAAAGATTTTGTAAAAACATGTGATGTTTGTTCAAGATCAAAACTCCTCGCCACCGACCCTACGGACTTCTTTAGCCATTACCCATTCCAAAACAACCATGGTCTTCTGTGTCTATGGATTTTATCACGGATCTTCTAAACTCAGGTTCTTATGACTCTATATTCATGATAGTAGATCGTTTCACTAAGATGGCACATTTTATACCATGTAAAAAATCTATCACAGGCAAAGAAACAGCTAAGCTTTTCCTTGACAATATCTATCGCTATCATGGATTACCTAAGGATATTATATCGGATAGGGGAACTCAGTTTGTATCGAGATTTTGGAGAACACTTTTTAAGATTCTAAAGGTGGATATAAAGCTATCTTCAGCTTTCCATCCTCAAACTGATGGACAAACGGAGCGCGTAAATCAAGTCTTGGAACAGTATTTGAGATGTACCATCAACTACCAACAAGACGATTGGACAACTCTTTTACCATTGGCAGAGTTTGCTTATACTAATATGGTACATTCTTCTACACAACAAACACCTTTCTTTACCAATTATGGTTACCATCCACGACTTGATACTTTTGACTATTCAAAAGTTAACAATCCTGCGGCGGAAGACTTGGTAAATCATTTGTCAGAACTACATACAACAATGAAGGCACAATTAAAAGAAGCTCAAGAACGACAAAAGATAAACGCTGATGCATATCGAAAGGAACAACCACAATTCAACGTAGGCGACAAGGTATGGCTACTTTATCGCAATATCAAGACTACGCGACCTTGTGACAAGTTGGACTATCGTAAGCTTGGACCTTTTTGTATTTTTGAACAAATTAATCCAGTTGCATATTGTTTACGCCTACCTGAATCTATGAAGATCGACCTTGTATTCCACATGTCTCTTCTTGAACCATATAAGACAGTGAACATACCAAGAAGAAGACAAGTGCCACCTCTTCCTATAGAAGTGAACAATAATGACGAATTTGAAGTGGAAGAAGTCTTAGATTCAAGGCGGCGCCAAAATAGGTTAGAATATCTTGTTCACTGGCACGGATACGATATCAGTGAGCGCACATGGGAACCAGCAAAAAATTTGGCGAATGGAGTAAGGAAGGTGGAGACCTTTCATCAACAACATCCATCAAAACCAACATGAAGACTTTCCCTATAAAAGAAACAAGATGTAGGCAAGATAACATTCAACTTTCTATCCTTATTTGTAGTTTCTTTGTATTTTGTGACGCTAAAGAGATGGAGAATCAATAGCCAGCGGATTTGACTCAAGAGCCTTCATTTGCTGACCTACCGGACGAGACATTGCGACTGTCACAACCCTCAAGACGACGCAACCGAGATGAAGATCTTCAAGAACGACATGTTCTTCCTCGAATAGATGGCGAGATACAACGTGTTTGGTATCACGACCTTGGAAGAGATTCTTGATGTTTGGTGATTTTATTGGAGATAGGAACAACTCCTGACGGTGTTCCAGATGTGACATTTGAAAGAAGTTATGAAGGTCACAACAATGATCAAATAACAGGGTGGTCTTCTCGCCCTGGAATGGGACACTATCGATGGCTGAGAGGACCCATCAATTACCTTCGAAGAGAACAAAGATCAGAATATGTGGCAAATACTATTCGCCGCATCTTAGACTTTCTACACATGTAATCACCGCTCCTCGTGGAACTCGTCCTTTAAAGGGAGGGTAATGTCATGGACATATACATAATTACCTATATGATCAGATAAAACTAGATAAAAGAAGGTAAAAGTAGGTTAATTCCATAATATCTTTAGAAAAACTTCCTAGAAACTTCATAGACGCTGCTTTGACTTTATAAGTGTCCATAGTAGACTTTTGGATTAGAAACTTGGTCAATAAGTTAGCCACATGTCGCACATGTTGGTAGCTTGAAGACCAAGCTAAATACGTGGCGAACATATAGGAAACTTGCCCTGCAAGTTCGACACGTGTCTTGCAACTTGGACACGTGTCTTGTAAATTGGATACGTGTTGGAGGTCCTATAGAATGTCGCCACTTAGCTCTTAGGTAGATAGTATAAATAGAGACAAGAGTGAAGAAGGCTTCACTCTTGTCAACTCCTTTCTTGTTTCCAGTCTAGTTCAAGAGTCTCTAGTTTTCTTGTCTTTTGGCATTAGCCATTCCAGTTTCTTTTTAATATATATACTTCTTTATATTTATTTCTTTGAGAGAGGTCTCACTTGTTTATTTGACTTCATCTAATTATTTTCCTTGACAACATGTGTTGATTCATAACACTTACACCAAATGCAAGATCTATTCTAATAGCTACTATTGCATATATAAGTGAGCCTATAGCTACCTTGTATAGAACACTTTCTATATCACCTTTAACTTATACAAACTCCTTATTTATGAACTTTGCCTATTTTAAGTTTCTATCAAGAGGTGTTTCAATTGATTTATACTCTTCTATATTGAATTGTTTTAGCACCTCTTCAATATACTTATTTTGGGTAATTGTGATGGTGTACTTAGTACAATATCTTATAAATTCAATACCAAGACAATAGTATAATTCTTCTTAATCACTCATCTCATATTCCTTCTCTCATATGGCTTTTATTTAATTCATCTTCTCTATGTTGTTGGCTAATATGATTAAATCATTAATATAGAGGATTACAACTAGAAAAAATTCTTTGAATTGTATTACATTTGAGAAATATTCAATCTCACTTCTCACAAAGCCTCTATTGATAAAGAATGTATCAATGCATTGGTACTATATTCTTGATAATTGTTTGAGCCCATATGAGGATTTCTTCAACTTGCATACAAAGTGTTCTTTGCCTTATTATACAAATCCTTGGAACTAGTCTATGTAGATGTCTTTTCTCAATTCTTTATTCAAGAAGATTATTTTCATATCTATTTGATGCATTTTTAAGTCCATTGTTGTCTCGATTGCCATAGTAATTCTAATGGTAGTAAATTGATAATAGGTACATAAGTCTCATTAAAATTGATATTAATAATTTATGAATAATCTTTGGCAACTAACTTGCTTTGTGCCTCACCACCACATCTATTGCATTCCTTTTGGTCCTAAATACTTACTTACAACCAACACTAGATTGATTTGTTGAAAGATGAGTCAATTCTTATTTACTATGGTCTATAAGAGATTACTATTCTTCTTCCATGTCCTTCTCCCACTTAATTGTATCTTGAGACTTCATGGCATCACAAAAAGATAAGAAATACAAAAAAAAAATAATATTTTTATATTCATTTATTTAAAAAAGATGTGATTCTTCTATCATTCACCAAATGGTTTTCTTTCTCTCATAAGATATTTCCTTTTACTAGATGAAAGCTGGTCTTGTTGAACATCATTGTCTCTAAGAAGCCTTTTTTTTCTTTGAAAATATTTCTTTTTAATTGAAGGCTAATTTTCATATATCACATCTTTTTTTACTTGTTATTTATCTTTGCTGGTCTTTTGAATTAATGAAGCCTTGTCCTTAGAAGTATTATATTTTTTATTTGATATTATTATTTCATCTTTCTTTTTTCTTTTTTCTTTCATTTTTTAAGAAGATATATGGGTGATATTTTGTGAATTTTGTTAAAACATCCTTCAAATAAGATCTCAAGCTTAGAAGCATTCACCTTTCCAAGCTCAAGCAATATTATTAAAGCTCAAGCATTGGAATTGAGACTTGTATGGTTGGATGTTACTTCTAATGGCTCCAACTATGGTTGTACTTGGCGCTAAAATGTATCATCCTTACTTTGCTCAATTGAAGGCTCTAAAAAATTGTACTAGTTTGTTTGAAGCTTGTATAGCAAATGAATCTTTTGAATCTTATTCTATTAGATCTCTCAATACTTGAAGGTTAGACATAAAAACTGACTTATTTTTAATACTCTATTCTATCTTAGAATAAATGACTGTATATTAATGAAGATTTTAGTTTAATTCTCTCTCTCTTATGAATATTTCTTGCATCCAATCTTCACCAAGAACTTATCATTGAACATATTTGGATTTGTGGAGATAGAATTAATAAAATTCTTATATCTTTTAAAAAACATTGGTAAGATTTTTGGCTAGTTCCTATATGTACTCATTGATATCATAGACGTGCCAATGAATAATATATTTCAATTTGTTCTACCTTTGTCGTGAATCCAATATTTTTTTATCTTATATTCTTTATGATTTTTTATTTCAATATTAGATGGCAATTATTATACTCTTCCCAAAATACGTGACTCTCTATAAGGCTCCAAAAGAGAGACATGGAAAATTGAATATACCTACATAGAAGATGGTAGTTCCTAATGATATGCCGCTGTTAAAGATATACACTTCAAAAATTTACAGAACCTTCTAAAATATTTTAGAAATCTTAAGTCAAAGAAAGTTGATTGAAAAACTTTGTAATTGATAAAAGTAGCTTGAGAAGCTTCATAGTTAGTGGAAGGAGCTCAAGAAGCTTCCAAGTTGATAGAAATTGCTTAAAAAGTTTCTTAGTTTGACAAAAGTTGCTCAAGAAGCATCCTAGACAGGGATATATATTCTAAATTGATATTTCTTTTTTATAGATTCATTTCTTTTTTCTCTTAGAATGGCTAGAGGTTAAGACATTAGTATGACCAAATCTTTTGAGTCCAAATTAGATGCCATTATAAATATTCTTACTACATTATATGCTAGGATTGCAGAGATTGAAGGGGTTGTTGTAAAATTTCATAATGACGCAACATCTAGAATACCACAATCTAAACTATATCCACCTCCAACTTTTGCACTTGAGGATGCAATACTACCTATGCTCCGTTGTTGTGTAATAACATGACCATTAGGTGAAAGAAAAAAGGAATGATTATAATATAGAGGAGCTCAAATAAAAATATTTTAGTAAATTATCTTAGAATTATAGATAATAGATAAAAAAGTAATAAAAATTAAAAAATATTAATATTTTTTTTTGAAGAAGAGGCTTCTATTTATTTTGTATAGCCATAAATAAGACAAAAAAAAAAAAGATTAGAAAAGCAAATAATATAAATATCTTTAAAAAAGAATTAAAAATAGATTTATATAAAATTTATTTCAAAATTCCTAAAATTGATACCTAAAGAGGATCGATTGTAAACCTAGGTTGAAATTAAATCCTAAGATATAAAATTACATACCTATGGCAGGTGGAAAGTTCTTTTGTAAATCAAAGAGTTAAATTAGGGAGAAAAATTAAAAAGATTTATTTGAGCATTAAATTTGAGTGATTTGGATAAAAATTGGCTTTGTAAAAGCTTTTCAAAGTTAAAGGTTGTTTTAGGTGACTCTGATTTTTATGAAATAAAAAGGTATTTATATTTTTATGTATTTCATGAGATTGATTATAGATCTATTAGTGAAAATTTGTAGGTTTGTGATTGTAATTGTGATAAATACATATTATTAGTTTGAGCTTGATTAAACAATTTAATTGAAGGTAACTGAACTTCAAGTGGATTAGAGTCTTGGAAATTGGGATTTGATGATTAATGAGGGTTTCTCAAATATTTAGCAATCTATTAGTTAGATTGAAATGAAAGTTATTTATATAGATAGTAGACTTAATTTTTTTATTTTTATATGAATTTTGAAAGCAATTGAATAATGTAAAGAGAAAATATTTGTACTACGAATTAAGCATCAAGTTTAGAGAAGGACAACAACCTACATCGAAGTAGAAATTTGAACTTAACTTCTATTTGATAAGTTTGATCTCTTTCAAAAATTTTGTGCATGTTGTCAATAAAGTTGTTAAAAGGTGTATAAAATTTGAAACAAGATCAATAGTTAGATCAATAGTTATTGTGATTTTAGTCTATTATAGGATTTAATTAAGATTTGGTTAGGATTTCATTAGGATTTGTTTAAGATGTAGGATTTTATTAGGATTTGTTTAGGATTTAGGATTTGACTAGAAATTGATTAAGATTTGATTAAAGTTTGATTAGGATTTGAATAGGATTTGATTAAGATTTGATTGGGATTTGACTAGGATTTGACTAGAATTTGATTAGCATTTGATTAAGATTTTATTAGGATTTGAACAAGATTTGAATAGGATTTGACTAAGTTTTGATTAGAATTTGATTAGGATTTGATTAAGATTTGACCAGGATTTGATTAGAATTTGATTAGGATTTGACTAGGATTTGATTAAGATTTGACCAGGATTTGATTAGGATTTGACTGAGATTTGACTAGAATTTGATTAAGGTTTGATTAGGATTTGACTAGAATTTGAATAAGATTTGACTAGGATTTGATTAAAGTTTGATTTAGATTTAATTAGAATTTGAATAGGATTTGACTAAGATTTGATTAGGATTTGATTAAGATTTGATTAAATTTTGATTAAGATCTGAGTAGAATTTGATTAGAATTTGATTAAGATTTGATTAAGATTTGACTAGAATTTGATTAGAATTTGATTAAGATTTGATTAGGATTTGAATAGGATTTGAATAGGATTTGACTATGATTTGATTACGATTTGAATAGGATTTGACTAGGATTTGAATAGGATTTGACTAGGATTTGATTAAAATTTGATTTAAATTTGACTAGAATTTGAATAGGATTTGACTAAGATTTGATTAGGATTTGATTAAGATTTGATTAGGATTTGATTAAGATTTGATTAAATTTTGATTAAGATTTGACTAGGATTTGATTAGAATTTGATTAGAATTTGATTAAAATTTGAGTAGAATTTGAATAGAATTTGACTAGGATTTGATTAAGATTTGACTAGGATTTAATTAGGATTTGAATAGAATTTGATTAGGATTTGATTAGGATTTGATTAAGATTTGATTAGAATTTGATTAAGATTTGATTAGGATTTGATTAGGATTTGATTAGTATTTGATTAAGATATGACTAGGATTTGATTAAAATTTGATTAGGATTTGATTAGCATTTGATTAAGATATGACTAGGATTTGATTAGAATTTGATTAGGATTTGATTAAGATTTGACTAGAATTCTAATAATAATTTTTATTTTAATATTTTAAAGAATTTTTAAATTAATATTTCTTTTGGATTTATATAAATATTTCTTTAAGATTTCCTTATTATTTCTTTATGACTTCTTTAGAAGTTCTTTAGGATTTATTTGTTTCTTTTATAATTAATTAAAAATCTAATTGGATTTTTTTAATAGTTGAATATATTTATTATTCTTTAATTATAAATTATACATAATTCTATTAGAAAGATTAGAACTTCTTGTGTAAATTCCTATTATCTTCTATAGCTAGGTGCCTAGTGTATTCTCAAGCAAGACTTTACATTATACAACAATATCTAGGAAATCTACTTATTCAGAAACATAAGAAGCTTCAAATTAGTCTTTTAGAGAAATATGATGGTACATGTTCAAAGTTTCAAGGATTTGTCAACAAAATTTGATTAATAATGGTTCTACAACTTGATACTTATCCGATAGAAGAATCACGAATTGGATTAGTTGGTACATTACTTACAGCATAAGTATTATTATGGTTTGTTTCTTTGTTCAAAAAGAGATCACCAATTTTGAACAACTTTGAAGTTCTCATAGAAGCATTTGGAGAATATGATAAGGCTTGTTGGACAACAACTAAGATCCAAGAATTGTATCAAAAGGTGCGCTTTGCATCAATCTATGTATCCAATTTTAGGCAACTAGTGTGTGACATCAACTAGAATAAAGAAGCTTTAATGAATCAATTCTATTAGAAACTAAGAGATGATGTGAAGGATTTGTTATTATTGCTTTTAGATCCATAATCGCTCAATGGAGCTATTAGCCAAGCCATAAAATATGAGAATCAATTATTCTAATATTGTCAAGATCAATATTCATAGACTTTAGTAAAACAACATGCAATCCAACACACTTTTATTACATTAGTAAATATTCTAAATTTACATTCTAAAGTAGAAGATATGTAACTTGATGCAATATGTTTTGAATGTCTTAGTCTACAAAAAAAGAAATGTCGGATGGAAGAAGGTCTATGCTTATATTATGGCAAAAAAGGCCTTAAGGTTGGCAATTGTCCGAAGAAATAAAATTGACACATCACCAAAACTATGAATACAATCACTCACGAAAATAAAGATATTCAGCCATAGTAAAGATTGTATGGTTGGACAATTTAATATTACAAAATTATACAGGTTCCTCTCTTTTTACTCAACTTGCTCATTGTTTTATAATTCTTTTGTGTTTTGGCCATCAATAGCTTCAAATGATTGTCTTGTTAGATTCAAAGGCATCCGCTTGTTTTTTAGATGAGGTGTTTACTAAGCTTTATAAAATTCCTCTAATATAAAAATCCAAACCTATTTATGTAGAAGTAATAGATGGATGATTCTTATCCTCTAATAGTGTTACATATGAAATCATAGCTATAGAAATGTTATTTGAATATTGTAGTAGCCAAATTATGTTCAATGCTATTAGGATTCTTTGAAGTTTTGTTATTCTTGGACTTTTTTGATTAGAAAAGCATAATCCATCTGTAGGTTGGAGGTTATAAAGAATAACATTTCTAATAGAAATTCCTACAAAAAAACTTTGTAAAAAGTTATGAATTGATAAACCTTTATTTATTGAAGTAAGGACTTTTATAAGATTGGCCAAAAAAAATATATCATTTGTTATTTATGTGACTCCAGCTAAAGAAGATATAATTCTATTAGTCAGTATTCCAAAGCAATATAGTGAATTTCAAGATATTTTTTTTAAAAAATATATTGATATATTACCAGAATATTAACCATACAATTGTACTATAGATCTTCAAGAAAAAATACAACTATCTTTTAGTCTAATTTATAATTTTTTTTAAAACAAGCTTTTGGCATTGAAAGATTATATTAATGAAAACCTTTCAAAAAAATTCATTAAGCATTCAAAGTCTCCAACAGCTATATCTATACTCTTTGTGAAGAAGAAGGATGATTCTTTGGATATATAAATTGATTATCGGGGATTGAATAAGATAATGGTAAAGAATCTTTATCCACTACCAATAATTTTAGGACTTTTGGAACAACTTGGCTAAGCTAAGTTCTATTCCAAGATAGATCTTTGTAGAGCATACAACTTGGTACAAATAAAAGAAGAAGATAAACGAAAGACCATATTTTGGATAAGATATGGACAAGTTGATATTACAAAAGCTACAAGATATAGGTTTGTATGCCAAGTTAAAGAAATATATTTTTTTATCAACCAAAGATGGAATTTTTGGGATACATTGTATCTATTGGAGATTTGATGATGGATTCCAAGAAGGTAGAGGTAGTTATGTAATGGGCCATTTCATAGACTATGAGAGATGTACAATGTTTTCTTAGATTTGCTAACTTCTATAAAATCTTCATCAAAAATTACTCTCAACTTGCCATTCTTCTTACTTAACTGACATGCAAAGATAAGTTGAAATAGGAGCCTCAAGTGGAAAAGGCATTTTAAGACCTCAAGATGGAATTTACCATAGCTCCAATCTTGGTACATCTAGACTTTATAAAAATATTTTATATAGAGACCAATGTTGTATTACGTGTTATTTGGTTTAGGAATGCATCAGGCACTTGGCTATGAAATATAAGGTTGTGTTTATTAAAATGCAAGAAACCCTAATAGGTTTCACTCCATATAAGAAGAATACAATTCAAATTTCAATACAAAAGTATTTAATCCTGATATAAAGTGCTCAAAAATACTCTTATTAATAATCTCAACCACACATAACTCTAATTGTTTTTTTACCTTCACAATAAAGCAACTTAGATTTTTTTCACAAGTCTTAAACTTAGTCAATGAGCTTTAGAAAGCTATAACTCATAATTTGATTGTCTACTTGATACAAAATTTTTTACACAAATACCACTAAAAATTATCTACATGCTCAGAAAATTTCAGCCCAATCCAACTTACAAATTGTAAGACAATGCTAAAATTCTACACTAGTGTCTCTCTGCTTTTTACTCAAAGTTTGATGTAGATATGCCAGTAATAACTTCTCCTTTTTCAACTATTCATTCTAGTTCAAACTTGGCGTATAGCTTGGTCTTTGTGTCCTTTAACATTGTGCCAATTTTCACCTTGTTTTGACTAATACATCTCTAGATATTGCAAAATCCCTAAACAACTTCAAACTGCCAACTTTTGGTACCTTGTCGCATTGATGGACAAATATCTCCCAGTCGCATTGTTAGATTGTTACAAGATTTCTTGTACTCTTACATCACTCAATCAACTAGATATTATCTAATTTGCAACCATAGATAGTGCACCAATTGCACGGAGCAATGAAAAGTGCTAGCCCTAATTTTCTTACATAAAATCCAAATCGACAATACAAACCCTGACTTTGAATAACCATTGCTCTGTCCTCACAAATCCTACTTGCCAATCTTTGAATGTTCCAAACCCCTGCCTTTGGTGGTCATTTTCGTGGCTAGAGGTCTGTTTTAGACCTTGTCTCATACCCGGTCGTCCCCTGGATATTAATCTAATTATTTTAAGGGTATTTAAACTTAATCCTATCCTCAATTCAACCCTCATATCTACCATATTAACTTTTTACTTCCTTTATCCTATTTATATTGACTTGTGATTTTTTTAAAAGTTATAAACCGGTTTCTATAATCTAGAAGAAAATTTTAATAATTAACTTTTATTTATTAGCTATTAAAACAAGAATTAATTTAAGAGGCTTTTATAAATCTTTTTTTAAGTATCTTAAGTTTCTAATGAACCAAGATAACTAAGTATTAAATAGAATTTATCTTTATTCATAATTTTTATTGTATAAATGTGTTTCAATATGACATCCACCCCCTCTGAACCTACGCATCTTCTGGTATGCGCCAATGAAGCATATGTCATAGTTGGTATCATACCATCTCTTCACTTCCTACACCAAGTTCTTCTTCATCATGTTTATCATCTATTTCAATATAATTATCTTCTTCAGTGTCATTGATATCTTCAACATGATCCTCCACATTTATTTCTCCATTTCTTCTTTTGAAAATCTTTATTCGCTTCCCAATAATAGGTATCTTTAATCTAGTACCATCCAATTCTTTCAATCAATATATGGCATTATTATATACTGTTACTATTACATACGGCCCAAACCAACGTTTTAAAAACTTTTGTAAGGTGCTATACTGGTTATCTAAATTGTTGTCATAAACAAGTATCCAATCACCTTCTTCAATTGCTTTAGGCTTCAATTGATGTCGTTTATCAAACTGAGCCTTATTCCATGGCCTTGCCCTTTGTAATCTTTTCAATGCTAGTTCCACATCTTCCGGTCTTTGTTCAAATTATCAAATTCTAATAGCCAACAACTCTTTTTTTATTAATCCATCTTCCCAAGGTAGCATACTCCAAGTTGGTATATGTTCTTCAATTGGCATAATAGGTTTTTGACCTGTCATGAGTTCCACTAGCATATATCCTATCACCAAACTATGTATTGTTCAATCAGCCCATAATGCATAAGATAGAAGTCGAGGCCATTCTCTCACTCTACCACTACAAGCTTTAACTAAGGCTTTTACAATTGGTAGGTGTCCACGTTCACTCTTTGCATTCCCCTTTGGATTATAAGCCATAGTCAATAATAATTTAATTCTATATCTCTTAAAGAATTCACGAGCTTCATGTACATTTAATTCTCCATGATCTGTAGTGATCTTTTTCACACATCCATAGTGACAAATAACATCCTCAAATAAAAACCTACAAATTCCTTCTATAGACTTTGTCCTTAAAGCCTTGCCTTCTACTTGGTTTGAAAATCTTCACAAGCCAGAACTAAATATCTCATTTGCCATAATCCCATTGGCATAATAATCAAATCTACAATCTATTTAAAATGAATGGCCGAAGGATATGTTGGATGTAAACCATCTCAATGTTATATATTTGAATATATTTGTTAAGTTATACAAGATTCTATAAATGAAGTTAAATCTCAATACATATTCTTCCACCAATATCATTCCTTTAATTTAACAAAAGTAGTCCAAATTCTTCTATGCCCTGCCCATAAATTATCATGAAATTCTTTTACTAGTTCTAGTTGATCTTCTTTGGTACCTACTTATTGTAGCATTCCGATGTTTGATTTTGGCCTATTCTATAGAAATCATCTTTATTATATGAACTTGTATGCCTTTTTCTTGATTTGTCTAAATTTTTCAATCGACCAATTAGCATACTTGGTTAATGTGCTCAAATAATGTCTAATATCCAATAAATCTTTTTCATAATTTTTTTTATGAAATGGCTTATTTTCCTTGTTCAATTGTGAAACTGAATAAAATTTTGTATCCACATCATCAATATCCTCTATCACTTCATCTTCTCTATCATATCTTGCTTGTGATAACATATCTCCTATGAAATTGTCTTTTCCTACAACATGCTTTAATTCCGGATTTAATGACTTGATATAAGCAATCCACCTCAACATTATAACGTCCAGGGTTGTACAATTAATAATCATTTCAAGCAAAGGCAAACAATCTGTCTCAACTACTATTGTTGCTCCAATTAAATAATCCTTTTTATCTTTCATAGCTGAAATAATTCTCCATAATTTCCTTTTCACTTGAGAATATGCACGTTGGCGTGTACTTAAAACCTTAGCTCCAAATTAAACCACAAATCTATGTTTATTTGAATCATCTTGACCCACTGCCCACCCAATGGCAATTGGATTAGTATCCACTGTAAGAATCACTGGTCTATTGCACTTATAATCAATTTTTTTCAATACTGGAGGTGATATCAATAATTTCTTTAATATTTACATTGTTTTGATATGCTTTTCTTTCCATTTAAAATAATAACCTTTGCGTAATAATTCATATAATGGATCCACTATATGAGCATAGTGAAGAATCCAAATACAATAGAACACACATGCATCCAAAAATCTATGTACCTTTGTTAAAGAATTGCAATCTTCTTTTATTCTTCTAATTGCATCAACCTTGGCTAGATCTGATTTACTTCCATAAAATCCACATAAATGTCCAACAATTATAATTTCTTATATTCCAAATATAGATTTTATATCCAATAATGTAAGATGAACTCCCTCAAGCCGAGTTAATATCTTTTCACAATCTTGTATATGATCAACAACATACTTGCAACATCCCTTCTTATCTAAAGTTTCATCCTTGTCATCTTTTTTGTACCCTTTTATAGGGACATCATCTAGAAAAGGCATAGTCTTCTTAGAAATAAAATCCCTCAACACCTTGTTCATCCCGTTCATCATATGCGTATTTGAGTTAGTAGCACCTTGAGGAAGAGTATACATTCTAACCAATCCAAGTGGCATTTTCATCGTTGTCATGTCTCTATTCTCTTTTGCAAGTTGAAATTGATCATAGCCTGAATATAAGTCATCTGTTGAATAGATTGTCCTTCCTGCGAATGCTTCAATAAATTCATCTACTATCAGTCAAATTCTTGCATTCCTGATAGTCATTGCATTCATTGGCTGCATATCTTGAATAAATTATTACATGTTGTTTGGTTTGAGAATGCACCAAGCACTTGGCTATGAAATATAAGGTTGTGTTTATTAAAATGCAAGAAACCCTAATAGGTTTCACTCCATATAAGAAGAATACAATTCAAATTTCAATACAAAAGTGTTTAATCCTGATATAAAGTGCTCAAAAATACTCTTATTAGTAATTTCAACCACACATAACTCTAATTGTTTTGTTACCTTCACAATAAAGCAACTTAGATTTTTTTCACAAGTCTTAAACTTAGTCAATGAGCTTTAGAAAGCTATAACTCATAATTTGATTGTCTACTTGATACAAAATTTTTTACACAAATACCACTAAAAATTATCTACATGCTCAGAAAATTTCAGCCCAATCCAACTTACAAATTGTAAGACAATGCTAAAATTCTACACTAGTGTCTCTCTGCTTTTTACTCAAAGTTTGATGTAGATATGCCAGTAATAACTTCTCCTTTTTCAACTATTCATTCTAGTTCAAACTTGGCGTATAGCTTGGTCTTTGTGTCCTTTAACATTGTGCCAATTTTCACCTTGTTTTGACTAATACATCTCTAGATATTGCAAAATCCCTAAACAACTTCAAACTGCCAACTTTTGGTACCTTGTCGCATTGATGGACAAATATCTCCCAGTCGCATTGTTAGATTGTTACAAGATTTCTTGTACTCTTACATCACTCAATCAACTAGATATTATCTAATTTGCAACCATAGATAGTGCACCAATTGCACGGAGCAATGAAAAGTGCTAGCCCTAATTTTCTTACATAAAATCCAAATCGACAATACAAACCCTGACTTTGAATAACCATTGCTCTGTCCTCACAAATCCTACTTGCCAATCTTTGAATGTTCCAAACCCCTGCCTTTGGTGGTCATTTTCGTGGCTAGAGGTCTGTTTTAGACCTTGTCTCATACCCGGTCGTCCCCTGGATATTAATCTAATTATTTTAAGGGTATTTAAACTTAATCCTATCCTCAATTCAACCCTCATATCTACCATATTAACTTTTTACTTCCTTTATCCTATTTATATTGACTTGTGACTTTTTTAAAAGTTATAAACCGGTTTCTATAATCTAGAAGAAAATTTTAATAATTAACTTTTATTTATTAGCTATTAAAACAAGAATTAATTTAAGAGGCTTTTATAAATCTTTTTTTAAGTATCTTAAGTTTCTAATGAACCAAGATAACTAAGTATTAAATAGAATTTATCCTTATTCATAATTTTTATTGTATAAACGTGTTACAACACGACACCAATACTTTGGATTTTGCATTAAAGGTTGTACTTTCACAAATGAGTATAGATGATAATCTCCATCTTATTATATTTTATTCTCAAAAAAAATTTATTATCAAAATTAATTATGAAATCTATAATAAAAAGCTTCTTGCTATTGTAGATTCTTTTCGAGAATGGTGTCATTTTCTTGAAAGAGCAATGCATCTTGTGATTGTATACACAAATTACAGGATATACAAATATCCTTCTATATTTTGAAGAACATTTGTATATTCTAAAAGGACCTATATGACTGTGTATTCTTCAATCTTGCCATGACTTTTCAATTATGGATCACTTTAGATTTAATAAGACCTTGAAACTTATTTCTCAAGATTTTTAGTAGTCTCAAGTGAAGAAGGCTGTAAAGGACTTTATGCTCTCTTGTGATATTTATTTAAGATCCAAGAATCCTCAACATCGTTTTTATGGACTCTTATAGCCCTTGCTTATTCCAAGATAGTTATGGTCTTCTATTTCAATAGATTTTATTATGGTGTCGTGTAGTAATACAACCACTAGGTGAAAGAAGGAAGGAGTGATTATATTATAGAAGAGCTCAAATGAAAATATTAGAGAAAATTATCTTAGAAATAGATAATAGACAAGGAGGTAGTAAAAATTAAAAGGTGCTAATGCTGCCTTTTATAAAAAGGAATTCTACTTACTTTGTATAGCCATAAATATGGTAAAATGAAGTAGATTAGAAAGATAATTGGTATAGGCATATTTAGTAAAGAATTAAGAGTAGGTTTTAGAGAAATTTACCTCAAAATTACAAGAGTTGATACTCGGAGAGGGCCGGTTAAGAACCTGGGTCGAAACCAAACCCTAGGGCACAAAACCGCGTGCCGATGGCAAATGGAGAGGGTTTTTGCAGATCGGAAGTTGGGATTAGAGAGGGGACTTGAAGGGTTTTGTATAGGAGTTGGTTTTGAGTGGTTTGGATAGAAAACAACTTTGTGATAGCTTTGCAAAGTTAGGGTTTATTTTGGCTACTTGAGATTTTGTGAAATAAAATAGGGTTTATGGTTTAGGCAATTCCAAAAGCTTTGCAGTAGATCTATGGCTGGAAATTTTTGGATTTTTGGATATTGTCGTTGTTAATGTGTGCTGTGAATTTGAACTGAATCTAACGGTTTAGTTGTACGTAATTAAGGTTTAAGTGGGTCAAGGTCTCGGAATTTAAGTTTTGAGGGTCAGTTCAGGTTTTTAAGATCTTGAGCAATCTGCTAGTTGGATTGGAGTATTTTTTATTTGTGTGGATAATAGACTTGTTTTTATACATACATGAGTGATTTGAGACTGATTGAACAGTGAAGAAGGGAGAAATCAGCGCTGAAAGATCAGCATCAAGGTTGGAGAAGGGAGGCCGACCAACACCTGAGAAGGTTTTGGAGTTTTTCTTCTATTTGGTAAGTTCGATTTCCTTCAAATCTGTTGTGCTTGTTTTTGACTAAGAGGTTGAAGGGTATACAAAGTTTTAAATAAGATCAATGGTTTAATCAACAGATATTGAGGTTCTAATTTTCCTAAGGGTTGATTTGAATTGGTTAGAGTTTGATTTAAGATTTGTTTAGGATTCGGTTTAGAGTTTAGGATTTATTTAGGGTTTGGTTTAGGGTTTAGGGTTTGTTTAGGGTTTAGGGTTTGATTTAGGATTTGATTTAGGGTTTGATTTAGGATTTGACCAGGGTTTGACTTAGGATTTGATTTAGAGTTTGACCAGGGTTTGACTTAGGATTTGACTTAGGATTTGACTTAGGTTTTGACTAGGGTTTGACTTAGGATTTGACCAGGGTTTGACTTAGGGTTTGATTTAGGTTTTGACTAAGGTTTGACCTAGGGTTTGAATAAATATCACTTAGGATTTTAAGATTCTATTTTTAGTATTTTCTTAATTTAGTATTTTATATATTATTTTCTATTATAATTAATGTATGATTCATTTATTCTTCTTTTGTAATTGCTTTAAGATTGATTAATATTGTTAAGATTTAATAGAAGTTGTGTAGGATTCTATTAGAGTTGTTAGCATCTTGTTGTTGTGTATTTCTTTTTTGTCTTCCACAACCAGGTGCCCGGAGCATTCTCAAATAGAATAGCACATATTACGACAACGGATCTACCGCCATCCAATTTATTGGACAACATTCTTGTGGTGGTTGATTAATTCATAAAGATGGCTCATTTTATTCCTTGCAAGAAGACTAAATCTAATGAAGAAACAACAAGACTCTTTCTTGACAATATATATTGATATTATGGCCTATCGAATGATATTGTATTTAATTAAAGACCCGAGTTTATATCTAAATTTTTGAGATGTATTTTTGAATAATTGAAGGTGGATATTAAATATTCTTCAACTTTCTATGCTCAAATTGACATCCAAATAGAACAAATTAATCTAATTTTGAAGCAATATTTATAATATAATATCAACTATCAATAAGAAGATTGGATCTCATATCTATTATTAATAGAATTTATATGTAATAATACTATTCAGGCTTCAATTTAGCAAACACCATTTTATTTTAATTATGTTTAACATCCAAAGCTTGATTTGTAGAATATGTCAAAGAACAATAGTCTAGTAGTTGAAGGATTTGCAAAGCATCTATTGCAACACCAAACAACCTTAAAGCTTTATAAGGATAAAATTTACTTCTCAATATTATCATTTTAAAAATCTTAATAATTTCTAAATAAATTCTAAAAATTTCTATGATATTTTTAAAATAATAATATCAATTTAAATCTATTTTATTTTACTTTATAATTTTTTTATAATAATAAAATCTATTTAAATCAACTCAAAATCCTATTTTTTATAAAAATAATTAAAAAGACATGAGATTTCTTCTCATATTTTTTCTACCTATTGAATAATATTTATAGGTTTTTAATGAATAATACATATAGCTAAAAGGCCAATGTAGACATTTGTCTCAATAACTGACTCTTAATATTAAATAATAAGTAAAAATACGAAATCAACTAAAACAATTGCCTCCATGACTTACTAAGATTCTATTTTTATTATTTTTTTTCTAATAAGATATTTATAATTATAAATACTTCTAAATTCTAATGAATACTTAAATAGTCAAAAAGACTCTCTAATCATAATATTTGTATAATTAAATGACTTAAGACTATATTTTTAACCAATCCACCAATTAAGATCTAGTGATGGGACTCACAAGCTTCAAATTCTAAGCAGCTCAAGATGATTATAAGATATCTGCAGATAAATTCAAGAATCAATTGCTTGCTTTATATATTGATAATAAAATACGGCTTCTTTAACAAAACATCAAAACTAAGCAGCTATACAATAAGTTGGATTATCGAAGGTTAGGACCATTTTTTATCTAAAAGCAAATTAATCCAATGGCATATTGCTTAGAACTACCATCTTCTATACAAGTACATATAATTTTCCATATTTCTCTTTTAGAGCCTTATAGAAAGTTGCATTGTTGAATGGCATGGTCTTTTATCTAAGAATATACTAAATACCTAGCTGTGGAGAATTTACTTGAAACTTATTGGCAAGAGTCCAATAAGTGATTTGTTCTTAATAAAAGGAATAAATAATATAATGGTATTATAAAAGATTATTTTTTTATTAAATTCTTTTTTATTTAAGTGGATTTATATAAAAAGGCTCAAATTGCTATAAAACCTTACAAAACCTTATTTATCTACAAGAACATATTTCTTTTTAAACTTTAGAATTCAATAACTCTTGATTCAATTATTTAGTTTCTATATAATTTTTTTAAAATTATAGATAATTTTCTTGTGCTTCATTACAAAAAAAATCAATTGCAAATTCATTGCTGATTGTCCAATATCTTTAAAAGCCTAGCAAGTATTTAAAACCCTAGTATAGAGACACCTGAGCACTATTTCCTTCATATCTTATAAATCCAAAATCCTAGTGCTATAAAATTTTTATACATAGTCTTGTAATATAAACATATATACTCTTAAAAATTTTGAGCCAAAAATTTATTAAATTGTCTAAAATATAGCTCAAAACTTCACCACTAGTTAAGTAAGGTCACTAACTGCCCTTAGCTTATAAGCATTGACTTCAACTCCCAATATTTCCTTTATTCCTCCTTGAATTTCATCAAGATATGTATAAAAAGTTTATTTAAAAAAGTATTCTTTCAAACCTTGGTTGCTGATCTTCTATTGTTCTTTGTATGCGTGAGTTATACTCAAAAGAATAAGAGTAGGTACAATTTTGACACCTTAACTTTGAACACCTATATCTCCTTCATAAAGAGTCCAAACTATCCAAAATTTGCACCAAAACCATATCCAAAAATCCAAACTTATTAATCCTAGTCTCTATTATTTGACTCCTCTCATAAAATAAAACCTAATTTCTAATAAATCCTCGGATAGCCTCCTTGAAGTCCATTGCATCTATCTTCATTTATTCACATGGGTGGCCTAACTACCTCTTTTCACACTAAAAATCTCTTTTTAATTTTTTTTATTATAATATTTATATTATATATATATTTTAAACACCAAATAAAAGAAGCAAACAAGATCTTAAGGATCACCAATGTCTAACAAAGGTAACTTAAGATATATAAAAGTTATTATCAATATAAAATCAACTTCAAAAGCCACTACCAAAAAAAAAAAAAGGTTGTATAAACCTCAATAATAACCTTTTTAGATAGATTTTTTCTAAACTAACAATCTAATCACATCTTATAACCAATGAAATTCACCATTATGGCTTTTATTTAACTATATAATAAATTATATATTAAATATATATATACAATTTTTTTACATGGTAGCCAAACAACAACATGATATCTATCCCTTCCAAACTTGTGCATCCTTTGATATGCATCAAGAAGAATCAAAGTTGTGCTTGGCGTCATACTATTGCCTATATCATATCAAATGTATTGTTAGGAAGTTTTACAACTCAAGTACAAATATACATTCCTTCTCTTACAAGAGTACTTTTTTTGATGTACCACTACATCCTTGCTCTATAGTAGGATCCTTCAAAAATCTTTAAACTCCTTATTGATCCTTCGTAATGAGCTACTCTTTAAATAATCCCTATTGCACTTATGATTAGCAAGTATAATTAAAAATTGCACTATCTTGGCTTCTAATGTGACTACATATTGATCCATCATCTAATACCTTGGTTTCCATCCTTACAACAATAATATATGGTTGTACAAGAATCATTAGATAAAAAATATTATTTTGAATAAAAAAATTTTGTTTTGTGGATACATCTCCAATTTTCACCTTCACATCTGGACAAGCACCATAAAGATCTTTATGTGTGTTATTTGCTGCTTAGATCACCCAACCATGTTCAATATCAATGAACCACCTCTCACATTTATAAATATCTTTAGATAAATATTAATTTCAGATCCATGGTTAATAAGAGCAACTACTGGATCTTCCAAGTCTTCCATCTTCACCAAAGTTTTTGTGATGGCTCTAGCCCAATGCTTCTTAGAATAATAACTAAGACCCATGTCATCAATCTTATTCTCATCCGAAGAAAATTGATCCTTTTGATAATTACAACACTCAACTAATTCTAATTCCTCTTCTTTAATTAATATTGTATCTAGAGCATTAGACATTGCAGACTCCCTTATTAATTGCCTTTTCCACTTGATAGTATCAATAATGACATGATGAAATTCTTTTTTTGCAATGTTCAAAATTTTTTGTAGTGTAAATTCAATTTTGGCATTCAACACCCTTTCTTCTAGTATTTCTTTCAAATTTGTAGTTGCCTCAATATTTGATTGCAATTTGTAGGCAACAAGCTTATCCATCTTTTTATTCTTATCTGCTTCTATCATTTCTTCCTATTTCACCTTTGATAGTGGTATATCTTTAAGGTATGATTTTGATGGTTTACTCTCAAATAATCTACTATCCTATGGTATAGCTACCTTCTTATTCAATGTTGCGTTTTCATCTCTTTGAGATCTTTTCTTGTTATTTGGTTCTTCAATATTTTTTTCTATTATATTTCTTCCTTTCTTCATATCCATCAAAGCTTCATCATGGGATTTTGCTAGATAAGCATGTACAAACATGGTGTCTACATGGTCATCCCATCTTGTAGCTTTTTTGATTATTGTGGCTGTATTAAGTAATTCTTGCCTTGTAACTTTTTTTTCATTCATGCTGGTAATAGCATGATTCCACAAATTTTCTCTCTCTACATATTTATCAAAAACATCTTCTTTCTCCTTTACAACCTCAATACCATAAGTAGTGGCTTTTCTTGATATCTTAATATATTGAAATAGATAATCCTCTAAAATCCTTTTCATCCCTCCCTTTCTAAAGTTGGTTGAGGAACTCATATATATCTCGTAAAGTAATCTTTCCATCCTTCCATAAAATTATTTCCTATTATAAGATATCAGCAAAATTTCCACATTCCTTGTGACGATGCTCCATACTATCATATCAAATATATCTCTGTATATATCCTTGCTTCAATACAAGTTTGATCTCAAATGTCCCTCCTCTTTCTTTTAGCTTTACCAATTCGATCTGCAAGTCTTTCATTCCTTTTACCAATTTTTTAATTACATCTTTTTGAAGTGCAACTATATATATAGGAAATGGAGCAGTAGATATTGGTATAGTAAGTTCCAATAATTTCTTGCAAGATATTGTAATTGATGGACTCCTAGTTTTTTGCTTTACTACCACCTTACCTCTCCAATATTCTCTTTTAGCAAGTATATCCATTGCTTCTGAGACCTTCTTCTAATCAGTAATAAGTCCATTGTCTTTTGTATTATCTTCCAATAATAAGTCCAACTCTCTTTGTAATTTCTTATCAATTTACTAAAAAAATAATTCTACCTTATAATTTTCAAGTATAAGCTTTTTCACCCAAGATAATTGAAAAAATTGCCTTTCAAATTCTTAAAATAATTTTGTTGCAACCAATCTTTTATTAGATTTATTAATCCATTCCATAAATAATTTTTTAATTATTCTTTCAACATCCTCCAAAGAATATTCTTCTTTTCGTTGAAAGATAAAATCCTTCCATTTTGCTCTATGAGTTTGAATAATCTCCCTTATGTGCTGACAAAGTTCAAGTACAATTGTAAGCTCAAATGTTAGAATCATCTCCTTCTCCGGTACTTTATTAAGTTTCATTTCTTAAGAATATTAGTTCAAATACTTAGAGATGTTCTTTCCATCAAATTGATCCAATAAATCAATAAAAAATTATAAGATTTTAGTAGCCAATGCCTCTTTGCATTCTGCTTCTTGCTGTTGGTGCATATAAAAAGCAAATACTTGAAACATTTGAGTTGTAGTAGGATCAAGCTATATTAGTGATGTCCTAATATATTTTTTACTACTATCTCCTTGTTCCTTTGCCATAATAGAAAGCCAAAATATTTCTTTAAAACTCTCCACCCACATGTTTCATATTAGATTCATCAGGATATCAAGTGGTGTGATCTTCTATCTGGAAATATACTGGATACTTAGTTGTAGAGAATTTACTTGAAACTTATTAGCAAGAGTCTAATAAGTGATTTTTTTTAATAAAAGAAAAAATAGTATAATGATATTATAAAAGATAATTTTTATTGATAAATCCTTTTGTGTTTAAGTAGGTTTATACAAAAACGCTCAAATTGCCACAAAACCTTACAAAATCTTATTCACCCACAAGGACTTATTTCTTTCTAAACTTTAGAGTTCAATACCTCTAGATCTAGGTATTTAGTTTCTATATGATTTTCTTCAAAATGCAGATAATTTTCTTATGCTTTGTTATAAAAAAGAATCAATTGCAAATTCATTGTTGATCATCCAATATCTTAAAAATCCTAGTAGGTGCTTAAAACCCTAGCTCAGAGACACCTGAGCACTATTTCCTTCATATCTCACAAATCCAAAATCCTAATGCTACAAAATTTTTGTACATAGTCTTGTAACATAAACATATATATTCCTGAAAATTTTGAGCCAAAAAATTATCAAATTATTTAAAATATATTTTAAAACATAACCACTAGTTAAGTAAGGTCACTTATTATCCTTAGCTTATAACCATTGACTTCAACTCCCAATATCTCCTTTATTCCAATTGAGATTTCATCAAGACATACATAAAGAATTTATCTAAAAAGTGCTCTTTCAAACCTTGATTGCCGATCCTCTATTGCTCTTTGTATATATGAGTTATATCCAAAAGAGTAAGAGTAGATACAATTTCAACACCTTAGCTTTGAGTACCTATATCTTCTTCATAAAGAATCCAAATCACCCAAAATATTCACCAAAACCATATCCAAAAATCCAAACTTACTGATCCTAGCCTTTGATGTTTGACTCCTTTTGTAAAACAAACCCCAATCCCTAATAAACCCTCAGGCAGCCTCCTTGAAGCCCATTGGGCATGATTTTTGGCTAATAGGAATAGATACTTCTATCATCCATCTCCATTCATCTACATAGATGGCCTAATTATTCCCTTTCATACTAAAAATTCCTTTCAAATCTTTTTTTTTAATAAGATTTACATAATATGTATTTTAAATACCAAATAAAAGAAGCAAATAAGATCTTAAGGATCATTTATATCTAATAAAGATGACTTAAGATATATAAAAGTTATTATCAATATAAAATCAACTTCAAAAGTTACTACCAAAAAAAAAAAAAGATTGTATAAACGTCAATAATAATCTTTATAGATAGATTCTTTTTAAACTAACATTCTAACCACATCTTATAAGTAATAAAATCTATTGCTATGGCTTTCACTTAACTATATAATAAATTATATATTAAATATATATATACAATTTTTTCACATGGTAGCTAAATCACAACACGACAATGAGTTTGATGATAACTTCTTAGTGAAGATTGAATCTAAATAATATTCATAAGAGGAAGAGAATTACACTAAAATCTTTATTAATATATAGTCATTTATTCCAAGATAGAATAGAGTAATAGAAACAAGTTAATCACCATATCCAACCTTCAAGTATTGAGAGATCTAATAGAATAAGATTCAAAAGATTCACTTGCTATACAAGCTTTGAACAAACTAGTATAATTTTTATAGCCTTCAATTGAGCAAAGTGAAGACGATATATTTCAACGTCAAATATGACCACAATTGGAGCCATTAGGAGCAACATTCAACCATGCAAGTCTCAATTCCAATACTTGAGCTTTAGTGATATTGCTTGAGCTTAGAAAGGTGAATCCTTCTAAACTTGAGATCTTATTTGGAGGATGTTTTGAAAGCTGCAATGAAGATTAGATCCTTGAATGGAATGTTTTAATAATAGAGGTACTAGCTAATGGTCATAGATAATTTCTTTGAGGACTAGTAGAATCTATTATCTAAGAATGGAGAATAGAATATACAACTTCATTAGTACAGTATATTTTTTATTTTTTATATGTATAGAAAGATTTTTAAAGGTATGAGCTCCTCTTTAAACTCATTGCTAAAAAAAAAGGTGATATTATGAACATACACTTTAGAGGTTCATAGAACCTTCTAGAATATCCTAAAAATTCTTGAATTATTAAAAGTCAGTTGAGAAGCTTCTTAATTGATAAAAGTAGCTCGAAAAGCTTTATAGTTAGACAAAGGAACTCAAGTAGCTTTTAAGTTGGTAGAAAGAGTTCGAGAAGCTTTCCAATTGATAGAAGTTACTCAAGAAGCTTCTTAATTTGATGGAAGTTGCTAAAAAAGTATTCTAAATAGGGATATATATAGGAGTCAAGGCTAAAAAATTCTTCAGTCTCAACAATGTATCTCTTGGAATTGTAGCTCACCTTTCTTAATATTGTTAGTATACTCATTTGATTAATTCAAATTCTTATTGGTTTCTTCTTGAAATCTTATTTTAATTTAAGTCTCTTATTTTGTATTCTTGTATCCTAGACAGCCATTAGATTTATTTGCTTCTAGATGGAAAATGGTCATAACCTTCGATAATCCAACTTATTGCATAGCCGCTTGGTTTTGATGTTCTATCAAAGAAGCCATACTCAATCTCCAATATGAAAAGCAACTAGTTGATTCCTAAATTCATCTACAAATATCTTATAAGCATCTTGAGTTGCTTGCAATTGAAGCTTCAAAGTTGTTTAGTATTGAAATAGATGCTTTACAAATCTTTGAATTGTTGGATTGTTATTCTTTGGCATATTCTATAAATCAAACTTGATTTATGAAACTTGAAGAAAGTCTATAAATTTCACTAAATTTATATCAATTTGAAGAAAGAAAGCTAAAGAAAGTTTAATGTCCATCTTCAATATTTCAAAAAGATATTTTTAAATCTTAGATATGAACTGGGATTTCCAATCAAATATGATATCATTTGATAGGCCATGATATTGATATATATTGTCAAAAAAGAGCCTTGCCGTTTCTTCACTAGATGTAGTCTTCTTGCAAGGAATAAAATGAACCATCTTTATGAATCGATCAACCACCACAAGGATATTGCCCAATTAATTGGATGGCAGTAGATCTATGATGAAATCCATTGAAATAAAAGACCATGACCATCTTGAAATAGACAAGGACTATAAGAGTCCATAAGGGCAATGTCAAGGATTTTTGGACCTTGAACAACTGTCACAAGAGAGTACAAAGTCCTTCATAGCCTTCTAAATTTGGAGCTACCAAATATCGTGAGAAATAAATTCCAAGGTCTTGTTAAATCTAAAGTGATTCGTAATTGGAAAGTCATGGCAAGATTAAAGAATATACAGTTATGTAGGTCCTTTTAGAATATACAAATATTCTTTCAAGTATAGAAGGTTTTTTTCAAGCTTAAACTTGTCAACATTTTTATTGAGATAATGCTTGATATCAAAGAAAAAAATATCATTAATAATTGTAGTATGTACTTTATTAAAGAAACTAGAATCAATAGGTATCAATGTAATAGTGGCGCAAAGGCAAAATTGCTCTCGCTTCAACAAAGTTACATATTATTAATCAAATGCCGCCTTTTTTGCTTTTGGTACAAGATATGATTTCTTTCATAAAGAATCGGACAACCTTTATTGCTTCCCAAGTCAATAAATGATGACAAAACTAATTTGAGATAATGACATATTGCATTGAGCTTGGCGGTGATTAAAAACCTGAGCTAACATAAAATATTTCAAGTTCTTGTGATTTGTATATATAGTCACAAGATGCATTGTTCTTTTAAGAAAATGATATCATTCTTGAAAAGAATCCATAATAGCAAAAAATTTCTTATTGTAGATTCTATAATTAATTTCAACAGTAGAAAGTTTTTGAGAATAAAATACAATAAGATGAAGTTTATCATCTATACTCATTTGTGAAAATACGGCCTCTAGTGCAAAATTTGAAGCATCAATTTCTATGAAGAATGCTTTTGTAAAGTCTAGATGCACTAAGATTAGAAATGTAGTAAATGTTGTCTTAAGGTCTTAAAAAGGCTTCTCATCAAAATCAATATTACTTTATTATTTAAAACTTCTAATCATGTTATTAACAACTGTTGGATTTTTTATCTGAAATTATGAATATATTTAAAAATATTTTTATTTTTTCTTATCTTAAATATATATAGCATTTTTTTAAGATGTATTTTTGTCACTATGTCTTGTGATTTAAATACATCCCATAATTCCTTCTTACCATCATATAATGATAGTTCCTTCTAATCATCATAATTAAATGACTTAAGACTATATTTTTAACTAGTCATATCTATTTGTAGGTCATATCTATTAGTCATATTTATTTGTAGGTCATATCTATTAGTCATATTTATTTATAGGTCATATCTATTAGTCATATCTATTTGTAGGTTATTTTTTAATATTCTAATTTTACTAAAGAATAAATTTTGAATTATTTTATAAAATCTTAAGATATTATTTTAAATATTCTTACTTTAATTTTAAATATTATTTAATTTTTTATCATTTTTTTTAATATTATAAATATATTAATAAATATAAAGATTCTACTTTTAATTTGAATATTTCATATGTATTTTCAATTCCGTGTGTTTGATAGGTTAAATTTAAAAGTGAAAACTTTCTTTTTAATATTTTTGAATTTTTAAGAAAGAATTGTAATAAGGCTTTATTAAAGATTATTTTTTCTATTGTGAGGTTCAATGAAATATCTATAATTTTATTAGAATTTTATAGAAGATTTTAGATTTGATTTAATATCATGTAAAAATTGAAAAAAATTATAAAAAATTTATTATTATTATTATGATATAAATCATTAATATGTATTCTTATATAATAAAGGTGACATGCTTTCAAAAGAATCACGATTCTAGAATATAAAACTATATAATATCAAAAGATATAATTAATATAATATTAATATATTATATTGATATTTATAAATATATCCAATACATACTATATAGATTGATAAGATCAGTGTTGTGTTGTAATTGTTTATAATATGTAAAAATCAATTACAAAAATAACATCAAATATTTATATACTTCAATATATGTTAGAATATTATAGTATTTGAATTAAAAGAGAGTTGGTAGTAGAAGCCTTGTTTTGGTGTTTATTTTTTTTATTTTTTTGTTATGGATTTTAAACCATATAGTATCTAAATATTGAGAGTAAAGACTTAGGAAGGTATATAGGATTCAAAATTATAAGACCAAACTCCTTAGGTGCTTATATGAATAGATGAAGATAAGAAATGTGGAGCTTCATCCTCATTGGTCAATGACCATGACCAATGGACTTCTAATTTGATGTCTATAATCTTATGAGGGTTTAGAGCAGCTTTGGAGAGCGTATTCAAGGAACAGTGATTAGAATTGAGGAGCTTAGGATTTTGACTAGAATTTGAGTAGAAATTTTAGAAAATTTGGAGTTTAGATGCAGAAGATATAATTGTTTAAAGTTAAAAAATAGATTTGGTATATTATCACTCTTTTTAGGTTACAAAGAGTTTTACAAAGGATTTTGGAGATTGGATGGTGTAATTGAGAAGGTATTTTTAAGATCTATATCTATTATGAAGAAATTACTAAATTTTAAATTTGAATGCAGGAGATATAGATAGATGAAGACAACACATCTAATTCCAAGGCAGTAAGTACACCATTTTTTTAATAGATATGTTTTGAGCTATAACTTAAGCTTACAGACAAATTCTTGACTCAAAATTTTTAAGAATATGATTTATTAAGTTAACAAGCTACACACCAAATTTTATAGCATTTGAATATTAGAGTTATGAGATATGAAGGATTTTGCATACAGGTGCATGTAAAAAAGGGTTTAAAGCTACTATTAGAATTTCAACGATATCTTAACATTAGTAGTGAATCTACTATTGAAATTTGATTTGATAGTTGTTAAGAATACATCAGTCTTTTATGTAAATTTTACGTAGATTTGGACAATTGAATTAAGAGTTATAGATCATTGAAGTTCAAAAAAAATTCTCTTTCTATAGGTGAATGAGGTATTAGAATATTTTGTTATATTTTGAGTGTTTTGTGAAAATAAAACTTATGTATTGAATGTAATAGCCCTATGAAAAAGACTATTGTATAAATTTGGGAGTTTTGTTATTTTAGAACTTGATTGAATAATTAGTGGTAGCTATGCTTTCTTGAAGCAAATTCTCTCTACTTTGATACCAGTCTTTGGAAAGTAGGCCTAATGTGACATCTTGTACACCAAATGAATATTTTGGCCATGTCAATGAACTATGTTAATTATGTTCCTTGCAAATTTAAATTTTAGAATTTGTGGGTTGTATGATTACACTTAGAAGATAAATATTATAATTTTTTAAATATTTTTTTTTACCTTAGCTTCTATTTAAATAAATAAAAATTTCAAGCCATTACCTCTATTAAAAAAATAAGTGTTGTTAATAAATAGAAGAGGTATTTTTTAAAATCTTTGTTATAATTATAATTATAATAATTTTTATAAACAACATAAGAATTGTTTCTTGCCTAATACCACCATCTATCTAATCTAGTTATTATGCCTAAGAAATCAATTCAAGTTGTGTGTTGCTCTTTTTATAAAGAATATTATTTGATTGTTTATCAAGAATTTTTTAAATATTATTTATAAATTTAAATAGATTATTTTAAAAATTAATTAATTCTATAAATTCTACCATATTTTATTTATGAGATTTTATTTTTTTATAATTCTTACTTTAATACTTATTAATAGTGGCTTGAATTGCTTTAGTAAAGCTTAATAAAGCTAAAAGTATAGAAGTTATCATTTTCTATAGTATCTAATATAGAAAAGTTATAAATAAATATACTTATAAATTCTATTTTTTTATGATTGCTATAGTAATTTTAAAAGAATAATTATATTATTAGAATTGAGTTCTAGGTTATTATTATATTATCTACTAGGTCTTTAACATCCTAACACGAGACAATTATAACAATAGAATTTGTTTGTAATTTTAATTTTTGTACTCAATTTTAGTTTTGAACTTTTTTAATTTGTTATTATAGATGTTTGAAGAAAGACTTATACAACTCTTAAAGCAAATGTAAAAGAGCACCAATATTGTAATATGCATCTTTTGCTATTATATTGTAAATTTCCAATATAGAATAAAGTTAATATCATAACATATTGCTTACAAATAATAGACTTTATTCTATAGTACTATATGAAATTATATAAGGACTTACCATTTATAATAGATAAGCTTTACATCTAACTAAAACAACAACTACCACTTGTTTATTTAATCCAAATTTTATTTTGTTGTAGGTAGAAGAAGAGAAAATAGACAACAACTTTAAGCCAAGCTCATGCTCTTAAAATCCACTCTTCAAGCTTTAAATAAATATTCTCTTAAAATTATGGCCATCTTTCTTCTATTCTACTAACAAATTACATTCTTTGGTGATTTACTTGTTGACTTTTTTTTGTTGGCTTTTAATATCTTAATTAAAAAAAACTTTCTAATACATCCTTCTACTAACATACTTTATATCAATTGATGTGGCTTTATATATTCTAATTTCATTTTAATGAACTTTTAACATTTGTAGATGTTTGTTATACTATAAACATCAATAATTGCAAATCCAAAATAAAATAAGATATTTTCTTTTATGATAATCAAGGTTTATAAATAAAAAATTTAAATATTTATATAAAATATATAATGTTATATGTAATTAACGTATATTTTTTATTTCAATTTTATAGTAAAAAAAATTTATTAGATTTAGTAATTTTTGTCTAAACTTGGTAGAATACAAATATTGAATTAGAGGCTTATTTATGATAAAAAATTATAATCACTAATTATTTAATTTTCAATTGAATAAAAGATAATGGTGATTAAAAAAACCATGTATTGTTTAAGTATAAATTATGGTTTTGGCTTTTTATGTTCTTTATGTATTTATATTAACTAAATAGTGGCATAACTTATTCAATTTTCAAAAACAAAGTAGAGTTGGTCAACTAAATATATATCAATAGCAATTGCACTTTGAATCTTATTCTCTATGAGATTCTTTAGATATATAAAATCATGTTGATTGTATAAAAATCATCGTAATCATAAAATTAATTTTTTTTGTTATAATTTTAGTAGATATAGATTATTTTCTTAGATGAGAGAAATTTAAAGAAAATATTATAAAAAGGTCTAGTAACTCTATTAAAAATATTTATCAAAAAATTTATAAAATTTTATATTTAACAAGTATAACCTTTTCAATTTTAGAGTGTTTAGATTGTTTTGGATTTATTTTGGAAATATTTTTTAAAAAAATAAAAAGGTATGTTGTGAAACTTTTAGAAAAGAAATATTGTTTTTTATTTTTTATTTTTTACAATATATTTTTTAGTAGCTTTATTAGAAAATCTATAGATTTTTATTTTTTAAAAAATAAAATGCTATTGGTAAAATTCTAGTAGTTTGGATTAAAGATTTCTAACCTTACAAATCTTTGGATTTTGTTTCTTTCATTACATATAAACCTCTAGTACCTTAACAAGTTCATTTGCTTATCATATCATGTTCTATTATAATTATTTTTTGTTAATATGCCTTATTCTTTTTTGCATAAAATCATTTGTTTATAATTGAAATGTCAAAACATGTGCTCCTAATACCAATTTAAATTATACCTTAAGCTATAAAATAATAACAATTATTTTTATTAAAAAACCAGAAAATTAAAATTACAATCTCTTTTGAGCTCACCTCCAATGAGCTCACCTCCAATGCATAACCTCTACAATGAAAAAATGACTGTTGAAATGAAAAGATTGTCAAATGTGATGAGAGAAACACAGAAACTGATCCTCTAAGATAAGATATACCAAGTTGAGAGAGAATTTAGAGGTCAATATTTAAAGCCCCATTTAACAAAGTAGAAATCAAAGAATCTGGGTACAACACCTCAACCCACCACGTGTTAATTTTTTGAAATTTCTAAAATTGTGTGTCCACTAACTGATGGGCAAAGATGTTGACAAAGTGGACATTTCGAGGGAATTACTTGAACTATCCAGCTCTTATACAAAACTTGTTACATGCATTGTTGAAAACATTAGAAAATAATGCTGGCCACGACACTTGGAGATTACAAATTGAAACTTAACTGTACAACGTTGACCTTGTATCTGTGAACTAATTGGCTAGTGAGAAGCCTGATAATCCCTAGTACCAATACCTTTAGCAAAGTTGTTCAACACTTTATTGATAACGTGATCGCCATAGACGACTGGTGTATACCTCTTGCTCTCAGCAGTCGTCGAATCCTGCAAAAAGCTAAAAGGCTCCACTCGAGCATCGAAATTTGGCTGCGCAAAAAAGAAACACAACAATTGACACAAACCTCATTGGAATTGATACAAGGCAGAGAAAACATGCATCCCATAAAGCGCTCACCCTTAGAGGTATGTTAAGTGAAAAGAGACCGCATTGAATACTAAAACAGAAGGTTGCAAGGGTACATTACCTCATAGAAGAAAGGAACAGACACCCGGTACTTGCTGTCGTTATTCATTACCCGATGCAGTGTTGACTGGTACAAGCCATTCGTCCAGATCTGGGTAGCATTAACCAACCACAAATTCCTAGTCTTATGGATCACAATTACAATTTGTCTCTGTTTTCAAGATGCAAACCGGCGAAAAGAGGTTTACTTTATCAATCATGTGTGTACTGATTGGTTCATAGATGTGCAGATTGCTGAGAGTAGCCTGTGGATACTGGTGTCTGTGCAGCTCAAAAGCCTTCATCATGATGCAAAGAACAGTAACACAAACAGTTGGTTGCAGACGAAGTTGTCTATTCCAGATTAACTAAAACACCAGCATATCTCACATGCTGGACAAAGAACACATTCACTGTACCGTGAGCATGTCGCCAATATTCACCACAAAAGTTCCTGGTATTGGATCCACCCAAATATATTTTCCGTCCTGGGTCTTCACCTGCAATCCCCTCAAGATCAAGTCGAGAATTTCAAATAATGATGCCTTTAAAAAATTAAAAATAAAGAAATAAAAATAAATCTTATCCATCGAAGTGGAGTCTGCGCCATAAAAATCTACTGTTATCACCAGCTACTTGAGAATTTGACATTTAAAGACAGTATATATCTATCATTTATTTAAAATGCATTGGAAACTGTTTTCTTCTTAATTCCTCGTGGCAATTCAGCTATGCTGGTAGATTGTGATAATAATATGAAAGGTAAAACAAGAATCTAAACGAAAATTGTTAATACACATGTGAAGTGATACACGCTTCAAAGGTTATGAGCAACAAAGTCAGAGGAAGAACTAACCTGAAGTGCAGTTATGTCTAGGTCTTGATTCACGAGAGTTAGCAGGCCTGAAGATCCTCGACATGATTTTCTCAGATTCCGTTCAATAATATACCTCAGACGCAGATTTCAGTCAGGGAAATCTGGAACTAGAAATAAGAACTAATGAAAACTCGATGATGTTTGTCCAGTGCACAAGCCGACAAATCTACGAGGAAAGACAGGACCGCGTGATTTCAGAATTCAAAGTGAACACATACTTGGCATTTTGGATCTTTGTAGCAGAACATTGAGAGAGTAACCTACCATAGTCAGTGTGATCGCCACTGTACGCAGTTATGTGCCACCCACCACCCCGAAACAACAACCCCGTGAAGAGTCAGTTGAAATTCAGAGAGATAGGCTAGATAATTTGACTTAGTTCACTGCCCTCAAGAGCAGCAGGCGAATACATACTAGCAATAACTATAAAAGGGTGTATAATAAAAAGTGCATATAGGACATCTTTAAAAGGCACCTTAAAACTGAAATTGCAAGAGCAGGTGGAGTACCATCCAACTTCCTCGCCATCTGGATCACTGGGACGGCTGAGGTTGCTTACTGGTGGGTACCCAATCACTCTAAGTATCCAAAACGGGTCCCCTGCTCTTTCGCCTTCAAATAAATCTTTTGGTCCCCCAAGTGCTAAGGCTATACCTTGCATAATTGTTCTTGCCAGTTCTAGTGAAGTTCCAATCAACAAAGTCATTACAAGTCCAAGTTTCTAGGAGAACAATGCACATATTGATTGCACAGGTCGTGTTATGACAATTTGCCACTTTGCTGCATCAACAATTAACTACATAAAGCATCATCTCTGGCAACCAAATACAGTAGATCGATCGCTGTGGATTTATAGATTCATTAACACCATCCTCGAAAATAGGGTCCAAAATAACGAGCGTGAAAAAAGAAACAAGAATCTCAGATAGTGGAATTTAGTTGGAAGATTGAAAAGGAGTGCGCGGCACCTATCAGCATATCTAAGTACTCTTGCACGAGAGGTCGAAATTTGCTCACAGAATCAGGCCTACATGAAAACAAAAAATACCGAGGTTAAAACCATCCTCGTGTCGTCTAAAATAATCACTACAATAGTCTGGCAAACATAGACAGCCAGCTATTAACATATAAAGCAAGTCCGACAAGAGAAAATTCCCTGCAGAACTACAACAGCAATATATTATCATTTAACCTAATTAATACAAGGAGTTCATCACTCGCCACTGCCTCCTAATTACAAATATACTGAGAACATCCTTCATCACGACGAGTCTGGGAAATCTTCACTCCAGACATAGATATGATAATGTTTAACAAAATACTTACCACTGATTCAGACCCATAAGAGGATTCTCTGACCTCAATGCAACTTTTGTGGGTTCAAACTCCTTGAAATACTGAAATAAGAAGCTCAAGCAATAGTTACTTTCAGATGGAAGAGAAGCTGCAAAATACATAACGGCAGTGAAGCGAGTCTAATTACGCTACTGTTGCTGATCAATGTTGATTATTTAAATAAAATAACACAGAATAAAATCTACTATTGCTACAAAAGATTGAGCTACAAATTTACTGAGAACTTTAAACCAGTTTTTGCCCAAAAACGCGTCTGGTAGCCGTGTCATACATCAATAGCTTCATGCTGGTCTGGACGACCCTTTGTGACGTTCTCTCCCAGTTTCTGGTATCCTCTACTTGCACACAACCCAAACCAGCACACGTCTGTTTCGTAACATACACAAACAACCTAATGTGCAGAGGATAGAATTGTTTTCGCATAAGTTTCAAACGTCCTTACGAAGCCTGCCAAAGGCTTGACATATGGGACGCAGTAAGGTAAACAACCTGAAACCTGTGCTGCTGGACATGGCAATGCGCAGCTTCTGGGACTCCGGTTGAGAAAAAAATTCGTGGCCCGCGTCAAGTACAGCTTGACACAACTCCAGAGGAATTCCATGCCCACTCTGCACCCAAATTTAAGAGGGTGAAGTAACCATTGCGAAAGACACATTTAAAGACCATCACTCTCTACATTTCACCACTTCAAGAATGATCAATTGCTGCAACTCCACAAAGTTTAGAGTTGCTCAAGTTCCGTTTTCATGGAAGTATAAGTGTTAGGACGATGCATGCGTATTTTGAAATATTCCGGTCCACAATTTACCAAAACCAAGATATTGGTGAGATTTCATACCACGTAGAAAAATCCAATGTTGCGGCAGGCAAGATCAAGCTGGTGCACTACATTCCTCACCTCTGGATCCTCTCCAAAGTCCTCATCACCCTTCTTCCGAACTAGCGGTCCAACATCTACATCCACGCAACTTTCATCAAATCTTACAGCCAACATTAAGCCGAGAAAAGATACTCCTGTTCAATCTAATATCACGATGCCTGCCTGTATATTGATTTTACAACCTGGCACCGAATGAAAGGATAATTCAGAACCCTTCGACCATGGACGTGGTGAGGGAGCGAGAGCAAGTGCACACCTATAATGGGAATTGAATCGAACATGGCGATAAGTCAAAGGATGACAACCTGCGAGCTCCACTATCCTGCTGAAACAACAACAGCACAATATTATGAAGAGAGCCACGAGATTCTTCACGCAGAAAGAGGTCAATTCCAGCAGGAAATAATCAATTGAACGGCACACACTGACGCTGCATCTAACAAGTAGACTCTTAATTGCGTAGCCCTCAAAAGAACCCATCTGATGCCATCAATTCTTTTGTTTGAAAACAAGGTGCCAGCTCCGGACCTGGCTCCTGTCCCTGGATCAATCTCGCCGGCAGAGACACCAAGGATGAGAAATGAACAAGAGAGAGAGAGAGGTTTCCACTTGTGGGTACCCTACCCTGATGAGAATCCCACCACTTGACACAAGTAGAAGAGCCAAACCCTTGCAGCTATGAAATTTGAGGGCACAGATATGGAAACTCCAAGGAATTCAAGAGCAACAAGAAGGCTAGTCTGACGGTGGTGGTGGTGGTGGTGATGCTGCTGCTGTGCAGCCGTGAGGTGGGGGGGATGATGATCCTTCGTCAGGAGCAAGTCTCATGTTGCATTGCATCTCTCTAAAATTAGCTTCCCACATCTCTTGTGCCTTCGTTAGCCTTCGTCTCGAGTTGATTGCAGCGTGCCTGTCTCCCCTGATCCTTTACTTCGGCCACCACCACCATCAAGTTGATCGAGAGAATTTGTTTCCATCCTTTATTTGTCTCTTTATTGTTTGTGTGTTACGTGAAATTTATTTTCTCTTGTGCACGAGATTAGAAGATGGAATTGTCTCTTTTCCATAGCACATACAAAAAATAACTTTTTAATATTATTTGTGTTGATCTGAAAATATTCTTGGATTTCCAATCTTTTCAATTTTTTATTATTCAACTTTTACATATATATATATAAATATATTTATAAATTTAATTTTTTTAAAAATATATTTTTTTATATTTTTAAAAAATTAACTTTTATAGAATAGATAGTTAAATATGTATAAAAAAATATAGAAAAATAAAAAAATAAAGCTTCTTAAGAATATAGACTATTGTGATGTTTTTAGAATTATAACTATTTTTAAAATCAAAATATTTCCACATACAAAAAAATAAAATTAAAAATAATTAATCTTTAGTATATAAGTAAATAAAATCTATAATACTAAATCAAAGAAGAAAAATAATAATATTCTTAGGTTTAAAATACATTTAACAAGAATATGTTTGATGCATAAAATTTGTAATTTTACTATTATATAACAAATTTTTTATCAAATATTTTACTTTTGAATCTTAAATAAATTTATGAAATAAATTAAGTTTTTAAAAAGTAATAATTTATAAGTTAATATATATATATATATATATATATATATATATATATTTATTAAATTCATATAAAAAATATAAAATAAATAATTTTTTTATTATAATATAGTATTTTATTTCAATAAAAAAATATTATTTTATATATCTACAATAAAAATAAAAAACTTTAATTTTATTTTTTAATATTAATTGAATAAATTAAATACTATATATTTATAGATTACTTTAGAATTTTATATATATATATATATATATATATAATCATTAAAAATCACAAATTATTTAACATCTTGACGACCAAATATATATGTATGATAAATTTTTAAAAGACATATGTAATCTACATAAATTCAATGATTTTAAAGACTTACTCAAATATATAATAAAAAGATTTTACTAATAAAAAAAGTATTATAAAATTATTCAATATTTTATAACTTTATAATAGTAAAAATTAATAGTTCTATAAATCAATTAAATTTAATAAAGGCCTTAATTTTACTTAATAAAAATAATTTTTTTATATTTTTTTATAAAAAATAATACACTATTAATTAATAAAAGATAAAGAATGAAAGATTAAATAATATATACTTGTTTACTTTGTGTTACTAAAATTCACTTCATTTGAAGATATAAACTGTCAAAGATACAAGAATATAATACAAGAGACTTGAATTAAAAAGAAATTTCAAGAAGAAACCAACAAAAACTTGAATTATCTAAATGAATATATGAATAACATCAAGAAAGGTGAACTAGAACTCCAAGAGATACATTGTTAAGACTGAAGAATTCTTTAACCTCGACTCCAATATATAATCTTATCTAAGAAACTTCTTAAGCAGCTTCCATCAAACTAAGAAGCTTTTCGAGCAATTTCTACCAACTTGGAAGCTTTTTGAGTTCCTTCCACTAACTACAAAGTTTTTTGAGCTACTTCAACCAACTAGGAAGCTTCTCAAGCAACTTTTATTAATTAAGAAATTTTTAGAATATTCTAAAAAATTTTATAAATTTTTGAAGTTTATGTTCCTAACATCACCCACTTCTCTTGCGACAAGTTCCAAGATGAGCTCATACCTTCAAAAATCTTCTTACATATATAAAAAATCAAGAATATGATATATCATTGAAATTATGTATTCTATTTTCTATTCTTAGGTGATAGGTTTTATTACTCTTCAAAAAAACCTTGAATTAGTAGCTCTATTGTTGAAACATTCCATCTAAGGATTTCATCTTTATTACAACTTTCAAAACATCCTCCAAACAAGATCTCAGGCTTAGAAGGATTTACCTTTCCAAACTCAAGCAATATCATTAAAGCTCAAGTATTGGAATTGAAACTTGCATAATTAGATATTGCTCCTAATAGCTCTAATCATGGTCATACTTAGCGCTAAAATATATTGTCTTTACTTTACTCAATTGAAAGTTGAGAAAATTGAATTAATTTATTCAAAGTTTGTGTAATAAGTGAATCTTTTAAATCTTATTTTGCTAAATCTTTCAACACTTGAAGATTTGATATGGTAACTAACTTACTTCTATAATTCTATTCTATCTTGGAACAAATGACTACATACTAATAAAGGCTTTGGTTTGATTCTTCCCTTCTTATAAGTATTCATCAAATCCAATCTTCACCAAGAAGTTATTATCAAATACGTTTGGATTTGTAGAATTAGAGTCGATGAAATTCGTATATCTTTTGAGGCGCATTGGTAAGATTTTTGGCTAGATTTCATGTGCTCTTATTGATATCATAGCTGCGCCAATTAACAAGATATTCTAATTTATCCCACCTTTGCCATAAATCAAGTACCTTTTTTATCTTGTATTCTTCATGATTTTTAATTTTGATATTAGATGGCAATTGTTATACTCTTCTTAGTATCATGTAGTAACACAACTATTAGTTGAAAGAAGAAAGAAATAACTATATTATAGAAGAGATTAAATGAATATATTTTAATAAATTATCTTAGAAATATAGATAATAGACAAGGAGGTAATAAAAATTAAAAAGTGTTAATATTGCCTTCTTATAAAAGAGGCTTCTATTTATTTTATATGGCCATAAATAAGATAAAAAAAATAGATTAATAAAATAAATAATATAGGCATCTTTAGAAAGGAGTTAAAAATAGGTTTTAATAAAATTTATCTCAAAATTCCAAGAAATGATATGCAAAGAGAATCGATTATAAACTTGGATCAAAATCAGACCTTGAGGCACAAAATTGCATGTCTATGGTAGATGGAGTCTTTTTTAGTAGATCGGAGAGTAAAATTGAAAGCAAACTCAATAGGGCTTCCTTGAGCATTGGTTTTGAGTGATTTTAATAGAAATTAGTTTTGTAAGAGCTTTGCAAAGTTTGAATTGATTTGGGTGACTCTAAGTTTTGTGAAATGAAAAGAGGTTTATATTTTTGAATATTTTGTAAGTTTGGTTATAGATCTACTAGTGAAATTTTATAGATTTGTGATTATAGTTGTATTGAGTATATGCTATAAGTTCAATTTAAGGCTATTGAAGTTCAAATAGATTGAGATCTCAAAAATTGGATTTTGAAGGTCAGTGAAGGTTTCTAAGATATCTAGCCATCTATCTATTGGCTTGAAGTGACAATTATTTGTATAGATTGTAGACTTGATTTTCTACTTATATGTAAATTTTGAAAGCAATTGAATAGTGAAAAAAAGAAGATATTGGTACTAGGAGATTGACATTAAGGTTGGAGAATGAGGTTGGCTTATACTTGAGCAAAATTCTATATTTATTTTTTATTTGGTGAATTGAATCTTCTTCAAAAAATTTATGCATATTGCCAACTTAATTATTGAAAGATGTGCAAATTTTGGATTGAGATCAATAATTCAATCATTAGCTATTAAGGATTCAATCTACTATGGGATTTATTAATATTTGATTAGCATTTGATTAGGATTTGTTAGAATTCATTTAAGATTTATTTAGAATTTAAGATTTGATTAAAATTTTATTAGAATTTATTTAAGATTTAGAATTTGATAGGATTTAGAATTTGATAGGATTTAGAATTTGGTTAGGATTTTATTAAAGTCTATTTAGGACTTAGGATTTGGATAGGATTTAGAATTTGATTAGGATTTTATTAGGATTTGATTTAGATTTGATTTAGGATTTGATTTAGAATTTGGTTTAGGATTTGGTTTAAGATTTGACTAAGGATTAACTAAGGATTGACCTAGGATTTGATTTAGGATTTGATTAAAGATTGACTAGGATTTGACTTAAGATTTGACTTAAGATTTGACTAGGATTTGACTTAAGGTTTTAAATTAGGATTTGATTTAAGATTTGATGGATATTTGATTTAAAATTTATTAGGATTTGATTAATATTTAATTAAGATTTGATTAAAATTATATTAGAATTTATTTAAAATTTGATTGAAATTTAATTGGAATTTATTTAAGATTATATTAGAATTGTTAGATTTTTGATTAGTTACAACATATAAATGTATCTTCTACAATCTAGTGCCTGGTGCATTCTCAAATAAGCCGACACATAATATGATATGAGTGGTGAATCCAATGTAAAAGTTTGAGATAAGAAGAATTGGATTTTGTTTATTATTATTTGAATTTGATGGAAAAAGAAGGGAAGAAGGTTGAAGTTAGAACTTTAATGGAAGCTTTGAGTGGTTATTTAAATGGAGCTTTTAATAAGTTTTCTATTGGAAGACAAGATATGTATATGGATCCAAATATTGTAAGTGTATTTTAAGCATTTATATTATCTATGCAACAACAACAATTCACTGATTGCAAGGAGGCTTTAACAATCAAAGCATTACAAATAGTTATTAACAAGATTGATCAATTTGATGGAAAAAATATTTTAAAATATTTGAAATATTATATACAAAAAATAGAATTAAATTTGTTTTAAAAAAAATGATTAAACTATTTGAATTTGCAAGAGTACTGGAGATAAGATAATATATGAAATCAATTATAGAACATTTTGGAAGTTCATAGGAGATATTTTCACATACATTGGAGGATGAATATTTCTTGGAAGATACTAATGAAGTTATTAAGAAATTATTCTTGGAATAGATTGAGCGGCCTAATAAGAATTTGCAAACTATAGAGATATTAAAGAAGTTTGAAAAATAATATTCTCAATTGTCAAAAGTAGAAAAATTAACATTGGAAACAAATAAGGTTGAATTATTTTTTTAAGCTGCTAATAGAGAATTGTAAGAAAAATTGGAGGTTCTTCTTAAAAATAAAGAAAAAGATGAAGTATTAATAATAAAATAAAAGGATCTTGAAGATGTTGTAGAATTGCTTGCAAAACAAGAAAAGAGAAAGAATAGGATTAATATTCAATGAGAAGCATAAGCATTTAGAATTCAAGTATCTACTACATGATCAACTATGCCTATTGTCCAAACTTTAATGATTATATTGAAAAAAAAAGATATGGAAGTTGAGGAGATTATACATGGAATACAAGATCTTCAAATTAAACTTGTAAGGCTTGAAGAGAAGACTTCTAAAAATAATTCAAAAATTATTTTTAAATAAGAATTTATACAAAGATATATTTGATATAATGATGTTTCTTATTCTTGAAAAGATTATAATAAATTCAATGATATGGTTTGATAATGAATTATTTTTTAAAAGAATAGAAAAGTAGAATTGAAGGATATTAGAGATCTTTTTTAAACAAACTTTGATAAGGGAGGTGTGAAATGATTGATTCAAAATTATTTGATAATACATGGAGTTGTAATAGAAGAAGTTCCAAGTTATGGTACTAAGGTGGATGATGATTTTAACAAAAATATCAAAATAAGTGAATTTTGGTCTTCTATTATTTTTATAATACAAAAAAAAAGATGAAAAAAAAAATATTATTAAAGACTATAGCTATAATTTGTGGTATTATAGATTGAGAACATTCTGTAGAAGCTCTTTTAGTCCATGCATACATTATTAAGAGCTGACATAAAGCTTTAATGGAAGAAAGGAGGAGAAGGAATTGTAATGATACAAAGCAAGGGAATTCTTCTAAGAAGTAAACTCGAGGAGATGAGGCTCGTGATATGGCTTCATAAGAATTATCTACAGAGGATGCTTCAATAATTTTGAAAGAAAAAAGAAAAGAGATAAAAAATAAAATAAAATAAAAAATCAGTGGCTTACAAATTATTCTCTGATATTGAAGTAACAAAAAATTTAAAAGAGGTACTTGAGGAATGTGTACTTAATGCTAAAGTTAAATTCTCATTGAAGAAAATTTTAGGAATTATAAAGAAGAAATTTTATGATGTTATTATTGACAATATTAAATGGAAGAGGCAATTAACAAGTAAAATAGAATTGAACCATATTATTGATGAAAAAAATATATGAAGATGAAGAAAGAATAAATAATTGTTACAATCAATCAACAAGTGAAGAGAGAGGTCATAATCAATGAGTGCATTTTGAAAATTGGAATGGAAAAGAGATAGAGGCTTTAAGTCATTATACTTGAAAATATTGGACTAGAGCAATTATAGAAGTATTAGTAAAGGTTGGAGATATAGAGGAACTAATTGTTGCTTTAATTGACTATGGTTCAAAAATAAATCTTATATCCAAAGCTCTTTATAAGAAACAAAGATGGCCAATTGATATGGAACATGGATAGGCAATACAAGCAACTAACAATATGTGAGGTGAGTTGTATGAAGCTTATCTAGATGCAAAGATCTAGATTAGTGATGTTGCAACAAAACAAAATTTCTTTGTTCAAGATACAACATCTTATCCTCTTATTTTAGGACAACCATATATTATGGCAACACGGATAGAGACAAAGGTACTTAATGATGATTCACCTTATGCATGTTGTATTACATGACATCTTGCTTGAGAATGCACCAAGTACCTAATTGTGGAAAATAAAAGAAAAATTACAACTAAAAATCTTAATACCTCTAATAGAATTATATATAAATTTTAATTAAAGAATAATAAGTATGATCAATCATTAAAAAAATTTAATTATATTTTTAATTAATTATAATAAAAACACAAAGAAATCCTAAAGAATTTTTTAAAAAATCATAAAAAAATAATAAAAAATCTTTAAAAAATATTGATATAAAGATCTAAAAGAAATATTAAAATATAAATACTTTTAAAATATTAAAAATTAAAATATAATCAAATTCTAATCAAATTTTAATCAAATTTTAATTAAATTTTAGTCAAATTTTAATAAATTTTTAATCAAATTTTAATCAAATTCTAATAAAATTCTAATCAAATTTTAATCAAATTCTAATCAAATCTTAATCAAATTCTAATCAAATCTTAATCAAATCCTAGTCTAATCTTAATTAAATCCTAATCTAATCTTAATTGGATAAGTTTGTAATAATCTATCTTGATGACGTCTTGATCTACTCAAAAAATCTAGAGGAATACAAGGAACATGTTAAATTGGTATTGCAAAAGCTACGAGATACAAGTTTGTATGCCAAAGCAAAGAAATATGTATTTCATCAATCTCAAATAGAATTTTTGGGATACATTGTATCTATTGAAGGTTTGATAATGGATCCCAAGAAGGTAGAGGCAGTTATGCAATGGACCATTCTAAAGATTGTGAGAGACGTACAATATTTTCTTAGATTTGTTAACTTCTATAAAATCTTTATAAAAAATTATTCTCAACTTGTCACCCCTCTTACGCAATTGACATGTAAGGATAAGTTAGAATGGGGGCCTCAAGCACAAAAGGCATTTCAAGATCTCAAAACAATATTTACTACAATCTCAATATTAGTGCATCCAAACTTTACAAAGGCATTCTACTTGAAGACTGATGTTTTAAATTTTACACTAGAGGCTGTATTTTCACAAATGGATATAGATAACAAACTCCATCGTGTTGCATTTTATTTTCAAAAGTTTTCTGTTGCCAAAAATCAATTATGAAATCTATGATAAGGAGCTTCTTGCTATTATGGATTCTTTTCAAAAATGGCGTTATTTTCTTGAAGGCACAATGCACCCTGTGACTGTATATACAGATCATAAAAACTTAGAATATTTTATATGAGCTTGGATTCTTAATCACCGCCAAGCTCGATGGAACATGTTGCTATCTCAATTTAACTTTGTTATTACCTATTGCTCACGGTGTCGTATGACGTGGCCTTCTATCTGGGAATACACTGGATACTTGGCTGTGGAGAGTTTATTTGAAATTTGATGGAAAAATCCAAGAGGTCATTTTTTCTCAATAAAAAGGACAAATAATACAAAAATCTCACAAAAGAGAAGTTATATATGTAAACCTTCTTGTATTCAAGTAAGTTTGTACAAAAAGGGTTCAAATTTCCACAAAAACCCTTCAAAACTTTATTCAAGTGCAAGGACTTATTTCTTGCTGAACTTTAGAGTCTAATAATTCTTGATTCAACTATTCAGTTTCTAAAAAATTTAGTTTAGAGTGTAGATAATCCTCTTAAGTTTTATCACAAGAAAGAATCAACCATAAATTCGTTTTTGATCGTTTGATATCTCAAAACCCCTAGCAGGTGCTTGAAACCCTAGCTCAGAGATACCCGAGCACTATTTTCCTTATATCTCACAAATCCAAAATCTTAATGCCACAAAATTTTTGTACATAGTCTTGTGACATAAGCATATGCAATCCTAAAAATTTTGAGCTAAAAATCTATCAAATTTTATTAGATATAGCTCAAAATGTAACCACTATATAAGCGGGTCACTTACTGCCTTTAAGGTTGTAAGCACTGACTTCAACTCCCAATATCTCCTTCACCTTAGCTTGGATTTTATTGACTTATATATAGAAAGTGTAGCCGTAAAAGTGCTCTCTCCAACTCCAGTCGCCGATCCTCGATTGCTCTTTGTATGCACGAGTTATACCCAAAAGAGTGATAGTAGGTCCAAAATCAACACCTTAACTTTGGGCGCCTATAACTTCTTCATAAAAAGTGCAAATCACACAAAATTTGTACCTAAATCAGATCCAAAAACCTAAACCTTATGATCCTATCCTCTGATGTCTCCTCAAAATCCCAACTCCGGCCACACCACCTCTATTCGGAATAAGATAAATTTTAACATCTCAAAAACTAAGATTGATAAACCTTAATAATAATCCTTTTAATAGATCCTTTCTAAACGAGCAACCTAACCACATTCTATAACCAATAAAATCAATTGGTATAATTCTCATTTAATTGTATAGTAAATTGTACATTAAATATACTTGTATAATTTTTTTACATGATAGCCGAACCACAACACGACAACGGAAGTAATAAAGATTATCTAATTCATTATTAATGAGATCATATCTTATACGAAGAATAGCGGAGGTAGTATTTAATTAACAGTATACAACCTTGTTGAAATAGGAGCAATTTTTCCTCTGTACCACCATTACATCAACGCCTATTGATCCTAGTTTTTTCAATGATGTGCTTGGTGCAACTACTAATGATGCTTTGGCCCTTGATGTCAAGCATTGCATCAGTGAAAATGTTGATAAGTTCATATTTGTGGAAGACCTTCTATACTTTGAAGAACATTTATATATTCAAGAAAGACCAACATGAGTGCACGTTCTTCAATCTCACCATGATTTTCCAACTGCGGGTCATTTTGGATTTAAGAAGACCTTGGAACTTTCTCAATATTTTTGGTGGCCTCAAATATAGAACGTAGTGAAAGAATTTATACTCTCTTGCGAAATCTGTTCAAGGTCCAAAAATCCTCGACATCGTCCTTATAGACTCTTGCAATCCTTGCCTATTCTAAGACGGACATGGTCCTTTATTTCGATGGATTTCATCACCAATCTACTGCCATCCAATTCATTAGACAATATCTTTGTAGTAGTTGATTGACTTACAAAAATGACTCATTTCATCCCTTACAATAAGATTACATCTAGTGAAGAAATGACAAGGCTTTTTTTGATAATATATATCAATATCATGACCTATTAGATGACATTGTATCCAATCAAGGATTCCAATTTATATCTAAGTTTTGGAAATGTCTTTTTGAAATATTAAAAGTGGATATTAAACTTTCTTCAGCTTTTCATCTTCAAACTGACAGCCAAACACAACAAGTTAAGCAAGTTTTGGAGTAGTATTTACAATGTAATATTAACTATTAACAAGACAATTGGATCTCATATCTACCATTGGCGGAGTTTGTATAGAATAATACTATTCATACTTCAACTCAACAAATATTGTTTTACTCCAACTATGAATATCATCCAAAGCTTGATCTATAGAGTATGCCAAAGAACAATAATCCAGCGGCTGAAGAATTTGCAAAGCAACTTTTGTAACATCAAACAACCTCAAAGCTTCAGTTACAAGCAATTGAAGATACTTACAAGGCATCTGTAGATAAATTTAGGAATCAATTGTTTGCTTTTTATATTAGAGATAAGATATAGTTTCTTTGACGGAATATCAAGACCAAGTGGCGTCGTGTTGTGGTTTGGCTAACATGTAAAAAAATTGTACATGTATATTTAATGTACAATTTATTACTTAGTTAAATGAAAGTCATATCAGTGGATTTTATCGGTTATAGGATGTGATTAGGTTACTAGTTTAGAAAGGATCTGTTAAAAGGATTATTATTAAGGTTTATACAACCTTATTTTCTTTTTAGTAGTGACTTTTGAAGTTAATTTTATATTGATAGTAACTTGTATATATCTTAAGTCACCTTTGTTAGACATTGGTGATCCTTAAGATCTTAGTTTACTTCTTTTATTTGGTGCTTAAAGCACCAAGTATGTAAATCTTATAAGAAGAAGGGTTGAAAAAGGATTTTTAGTGTAAAAAGGGTAGTTTGGCCATCCATATGGATGAATAGAGGTGGATGATAGAAACCTCTATTCTAATTGGCCAAAAATCATGTCCAATGGGCTTCGAGGAGGCTGCCCGAGGGTTTATTAGGAGTTAGGGTTTGTTTTTGGAAGGGAGTCGAACATCAAAGGCTAGGGTCATCAGGTTTAGGTTTTTGGGTATGGTTTAGGTGCAAATCTTGCATGATTTGGACTTTTAATGAAGAAGTTATAGGCGCTCAAAGTTAGGGTGTTGATTTTGGACCTACTGTCACTCTTTTGGATATATCTCGTGCATACAGAGAGCAATCAAAGATCGGCGACTGGGATTGGAAAGCGCACTTTCTTGGCTACACTTTTTACGTATAGCTTGATAAAATCCAAGCTAGGATCAAGGAGATATTGCAAGTTGAAGTCAATGCTTGTAAGCTAAAGGCAGTGTTTTTGGGAGCCAAGACTTTATGGAGGTGTAAAAGGTGGATGTATAGAGCCATGATATGATTTTGATATATAGATGAGTCTTTAAAAGGTTTTTAAGGATTTTCTACATATCATAGAGAAAACTTATGTACAAACCTACTTAAAAATAAGAGGTTTTAATCATACAAAATCTTTTTCTTATATTATCATGTGTATTTATCCTTTTTATTAAGGACAAATAACTCATTAGAGTTTAGCCAATAAATATTAAGTAAAATTTTCTACAGCTAGGTACCCGGTGTATTCATAGATAGAAGTTCATGCCACGCGACAGCGCCTATATGATAAATTGGACTATTGAAGATTGGGACCATTTTCTATTAAAAAGTAAATCAATCCGGTAGCATATCGCTTAGAATTATCATCTGCTATGAAAGGATATCTAATTTTTCATGTCTCACTTTTAGAATCTTATAGAGAGTCACATATTTTAGAAAGAATACAACAATTGTTGCCTAGTATCGAAACTAAAGACCATAAAGATACTTAATTCACGACGAAGGCGGAGCAAATTAAAATATCTTGTTCATTAATAAAGCTATGATATTAATAAGCGTACATGGGAACCGGCTGCAAATCTTGCTAATGTGCTTCAAAAAATATAAGAATTTCATTGATTCTATTCTCAAAAATCCAAATGTATTCGATGACAACTTCTTAGTGAAGATTGATTTCAAAGAATACTCATAAAGAGGGAGAGCATTAAACTAAAACCTTCGTTTGAATGAAGTCATTTATTCCAAGATAGAATAGAGTGATAGAAGCAAATAAATCACGATATCAAACCTTTAAGCTTTCAAAGAACTATCAAGGACATACTTGTTAGAACCTTCTAGAATATTCTAGAAATTTTTTAGAACTCTCTAGAACCTTCTAGAGCCTTCTAAAAGCTTCTTAGTTAGTAGAAGTTACTTGAGAAGCTCCCTAGTTGGGGGAAGCTGCTTGAGAAGCTTCGTAGTTGGTGAAAGTTGCTTGAGAAGCTTCCTAGTTGGAAGAAGCTACTTGAGAAGCTTCCTAGGTAGGAGTATATATTGGAGTCGAGGTTGAAGAGTTCTTCAGTCTTGACAACACATCTCTTGGAGCTCTAGTTCACCTCTTTGGTGTTGTTTTTGTACTCATCTGATTAATCCGATTCTTGCCAATTCCTCTTGAACTTCTTGTTTAGACTTCAAGTCTATATTTTGTGTCTGTGATAATTTGTCGAGACTACTCTCACCTTGGATATCAGAGCTAGTTCCTTCTTGTTGGAGTAGGGATTACCCCTCTTCTTGAAGGTACACTAGTATTTTAGAGGTTGTGGATTACCCTCCTCTAAACTGATATTTTTTTGTCATAATATTGGAGTCTTATTCTTCTTGGAGAGAGTGAATTATCCCTCTTCTTGAAGGTCTTAAGGCATTTTTAGAGGTTGCGGAGTACCCTCTTGTAAATCAATATTTCCTCCTTGTAGAAACAATTACTTCTTTTGTCTTAGAATGGTTGGAGGTCAAGACATTAATATGAGTGAAAGTTTGGAGTCCAAGATGGATGCCATTGTGAATGCTCTTGCTACATTATCACAGAGAACTATGGCGATAGAAAAAGTCTTTGTAAGACTCCATAATAATGGAGCATCCGGAATAGCGCAATTTGGGCTTCATCAGCCTCAAGCTTCTACACCAGAAGAAGCAGTTTTATCTGTGGTTCAACGAGAACCATTACTTCCACAACGAAAAGAACCTCGTATTAGCCTTCTAGACAAGTTTGATGGCACACGTTCCAAGTTTCGAGGTTTCATCAATCAAATCAAGTTAATAACAGCTCTACAACCGGAACATTATTTGACGGAGAATCACGCGTTGGATTGGTTGGAACTTTGCTTATAGGACAAGCTCTATCGTAATTTGCTCCTCTATTTGAAAAAGGATCACCGATTTTGAACAACTTTGAGACTTCTTTGGAGGCATTTGCAGAAGCATTTGGCGAGCATGATAAGGCTCAGTGGCCTACAACAAAAATTCGATTGCTACGATGTCATACTGCATTTACGTGTAGTGTATAAAAATATGAAAAATCTTGTATCTATTGTTAATATATGTGTGAGTGCTAGAGGGTTATTTTAGAAGATATTATAAGGAGAGGATTTATTATAGCCACTTAGTTAGTGAATTAAGATGGCTATTTGTTTTGTTCCTACCTTATTTATATCCTAGAATAGACTCTTTTGTAATTAGAAGAAAGGTAAAGGTTGTTACCTTTCTTGTTGACTTTTGAGGTAGAATGGACCTTATGAAGGATAAGAAAGGAGAGCATGGGGTGAATAAGGCCCATCCAATAGGATTTGGCTGCCCATGTGGGCGTCTCATAGTCTATTATAGAAAGAAAGGGAGATATACTCCTCTTGTTAGACCGAGAGGAGAAGGAGTTTTTGAGTAGTGAACTTTGGAGAGAGATAGCTCCGAGGAGATAGAAGTGTTTGTAGTGAAAATTGGTGGGTGTGTTCTTCAAGTTGTGAGGATTTTAGAACCTACTCACTTTCTTGTATTGGAGTTGTGAACAAAAGGTTATGCTTGTTTTAGTAGAGTGAGGTTTGCTGCCACCCGACGAAGAGGGGCAGAAACTTTGAGCTGCCACTGCAAGTTTGATTTCAACTCTTTCTTAGTGAAATTTATAGAGAGTGTGGAAAATTGTGCTAGCTTTCTATCAAGACATCTCTTGTAGCATTTGGAGTTGGAGAGCAAAAGTTGTGAGCTTGAGAGTGGGAAAGGGTTTGCTGCCACCTGACGAAGAGGGGCAGAGACTTTGTTCAACCACCCAAGTCGGACAGTCTCTTCAATCTTTTTGATATTTCAGGTGCTTGTAGAAGCTTGTGTAAGCTTTCCACAAAAACAAAAATCAATACATTTGGAGCTTTGATGAGAGTTTTATGAGCCGTGAAGTGTCAAAGAGGAAAAATTGTTGCTAGGGTTTGAAGAGTAGAATCGACTAGCTACAAAATCTGGAGTTTGAGAGGCATGCATGCGAAATTTTAGAGCAAGCTAGATGATGGAGTGAGCTTTCTAGAAAGCTATTGCATGTCCAATTTGGAGAAGGAAAGTGATCACAACAAAGGCTGAAGTGAAGAGGAGCTTTGCTGCCTTTGCATTTGCTTGGAAATTTTAGCGCCTACTTCTTTTAGCCATAACTTTTAAATGGTAAGTCATCTATTTGTGAAATTTTGATATGTTTTACAATGGATTATTGGCTTTCCATAGGCTGTAAGCACGCTTGATTCGACCTTTGGATGAATTTTTAGTGATTTATTTAGTTTCAGTTTGTTGTATAACTTGTATTCCTCATATGCGGTTGTATTTTGAGGTATACTTGAATACATACATACTTTGCTTATACTTTTTATACAAGTATATATACTTGTATTTATACAAGTATTCTATAAATATTCTACAAGTATTATACATAATATTTGTACAAGTATTTGTACAAGTATTATACCAAGGATTTATACAAGTATTTATACAAATGTTATACCAAGGATTTATACAAGTATTTATATAAGTATTTGTATAAGTATTATTCAAGTATTTATACTTTTTATTTGTACAAGACTTGTACAAGTATAATACAAGTATAACTTGAAAGCTTGAAGAAACATTGTGCAAGTATAGAACATACTTGCACGGCTTCCTCTCATGTTCCCTGCAAGTTCTAGTAGCAGCTAGGAACCCGGCGTTTTTCCAAGGCAAATTCTCTCTACCCGACAACGACAAGGGACTCGCTCTGTATCAGTCTATGCATTGGATTCCAAGCAATTGGCATGCAACATCAACTGGGATGAAAAAGCATTGATGAGCCAATTCTATTGGGGTCTAAGGGACGACGTGAAAGATTTATTATTATCTCTTCCTGATCCACAAACGCTCAATAAAGCCATTAGCCAAGTTGTAAAGTGCAATAATCGCCTATCTCAACGTCACCAAGACCAACGCTCCAGACAATATACAAGTCATCACGGCGCAATTATATTAGCAAGTAGCCTAAATTCACAAGCGGAGACATAAGACATGCAGATTGATGCGGTACGTGTCAAATCCCTTACTCCAGAAGAAAAGAAGCAGCGTATGAAGAAAGGTTTGTGCTTTTATTACAGTAGAGAAGGCGATAGAGCTGAAAACTGTCCTAAGAAGCAAAATGGACACAGCATCAAGAATAGAGGTGCGTTTGTTCAGGAAAACGAGGATGCCCAACCACAATAGGAACCGTGCGGCTGGACAAATCAAAACCAGGATTCCCTCTTTCTACTCAACTTGCTCGTTGTTTTACAATTCTTTTGTCTTTTGGTCCTGAAAAACTAAAAATCTTAGCCTTATTAGATTCAGGAGCATCTGCTTGTTTCTTAGACTAAGAATTTGTTAAGCATCACAAAATTCTCCTAATACAAAAATTCAAACCTGTTCACGTAGAAGTAATAGATGGATGACCTTTATTATCTGGTAGTGTCATCCATGAATCAGAATCTATAGAAGTGACCTTTAAAGACCACAGAAGTTATATTATTTTCAACATCATTAGCACCCCATCAAATCTTATTATTCTTGGTCTTTTTTGGTTGGAAAAATATAATCCATCCATAGATTGGAGGTTGCGGAGGATAATATTTCTCATAGAACAACATGAAGACAAGCTTGGAAGAAGACCCCAAATCAAAAAATCCTTGTTCATTGCAGTAAGAATGTTTGTAAGATTGTGCAAGGAAGGCACACCATTGGTCATTTATGCGGCTCCAACTAGTGGAGAGCAGATTTCAACAACATGAATACCAGAACAATACAAGGATTTTCAAGACGTATTCCAAAAGAAGAATGCTGATATGCTAGCATAACATCGACCATATGATTGTGCCATAGAATGTAAGAAGTAGCACAATCGCCTTTTGGCTCAATCTACAACCTATTGCAGATGGAGTTGGTTGAGTTGCGGAAATATATTGACAAGAATCTAGCCAAGAACTTCATTTGTCATTCATAATCGCCAGCTGGGGCACCAATCTTATTTGTGAAGAAGAAGGATGGCTCACTATGGATGTGCGTGGACTATCGAGGTCTCAACAAGGTGACAAAGAAGAATCGCTATCCATTACCTTTGATCTCTAGTCTTCTGGAACAACTTGGACGTGCAAAGATCTTTACAAAGATTGATCTAAGGAGAACTTACAACCTTGTATGAATCAAAGAAGGAGACAAATGGAAGACAGCTTTTTGTACAGGGTATGGACATTTTAAATATAATGTCATGCCATTTGGTCTTACCAATGCTCCGATAATTTTCCAACACATGATGAACAATATTTTTTGAGAATATCTAGACAATTTTGTTGTGATTTATCTAGATGATATCTTGATATTTTCTGAGAATGAAAAAAAGCATAAGAAGCACGTTGGTTTGGTACTTGAAAAACTACACAAGCGAGGACTCTACGCCAAGTTGAAGAAGTGCTTATTTCACCAAACTGAGATGGAGTTTTTAGGATTTGTTGTGACTACGGAAGGCTTGAAGATGGATCCCAAGAATATGGAAGTAATTGTATCCTGAGAAGTTCCAAAGACGGTTAGAGACGTACAATGTTTTCTCGGCTTTGCTAACTTCTATTGGATCTTCATCAAGAATTATTCTCAAGTTGCTGCTCCACTCACTCGATTAACATGTAAGGATAAGCTGGAATGGGGACCTCTAGCAAAAAAAACATTTCCAAATCTTAAAACGGCATTTATTACGGCTCCAATCTTGGTACATCCAAACTTTGCAAAGGCTTTCTATTTGGAAACCAATGCTTTGGATTTTGCTTGAGGAGCCATACTTTCACAGATGGGCACCGACAATAAGCTTCATCCAGTTGCATTCTATTCACGAAAGTTTTCTGCGACTGAGATCAACTACAAGATTCATGATAAGGAACTCCTTGCTATAGTGGATTCTTTCCAAGAGTGGTGTCACTTCCTCGAAGGAGCTGCACATCCAATGACCGTATATACGGATTACAAGAATTTGGAATACTTCATGTTTGCTCGGATTCTATACCGTCATTAAGCTTGATGAAATATGTCGCTATCTAGATTTGACTTCGTTATTACTTATCGGCTTGGAAAGCAGCAAGGACTATCCGATGCCTTATTAACAAGATCATATCTTGCGCCGAAGGTTGGAGAAGCAGCGCTTGATCAACAATGTATGACATTATTAAAGCCAGAGCAATTCAAGATTTGTGCTGCTGTGGTGCCAATGGATGCTGACTTCCTCAACCAGGTACGTGCTGCGACCATTGAAGATTCAATAGTCCTTGATATTGAGTAGCGTATCAATGATGACAAGTTCAAGATTGAAAGAGATCTCTTACACTTTGAAGAGTGACTGTATATCCCAAAAGGGCCAGCACGACTTCGAGTCCTTCAATCTCGTCATGATTTTCCAACTACAAGACATTTCGGATTCAACAAGACCTTGAAATTCATTTCCCGAGATTTCAGGTGGCCCCAAATGTGGAAGGATGTGAAGGATTTCGTCCTCTCTTGTAAAATTTGTTCAACATCCAAGAACCCTTGACATCGCCCTTATGCACTTCTACAGCCATTGCCCATTCCGTGTTGTCCATGGTCTTCAGTTTCCATGGACTTTATTACAGATCTGCCGCCATCAAATTCATGTGACAGCATCTTTATTGTGGTGGATCAACTTACAAAGATGGCACATTTTATTTCTTACAAAAAGACATCATCAAGCAAAGATACCGCAAAGCTCTTCCTTGATAATGTGTATCGATATCATGGTCTACCAAATGATATCGTGTTGGATCGAGGAATCCAATTTGTATCAAAGTTTTAGAGATCTTTTTTTAAAATATTGAAGGTGGACATAAGCTTTCTTAGGCATTCCATCCTCAAACTGACGGCCAAACAGAACGGATGAATCAAGTTTTGGAACAATATTTACGATGCAGCATCAATTATCAGCAAGATGATTAGACTGCATATCTATCGCTAGCCAAGTTTGCATATAACAACACCCTTCATGGGTTGACTCAAAAAACACCATTCTTTTCTAATTATGGGTACCATCCAAAGCTTGATCTATTGAGTCCGTCAGCAAATAATAACCCAGTAGCTGAAGGATTGGTGCAGCAGCTATCGGAGCTTCAAACCACATTGAAGCTTTAATTGCAAATTGCCCAAGACTCTTACAAAGCATCCATGGATAAATTTTGGAATCAAACACCTAATTTCAAGATTGGAGATAAAATTTGGTTGCTTCGACGGAATATCAAGACCAAATGGCTATGTGATAAGTTGGACTACCGGAGATTGGGACCATTTGTTATCTAGAAGCAGATCAATCCTGTGGCGTACTGCTTAGAGTTACCAACTGCTATGAAGGTACACCCTGTCTTTCATGTTTCTCTGTTAGAGCCTTATTGAGAATTGTCTTTTCTTGGAAGAGTGCAATGTCTGCCACCTAGTATAGAAATTGAAAACAATGAAGAATACAAGGTGGAAAGGATACTAGATTCATGGCGAAGATGGAATAAATTAGAGTACTTTGTGCATTGAAGCGCCTATGATATCAATGAAAAAACATGGAAATCGGCCAAAAATCTTGCCAATGCGTCACGAAAGGTACGGGAATTCCATCAACAATATCCTAATAAATCAAAAGCTGGTCATTAATAAAGCATGAAGATGAAGCCTTCTCTGGAGAAATGAGTAGAAAAAAGATTTAGGTCTCATCAAAACATAACTTGTTGTATTTCGTAGTATCAAGATAACTAATATCATGGTGTATTTAGATATGGCTAGTGAGAATGTAGATATTGTACTAATGGTACCATCTCAACCGAGTAGCTCATGACGTCGACCTCGAGATGAAGAATTAGAAGAGCCAAGAAGACGTCAAAGAATACTAAGCAGCAGGTCACTTGTAATTGTCTTTGAAGTTGAATCAGCTCATGCAAGTAGTGGCGAAGCGATATTTTCAGGTCATTTCCACAATGAAGATACAGAAATTCAAGCATGGTCTCAAGTAGAAGGTATTGGTCATTATTGGTGGCTACAAGGATCCATGAATCATCTGCCTCGTGAACGACAGCTGGAATATATTGCAGAGACTATGCGACAAATTTTTAATTTCCTACGTTTGTGAGTATACATCTCAAATAGCTTCTCGGAGACCTCGAAGCTAGAAGAGGAGGTGATGTCAAGGACATACTTGTTAGAACCTTCTAGAATATTCTAAAAGTTTTCTAGAACTCTCTAGAACCTTCCAGAGCCTTCTAAAAGCTTCTTAATTAGTAGAAGTTACTTGAGAAGCTCCCTAGTTGGTGGAAGCTGCTTGAGAAGCTTCCTAATTGGTGGAAGTTGCTTGAGAAGCTTCCTAGTTGGAAGAAGCTGCTTGAAAAGCTTCCTAGATAGGAATATATATTGGAGTCAAGGCTAAAGAGTTCTTCAGTCTCGACAACACATCTCTTGGAGCTTTAGCTCACCTCTCTGGTGTTGTTTTTGTACTCATCTGATTAATCCAGTTCTTGCCAGTTCTTCTTGAACTTCTTGTTTAGACTTTAAGTCTATATTCTATGTCCGTAACATTAATCTAGTTCTTGCCAATTCTTCTTGAACTTTTTCTTTAGACTTCAAGTCTATATTTTGTGTCCGTGACAAGAACAAGACTTAGAAGATTTGCTTGCCACACAAGTTGCGAACAAATCAGTGCAATTTTTACTGCCTTTAATAGAACAAAGTGATGACAATACATTTTAGTACCAAGTATGACCTCAATTGGAGCCATTAGGAATAAGATCCAACCATGCAAGTCTTGATTCCAATGCTTGAGTTTTAGTGATATTGCTTGAGTTCGGAAAGGTGAATCCTTTTAATCTTGAGATCTTATTTGGAGGACGTTTTAAAGGCCATAATGAGGATCAAATCTTTGGATGGGATGTTTCAACAACGGAAGTATTAATTCAAGGCCATAAGCGGTTTTTTTAAAGACCAGTAGAACTTATTATTTAAGAACAAAGAAAAAAATTTATAGCTCTACTAGTGCAATGTATTCTTGATTTTTTACATATGTAGTAAGTTTGAGCTCCTCTTTGAACTCGTCACTAAAAAAAATGGATGATGTTAGGAATATACACTTTGAAAGTTGAAAAAATCTTTTAGAACATTCTAAAAGCTTCTTGAGTTAGTGAAAGTCAGTTGAGAAGTTTTTTAGTTAGTAGAGGGAGCTCAAAAAACTTTCTAATTAGTGGAAGGAATTCAAGAAGCTTCTCAGTTGGTGGAAGCTGCTTGAAAAGCTTCTTAGTTTGATGGTAGCTGCTCATGAAGCCTCCTAGACAAGAATATATATAGGGGTCAAGGTTGAAGAGTTCATCACTCTTAACAACGCATCTTTTGAAGTTTTAACTCACCTTTCTTAGAGTTATTTGTGTATTCATCTATTTAATTCAAGTTCTTGTTGGTTTCTTCTAGAAACCTTGTGCTACTTCAAGTTTCTTGTTTTGTATTCTTGTGTCCTTGATAGGTTATTATTTGAATACATTAATTAGGTAAGCAAATTAATCTATAAAAAAAATTTAAAAAAACTAAAAAAAAATAAATGGATTTTTGCTTCAAAAAAGATTCTTATAGAAGAGACCAAAAAAAAATTGTGATGCTATAATAAGTGATAAGCTATAAAAACTACCAACAAAAATTACTAATAGAATTTCATGACAGTCTATGAGTAAGACATAGGAGAATTTGGGCCACATTTATTAAACTTAAAAAACGATATTGGTAGAAAAATATTTATCAAGATGTACTTTTATTTATAAAGTCATGTTCAACTTGTCAAATGTATTTTAATATATGATATTGAGATGGTTTACATCTAATATATTCTTTGGCTATTCATTTTAAATGGATTGTTAATTTGATTATTATGCTAGTTAGATTATAAAAAATGAAATATTTATCCTTGGCTTGTAAAGATTTATCAAATCAAGTTGAAAGAAGAGTATTAAGAATAAAATCTACTGAAGGAATTTGTAGATTTTTGCTTCAAGATGATATTTGCAGCTGTAGATGTATAAGAAAGGTGAATGCAGATTATAGAGAATTAGATGCAAGAAAAGTTCATGAATTTTTTGAAAGGTGTGGAGTTAAATTATTATTGATTATTACTTATAATTTTAAAAAAATACAAAAAATGAACGTAGTCATCAATGAATTGTAAAAGCATTAATTAAAGCTTGTAATAGAAGGATGAAAGAATGGCCTTGATTCTTGCAATTTACATTGTAGGCTAATTGAACAACTCATGGTTCAATAATAGGATACATGCCTATTGAGATCATGACAAGTCAAAAACCTATTATGCCAATTGAAGAAAAAATACCAACTTGGAGTGTGCTATCTTAAAAAAATGGATTGATGAGAGAAGAACTTTTAATTATTAGGATTTTGCAATTTGAATAAAGATCAAAAGATATGCAAATAATATTAGAAAGGTTAAAAAGGATAGAGTTACAAAACAAGGCTCAATTTAATAAACAGCATGGATTAAAATCTAAAGCAATCAAAGAAGGTGATTGGATTTTGGTCTATGATAGTAATTTGTGTTGAGAATAATAATAGAATAAGTTGCTAATGATTAAAGGATTGACTCTTGAGATGTGAAAGGACTATCCTATGGATAAGTCACAAGGATAATAGCCTCGAGAATAGGTAAGAGTATATAGAATATGCTAAGAGATGTCTTAATGGTAGGTGAGATGTAAAAGAATGTCTTAATGGTAGGTTAGATGAATATAACAGAGAATGGATGGAAGTTGTCTATTAGGACAGCAACCTATAAGTAAAAGAAGTTGGAAGTAAGAGATATCTCATTCCACACTTCTCTTTGTGTGCAACCTTGCTGATGGTAAGTATTGTGGCTTCTAACTTCTAGTTCTTCAATAATTTGGATAATTAATATAGTATTTTATGAAAGTTTTTTAAATGATGGTTTGGACTATATGTAGTAACAATGATTTATGATAATGTAACTTATTTGCTAAGAGAGTTAAATGGAATGAAGTTAAAAATATTAATTATTAAAAAGCAAGTAAAGATATTTAAATAATGATATTCAGAAGCCAATGTAAAAGATCTTATTGAAGACTTTAACTTTCGAAGCCAGGAAGATGGTTTTGATTTGGATAACAAAAATAATGAAGAGAAAATTAATAAAGATATTAAAAGAAAGATATGAAGCCAATAATAATATATGATTACTTACTACATATTGGAAGATGTATAGATTTGAAGGAGAGGGATGTCATATAGTAATACAACCATTAGATGAAAGAGGAGAGGAATGACTATATTATAGAAGAGCTCAAATGAATATATTTTAGTAAATTATCTTAAAAATATAGATAATAAATAAGGAGGTAGTAAAAATTAAAAAGTGTTAATATTGCCTTCTTATAAAAGAAGCTTCTACTTATTTTATATGGCCATAAATAAGGCAAAAAAAATAGATTAATAAAATAAATAATATAGATATCTTTAAAAAAGAATTTAAAATAGATTTGAATAAAATTTATCTCAAAATTCCAGGAAATGATACCCAAAGGGAATCAATTATAAACTTGGATCAAAATCAGACCTTGACGCATGAAACGGCATGTCTATGGTAGATGGAATCTTTTTTGGAGAATAAAATTGAAGGCAAACTCTATAGGACTTCCTTGAGCATTGGTTTTGAGTGATTTGGATAGAAATTGGTTTTATAAGAGCTTTGCAAAATTTGGATTGATTTGAGTGACTCTGAGTTTTGTGAAATGAAAAGAGGTTTATATTTTTGAATATTTTGTAAGTTTGGTTATAGATCTACTAGTGAAATTTTGTAAATTTGTGATTGTAATTGTATTGAGTATATGTTATAAGTTTGAACTTGATATTATAGTTCAATTTAAGGTTATTGAAGTTCAAATGGGTTGAAGTCTCAAAAATTAGATTTTAAAGGTCAATGAAGGTTTCTAAGATATCTAGCCATCTACTTATTGGATTAAAGTGACAATTATTTGTATAGATGGTAGACTTGATTTTCTACTTATATGTGAATTTTAGAAGCAATTAAATAGTGAAAAAAAGAAGATATTAGTCCTAAGAGATTCACATTAAGATTGGAGACGGAGGCTGGCCTATATTCAAGCAAAATTCTATGTTTATCTTTTATTTGGTGAATTGAATCCTCTTCAAAAAATTTATACATATTATCAATTTAATTGTTAAAAGATATACAAATTTAGGATTTAGATCAATAATTCAATCATTAACTATTGAGGATTCAATCTACTATAGGATTTGTTAAGTTTTAATTAGGATTTGGTTAAGATTTGTTAAGGTTCATTTAGGATATATTTAAGATTTAAGATTTGATTAGGATTCATTAGGATTTATTTAGAATTTAAAACTTGATTAGGATTTTATTAGAATTTATTTAAAATGTAGGATTTGGCTAAGGTTTAGAATTTGGTTAGAATTTTATGAGGGTTTGATTTAGGATTTGATTTAGGATTTGATTTAAGATTTGATTAAGGATTAATTTAGATTTGATTTAGGATTTGATTTAGGCTTTGATTTAGGCTTTGATTTAGGATTTGATTTAGGATTTAATTAAAGATTGATTAGGATTTGATTTAGGATTTGACTTAAAATTTGACTCAAGATTTTATTAGGATTTGAATTTAAGTTTGACATAGGATTAAATTAAAGTTTGACTTAAGGTTTTGAATTAGGATTTGATTTAGAATTTGACTAAGTTTTGATTAAATATTTGATTATAGTTTGATTAATAATTAATTAAGATTTAATTAAAATTTAATTAAAATTTGATTAAAATTATATTAGGATTTATTTAAAATTTGATTGAAGTTTAATTGGAATTTAATTAGGATTATATGAGGATTTTTAAATTTTTTATTAGTTGCAATATATAAGTATACCTTCTATAACCTAGTGCCTGGTGTATTCTCAAATAAGACAATATGTAATATAATATCAATGTTGTATAATAAAACGGCCATTTAGATGAAAGAGAAAAGGAATGATTGTAATATATAGGAACTCAAATGAAAATATTTTAGCAAATTATCTTAGAATTTTAGATAATAGATAAGAAAGTAGTAAAAATTAAAAAGTGCTAATATTATCTTTTTATAAAAGAGGCTTCTACTTACTTTGTATGGCCATAAATAAGAAAAAATAAAATAGATTAGAAAGACAAATACTATAAGAATCTTTAGAGAAAAATTAAAAATAGATTTTAGTAAATTTTATCGCAAAATTCTCAAAGTTGATACTTGGAGAGGACCGGTTATGAACTTGGATCAAAATCAGACCTTGAGGTACAAAATCACGTGCCTACAGTGGGTCAAAGGTTCTTTTGCAAATCAAAGAATTGAATTAATAAGCAAACTTAAGAGATTTGATTTGATTGTTGGTTTTGAGGGATTTGGAGTGAAATTGGCTTTGTAAGAGCTTTGTAAAGTGAAGGTTGTATCAAGTGACTTTGTATTTTGTGAAGTAAAGAGGAATTTACAAGTTTGAGCATTCCATTATAGATTTTGATTATAGATCTATTAGTGAAAATTTGAAGATTTGTGATTGTAGTTGTATTTAATATATTATAAGTTTGAACTTGATCAAAAAATTCAATTAAAAATTATTAAAATTCAAGTGGATTGGAGTCTCAAAAATTGGGGTTTGAAGGTCAACAAGGGTTTTTCAGATATTTAGCAATCTATCAATTGGATTGAGATAAAAATTATTTATATAGATAATAGACTAGATTTTCTATCTATGTATGAATTTTGAGAGCAAATAAATAGTGCAAAGTGAACATATTTGTGCTCGAAGTTTGATATCAAGATTGAAGAAGGAAGGCGGCCTATATCCAAGTAGAAATTTGAACTTGACTTTTTTTTGGTAAGTTGGATCTCCTTCAATTTATTTTTGCATAATGTCAATTTAATTACTAAAAGATGTGTAAAATTTGACCTTAGATCAATGATTAAATCATTAGCTATTATGGTTTCAATCTATTGTAGGATTTGGTTAGGATTTACTAGAATTTGTTAGGATTTGATTAGAATTTGATTAAGATTTGTTAGAATTTATTTAAGATTTAGTTAGGATTTTATTAGAATTTAAGATTTGATTAAGGATTTTACTAGGATTTGATTAAGATTTAATTAGGATTTGATTAGGATTTTTTTAGGATTTGATTAGGATTTGAATAGGATTTGATTAAAATTTGACTAGAATTTGATTAAAATTTAATTAAGATTTGACTAGGATTAGATTAAAAATTGATTATAATTTTTATTTTTAATATTTTAAAAGATTTTTATTTTAACATTTCTTTTGGATTTATATTAATATTTTTATAATATTTCTTTTTTATTTTTTTATAACTTCTTTAGAAGTTTTTTATGATTTTTGTATCTTTTTATAATTAATTAAAAATCTAATTGAATTTTTAATGGTTGGACATATTTGTTAATCTTTAATTACAAATTTTACATAATTCTATTAAAAGTGGGATTTTTTGTTGTTATTTCTCTTTTAACTTCTACAACTAGGTGCCCAATGTATTTTCAAGCAAGTTTTTAAGACATATTGTCAAGGACACAAGAATATAAAACAAGAGAGTTGAAACTAAGACAAGGTTTCTAAAAAAAGCCTATAAAAACTTGAATTAAATAGATGAGTACACGAACAATATCAAGAAAGGTGAATTAGAACTCCAAGAGATGCATTGTCGAGACTAAAGAACTCTTCAGCCTCGATTCCTATATATACTCCTATCTAGGATGCTTTTTGAGCGGCTACCATCAAACTAAGAAGCTTCTCAAGCAGCTTCCACCAATTAAAAAGCTTCTTGAGCTCCTTCCACTAACTAAAAAACTTCTCAACCCACTTTCAGCAACTAAAAAGCTTATCAATCAACTTTTACTAACTCAAGAAGTTTCTAGAATATTCTAGAAGGTTCTGTGAACCTCCAAAGTATATGTCCCTAATACCAACTGGAAAGCTTCTTGAGCTCCTTCTACTAACTAGGAAGCTTCTTGAACTCCTTCCATTAACTAGAAAACTTCTCAATCAACTTTTATCAACTAAAAAGCTTCTCAACTGACTTTCACTAACTCAAGAAGCTTCTAAAATGTTCAAGAAGGTTCTGTCAATCTATAAAGTGTATGTTCCTTCTCTAGCGATAAGTTCTAAGAGAAGCTCAATCTTACTATATATATAAAAAATCAAGAATATATTATATTAGTGAGGTTATATATTCTATTCTCCATTCTTGGCCAAAAGGTTATACTCGTCTTTGAAAAAAATATCTATGGCCTTAAGCTAGTACCTCCATTGTTGAAATATCCCATTCAAGGATTTGATCTTTATTAAGGCCTTCAAAACATCCTCCTAACAAGATCTCAGAGCTAAAAGGATTCACCTTTTTAAGTTCAAGCAATATCATTAAAGCTCAAGCATTGGAATCAAGACTTGCATAGTTGGATCTTCCTCCTAATGGCTCCAATCGAGCTCGTACTTGGCACTAAAATGTATTGTCGTCACTTTGCTCAATTGAAGGTTGTAAAAACTACACTGGTTCATTCAAAGCTTGTGTAGCAAACGAATCTCTTGAGTCTTCTTTTCCCGATGCTTGAAGATTTAATATGCTGACTAACTTGCTTCTATTGCTCTATCTTATCATGGAATAGATGATTATATCCTAATGAAGGCTTTAGTTTAATTCTCCTCTTTTTTTATGAATATTCTTTGAAATCAATCTTTATTAAGAAGTTATCATTGAATATATTTGGATTTGTGATGATAGAGTTGATGAAATTCCTATACCTTTAGAGGCGCATTGGTGAGATTTGTGACCCATTCCCATGTGCGCTCATTAATGTCATAGCTCCGCCAATCAATAAGATATTCTAATTTGCTCCACCTTCGTCGTGAATCAAGTACCTTTTCCACCTTGTATTCTTCATGGTCTTCAATTTTGATATTAGGTAGCGATTGTTGTATTCTTTTTAGAATATGCAACTCTTTGTAAGGTTCTAAAAGTGAGATATAAAAAATAAGATGTACCTTCATAGAAAATGGTAATTCCAAGCAATATGCCATCGAATTGATTTATTTTTGGATAGAAAATGGTGCCAACCTTTGATAGTCCAACTTATCACATAGCCGCTTGGTCTTGATATTCTGTCAAAAGGACTATATCTTATCTCCAATATGAAAAGCACGCGATTGATTCCTAAATTTATCTGCAAATGCCTTGTAAATATCATGAGCTGCTTATAATTGAAGCTTCGAGGTTGTTTGATGTTACAAAAGTTGCTTTGTAAATTCTTCAACCGCTGGATTATTATTTTTAGGCATATTCTATAGATCAAATTCAGATAATATCTATAATTGGAATAAAATGGGATTTACTGAGTTGAAGTATGAACAATATTATTCTATACAAACTCTATTAATGGCAGATATGAGATCCAATTGTCTTATTGATAGTTAATGTTGCATTGTAAATTTTGCTCCAAAACTTAGTTAACTCATTTAGTTTTGCCATCAGTTTGAGGATAGAAAGCTGAAAAAAGTTTAATATCTATCTTTAATATATTAAAAAGATATTTCCAAAACTTAGATATGAATTGGGGTCCTTGATCGGATACGATATCATTTGGTAGGCTATGATATTGATATATATTATAAAAAAAAAAACCTTGCCATTTCTTCATTAGATGCAATCTTTTTAAAAGGGATGAAATGAGCCATTTTTATAAGTTGATCAACCACTACAAAGATGTTATCTAATAAATTGGATGGCAATAGATTGGTGATAAAATCCATCGAGATAGAGGACCATACTTCTCTTAGAACAAGCAAGGATTGCAAGAGTCCATAAAGGCGATGTTAAGGATTTTTAGACCTTGAATAGATGTTGCAAGAGAATACAAATTCTTTCACTGCCTTCTACATTTGAGGCCACCAAAAATCTCAAGAAATAAATTCCAAGGTCTTGTTAAATCCAAAGTGACCCATAGTTGGAAAGTCATGGCGAGATTGAAGAATGCTGTCATTTTGTGACATGTTTATATAATAAAAAGTATTAATAAGAATAATTTTTATTTAATATTTAATTATCTTAACTCAATAGGAACTTAAGATACCTAAGAAAAGATTTATGAAAGTCTTTTAGATTATTTTCTTATTTTAATAGCTAATAAATAAAAATTAATTATTAAATTTTTTTTCTAGATTATAAAAACTCTTTCATGGCTTTAAAAAAGCCATAAGTTAATACAAATAGGATAGGAGAGATAAAAAGTTAATATGGTTAATATTAAGATTAAGTTGAAGATAAGATTGAGCTTAAAAATTCTTAAAATAAGTTGGATTGATACTCAAGGATCGACCATAAATAGAACACGGTCAAAATTAGACCTCTAGCCACAAAAATGGCCACCAAGGGTAAGAAGTTGGATCATTCAAAGATTGGCAACTAGAATTAGAGAGTTAGCTTGAAGCTCATTCTAGAAACATTATGCTTATTTTCAAAGGATTTGGAGAGACTTAACAATTGCTATTTAAAATCAAGATTTATATGGAAGATTATATTTTTATACAAATAAATTAGAGCTAGCACTTGTGGCTATTTTGTGCAATTGGTATAACATCTATAGTTGAACTTTTGATAGCATGTAGTTGATTAAGTGTGTTCAGATTAACTAAAAAATTGTGGCAATCTAATGATGCATTTGGAATTTATTCAATCTTTAGTATAAAGAGATAATGAAAGTTGGTAGTTTAGGATTGTTTGGAATTCCTACAATATCTTAAGATCTATAAATTGGATCGAGAAGAAATTTGGTACAGTATTGGAAGACTCAAAGGTTGAGCTACATACCAAATTTTAGCTAAAGTTAATGGTTATAAAAGAAGAAATTGCTGTTGGGATATTTGCATTAACTTTCAAACTGGTGGCCAAGTGACATCAGTGCGGGTTTTTGTTAATTTTCTACAATCTATAAGTTGGATTAGATTGAAACTTTTTAAGCATATAGAAGGCTTTTATTTTCATATTTGTACAAAGTTTTACACTAAATTGATAGTTAGATTAAAAATCACAACTTATGAATTTCATTGATTGAGGTTAAGACTTATAAAGAAACTCTTGGTTGCTTGATTGTAATAAGTAATAAGTAATTGGAATTTATATATAGAAAAAATTATCAAAAAGAGTATTTTTAAGTACTTTGCATTGATTCAAGCACTCTTGTTATGATATTCAAATCATACTTTTTGTATATGAACAAACTTGTTAAGGGTTTTTGAATGTATGTGAACTGCAATTTCAACCTCCACAGCCAAGTCCTTGGCGCATTCTCAAGTAGGACAATACATTATATGACATAAGTGGTGAACTTGACATGAAAGTTTGGAGTGGAAGGTGTTGAATTTTATTTTGGTTATTTAGAATTAATAGTGCAAAAAAACAAGAAGGTAGATTTTAGAGTTTTAGAAGGAGCCTTGGGTGGTGCTTCAAGTAGGGCTTCAAGTGGATTTTCTTCTAGTAGATAAGGTATGTATCTGGATCCAAATATTACAAATATATTTTAAGCTTTTATATTATTCATTCAATAGCAACAAGGCAATGATTGCAAGGAGGCTTTGGCAAACAAAGCTTTGCAAGCAGTGGTTAATAAGATCGACAAGTTTGATGGAAGAGATATTTATAAATATTTAAGATATTACATACGAGAAATGGAATTAAATCGAGTTTCTAAAAAAGATACAATTTCACTATTTGAACTTGCCACGATGTCGGTGTCATGTTGCATTTATATGCGGTATGTAAAAATATTATATATTATTATTTTTTTTTTTTTTTGTCTATGTGTGAATTTTAAAGGCTATTTTAGAAGATATTCTAAGGGAAGGATTTGTTTTAGCCACTTAATTAATAACTAAGGATGGCTTTTTATTTTATTCCTACCTTGTTTTTATCTTAAAATAGATTCTTTTGTAGTTGGAAGAAAGATAAAGGCTATTTTACCTTTCTTGTTGACTTTGAGGTAGCGTGGTCTCTTATAAGGAATAAATATGTGGGCGTGGCATGGGCTGATGTGGAGGGAAAGGGGAGGATGCTCTTCTTGTTAGAACTAGTTTTTCAGTTTAGAGTTTGCGAGTTTTGGAGGGAGATAGCTCTAAGTGTATTGAAGCTTTTGTAATGAAATTTAGAAAAGATTTTTTTTTATTTGTGGTAATTTCAAAGCCTACTCTCTTGCTTGTTTTGAAATCATGAGTGAAATTTTTTGCTTATTTTAGTAGAGAGAGGCCTGTTGCTATCAAGAAGTAAAGATAAAAAATTTGAGCTGCTATTGCAAGTTTGATTTCAATTCTTTCTTAATGAAATTTGTAAAGAGTGTGGAAAATTATGCTAGCTTTCTATTAAACTATTTCTTAAAGTATTTGGAGTTGAAAAAAAAGAGTTGTAAGCTTGAGAGTAGGAAAGGGTCTATTGCCATCTGATGAAGAGAGGTAGAGACTTTGTTCAACCACCCGAGTTGAATAATCTCTTTAATCTTTTTGGTATTTTAAATATTTATAGTAGCTTATATAAGCTTTCTATGAAAATAAAAATTAACATATTTGGAGATTCTATGAGAATTTTATGAGTTGTGAAGTGACACAAGGACAAATTGTTGCCAAAGTTTGAGGGATAGTTTCAGCTAGCCATAAAATCTGAAGTTTGAGAGGCATACACATGCGATTTGAAGACAAGTTAGATGATGAAGTGAGCTTTTTAAAAAGCTATTGTATGTCTAATTAGAAGAAGGCGAGTAATCACAATAGAAATTGAAGTAAAGAAGAGCGTTGCTATCTTTACAGTTTGCTAGAAATTTTAATACCTACTTCAATTAGCCATAACTTTTAAATGGTAAGACACTCTATTTGTAAAATTTTGATAGATTTTACAATGTATTATTAGCATTCTATAAACTATATTCATACTTGATTTGATATTTGGATGAATTTTTAGTGATTTATTTAATTTTAGCTAGTTGTGTAATTTATATTCATCATATGTGGTTGTATTTTGAGATATATTTGAATATATACATACTCTAGTTATATATATTATATAAGTATAAATACTTATATTTATATTAAGTATTTACATAATTATTTTATAAATATAATATAAAGTATTTGTATAAATATTTATATAAGTATTATATATGTATAATATATAAGATTATATTTTATATTAGTATAAGTTTTGTATAAGTATAATACAAATATAATACAAGTATAATATATAGTATCATATAGAAGCTTGAAAAAGTATTGTACAAATATACAAGATACTTGCATGGCTTCCTCCCATGTTCCTTGCTAGTTCTGTAGTAGCTACAAACCCAATGTTTTTTTAAGGCAGATTCTCTCTATCTAACACCGGAGATAAGAAAACAAATGAAATTAATTATGGGACAATTTGGAACCTCTTGGAAAATATTCTTTCACATATTGAGAGATGAATATTTCTTTGAAGACTCTGATCAAGTCACTAAGAAATCATTTTTGGAATGGATTAAGCACCTTAATAAGAAATTGCAAGCAATTGAATTATTAAAGGAGTTTGAAAGGTAATATTCTTGATTATTAAAAGTGTAAAATGTAACCTTGGGACCAAACAAGGTTGAATTATTCTTCAAGCAGTTGATAGAGATTTACAAGAGAGGTTAGAAATTCTTCTTGAGGATAAAAAAGAGGATGAAGGATTGATAATAAAATGGAAAGAAGTTGAAGATGTAGTGGAATTGCTTGTAAAAAGGGAAAGAAGAAAGGATAGGGTTGATATTCAAAGAATTATGGAAGTACCTAAAACTCAAGTATCCACTTTTTAATCAGTAGTATCTATTATTCAATCTTCAATGACTACATTAAAGAAAGAAGATGTGGGAATTGAAGAACTTATACGTTGTTGGATAGAGAAAATTTGCCTTGGAAAAATACCAGATTCCTAGGTGCTACTAAAACTAGCAGGGAACATGAGAGGAAGTTGTGCAAGTATCTTATATACTTGCACAATATTTATTCAAGCTTCCAAATTATACTTGTATTATATTTATACAAAACTTGTATAAATATAAAGTACAAACCATTGAATAGAATATAATCCTTATATAAAATAGTATATAATCCTTAGTATAATATTTATACAAATATTTATATAAAATAGTATATAATCCTTGGTATAATATTTATATAAATACTTCTATAAATATTATATCTAATACTTATAGAATACTTCTATAAATACTTGATATAAATATAAGTATATATACTTGTATGATAAGTATAAGCAAAGTGTGTATATACTCAAGTATACCTCAAAATACAACCGCATATGAGGAATACAAGTCATATAATAAGCTGAAATTAAATAAGTCATTAAAAATCCAAACAAAGTTTAATTCAAGCATGCTTATAGCCTATAAAAAGCTAATAATCTATTGTAAAATATATCAAAATTTCACAAATAGATGTCTTACCGTTTAAAAGTTATGGCTAAAAGAAATAGGTACTAAAACTTCTCAGCAAATACAAAGGCAACAAAGCTCCTCTTTACTTCAGCCTTTGTTGTGATTACTTCCTTTCTTCAAATTAGACATGCAATAGTTTTTTAGAAAATTCACTCTATCATCTAACTTTTCCTAAAATTTCGCATATATGCCTCTCAAACTTCAGATTTTATAGCTAGTTGATTCTACTCTTCAAACCCTAGCAACAATTTGCCCTCTTGACACTTCATGGCTTATAAAACTTTCATAAAAGCTCCAAATGTATTGATTTTTGTTTTCATGGAAAGCTTGCACAAGCTACTATAAGCACTTAAATTATCAAAAATATTGAAGAGATTGTCCAACTTGGGTGGTTGAACAAAGTCTCTGCCCCTCTTCATCAAGTAACAATAGACTTATTTCCACTCTCAAGCTCACAACTTTCTCTCTCCAAGTCCAAATGCTACAAGAGATAGCTTGATAGAAAGCTAGCACAATTTTTCACACTTTCTAAAAATTTTACTAAGAAAGACTCGAAATCAAACTTGCAGTGGCAGATCAAAGTTTCTGCCATCACTTTTTGATAGTAGCAGACCTCACTCTATTAAAACAAGCATAACTTTTTACTCACAACTCCAATACAAGCAAGTGAGTAGGTTCTAAAATCCTCACAACTTAAAAAACATAGATTTTAATTTTTATTACAAACGCTCATATATCCTCAGAGCTATCTTTCTCCAAAGTTCACTGCTCAAAAATTGCCAAACCTTAGGTCCAGCAAGAGGAGTATATCTCCCTTTTCTTCCATATCAATCTATGACACGCCCACATGGACAGCCAATTCCTATTGGACAGGCCCTATTCACCCCATGCTCTTCTTTCTTATCCCTCACAAGGTCCATTCTACCTCAAAAGTCAAGAAGAAAGATAAAAAAAATCTTTATCTTTCTTCTAATTACAAAAGAATCTATTCTAAGATATAAGTAAGGTAGGAACAAAACAAATAGCCATCTTAATTCACTAATTAAGTGCCTAAAATAAATCCTCTCCTTATAATATCTTCTAAAATAACCTCTTGCACTCACACATATAATAACAATAGATACAAGATATATAATATTTTTACACACTGCATGTAAATGCAGTATGACAACGCAGAATGCGGAATCTTCAAATTAAGATTGCAAGGCTTGAGGAGAAAACTTCTACAATAAATTCAAAAGCTATTCTTAAGTAAGGATATGTGCAAAGGTGTATTTGGTATGATGATGATTCTCATTCTTAAAAGAATTGTAGTGAATTCAATAAAATAGTACAACAAGATATTATTTTTTGGAAAGATGGAAAAATGGTACTAAAACATATAGGTGATTTTTTCCAAACTAACTTTAATAAAAAGAATTATAAAAGCATTGGGTAAAGATTATTTGACAGCAAATGGGATTGCAATAATAGAAGTCACAAGTTATCGTGCTAGAGTGGATAACAATGGCAACCAAGATTTTTTTGGAAGTATTGAATGAAGTAGACTTTGATCTTCTGCCATTTCTATAATATATAAAAAGAAGATGCCACGAGAAGCTTTATTGAGGATTGTTGCAATAATTTATAGAACTACGGTGTCATACTATTTTTATATAATATTGTTGATTTTAGATAACATGGTTCTTTATAAGGGATAACAAAGAAGAACATAGGATAAGTAAGGCCTATCCAATAGGATTTTGGATGCCTATGTGGACGTAGCATAGGCTGATGTGGTGAAAAAGGGGAGGATACTCCTCTTGCTAGAATTAGGGTTATAAATTGTAGGATATGTGATTTTTTTGGAGACAAATAGCTCCGAGGATACTAAAGCTTTTGTAATAAAATTTAAAAATAATGATTCTTGAGTTGTGAAGATTCTAGAGCTTATTCATTTGCTTATTTTGGAATTGTGAGTGAAAAATTACGCTTGTTTTAGTGGAGTGAGATCTGTTGCGATAGAGAAGTGAAGACAAAATATTTGAGTTGCTATTGCAAGTTTGATTTCAATTCTTTCTTAATGAAATTTGTAAAGAGTGTAGATAATTGTGTTAGCTTTCTATCAAATTATTTTTTTAAGTACTTAGAGTTGGAAAGAAAGAGTTATAAACTTGAGAGTAGAAAAGGATCTGCTGCCACCTCACGAAGAGAGGTAGAGATTTTGTTCAACCACCTAAGTTGGAAAATCTCTTCAATCTTTTTGGTATTTTAAATATTTATAGTAGCTTATGTAAGCTTTTTGTGAAAATAAAAATCAAAGTATTTGGAGATTTTATGAGAATTTTATGAGCTGTGAAGTGACACAAGGGCAAATTATTGCCAAAGTTTGAGGGGTAGTTTCAACTAGCCATAAAATCTGAAGTTTGAGAGGCATATACACGAGATTTGAAGAAAAGTTAGATGATGGAGTGAGCTTTTTAAAAAGCTACTGCATATCTAATTAAGAGAAGGCAAGTCACTACAACAAAAGCTGAAGTAAAGAGGAGCTTTGTTGTCTTTGCAGTTTATTGGAAATTTTAATACTTTCATTTATATTAAGTATTTATATAAATATTTATACAAATATTATATAAAATATTATATTTAATATTTGTAAAAGTTTTGTACAAATTTAATACAAGTATAATATAGAAGCTTGAATAATAGAATGGATGAAGCTGGATCAAATCATGCTACTGATGCATATATATGTGAGGATGAAGAAGATGAAAGTGGCAATTGTTGTATAAAATCGACAAGTAGAAGAAGGAGTTATATTCAAAGAGCACGTTTTGATGATCCAAGTGACAAGGAGAAAGAAATTTTGAGTTATTATATTCGAAAGCATTGGGCTAGAGCAACTACAGAGGCATCAATAAAGATTAGAGATGTGGATGAACCAATAGTTGCTTTGATTGACTACAGTTCAAAAATAAATCTTATATCTAAGAATCTTTATATGAAACAAAAGTAATTAATTAATATGGAACATGGATGGATAATACCAGTAACTAATAATATACAAGGTGAATTATATAGTGTTTGCCTAGATGTGAAAATTCGGATTGGTGATGTTGCAATAGAACAAAAAAAATTTATTCAAGATGTAACATCTTATCCTGTTATATTGGGATAGCCATATATTATTACAACTTGAATGGAAACAAAAATACTTGATGATGGTTCAGCTTATGCATAGATTTGTAGTGAGGATGGAAGAAGGGCAGTACAATTTTTGACTGTGCCTCCAAATCACAAACGCAATTAAGACAAATTCAGAGAGAATCCATTGCCAAGAGTTGTTGAAGAGTTTATGGATTTTTGAGGAGTACTATTATAAAGTGGGATTATAGATGTACAAAAGACGAGGTACTCTCACAAGATATAGGTACCTTTAATATAGGTTTTATTGATATTTTTTAAAACTGAAGTATTCTATATACAAAAATTATAGATTTAAAAAGAAAAGAAAAGAAAAAAGATTGTGTGATATTGAAAAGGAATTTTATAAACTAGGGATGTTAAAGGATGATGAAAGGATTTCTTGTATTTATAAAAAAAATTGATTGGATGATTTTTTAGAAATAATTGTATCAATTGGAATAAGAGATAATGATAAGGTTGTGTAAATTCATTGAAGGAAAATTTATCATATATTTGAATCATTTCAAGCACTAGAGGTTATGGTTGAAACAAAATATAAGGCAATAGATAAGAAGGTGAAATCTGTTGCCACACCTTTGCCAGAAGATTCTAAAGAACAAATAAAAAAAATATCACGAGAAAAGAGCTTAAGAGATCTAAAGAATATTGGACACAAGTTCAGTAAAAAATCTTTTAAGGAATTGAAGATTGAATCTGATGGTTCCTTGTTTCCAAAGAAAATTAAATATTTTAAAGAGATGTTAGCAAAATGAGTTAAATCATTTGCCTTTGAATCTCATGAAATTGGGTGTGTAGATCCAAATATTATAACCCCCACAGTTATTTTCACTATACTACATGTATCTTAGAATTTGAGGCCAATTCTAGTATCAAAGATATATTTTCTAAGTTTAATAGAATTATTGAAAGAAAAAATAAAGATGAAGATTCTAGAGCCTTTTTTTGCACCATATTCTAGTCAATGGTTTATAGTATCCAAGAAAAATAGATTATTATGATTTATTCAAGATATGCAATCAATAAATGTAGTGACTATTAGAAATGCAAGAATTAGATCAATAGTGGATGAATTTGCTAAAGCATTTGGAAGAAGGGCAACCTATTCAATAGATGATTTATATTCAAGCTATGACCAATTTCAACTTGTAATGGAAAGTAAAGACATGACAATAATGAGAACACCACGAGGACTAATTAAAATGTGTACTCTTTCTCAAGGTGCTACTAACTTAGTTGCATATATGATGAGGGGGATGAACAAGGCCTTAAGAGATTTTATTCTTGAAAAGACTACGCCTTTTTTAGATAATGTTCCTATAAAAGGATGCAAAGAAGAAGACAAGGATGAAACTTTAATTAAGAGAGGATATTATAAGTATGTTATTGATCATATACAAGATTGTGAAAAGATATTGACTTGGCTTGAAGAAATTTATCTTATCTTATCAGGTGTAAAATCCATATTTGAAGTATAAAAAGTTATAGTTGTTGGACATTTATGTGGATTTTATAGAAAGAAATCAGATTCAACCAAGATTGATGCAATTAGAAAAATGAAAGAAAATTACAGTTCTTTGACAAAGGTGCAAAGATTTTTGGATGCATGTATATTTTATTATATTTAGATTCCTCACTATGCTCATATAGCATATCCATTGTATGAAGTATTACGCAAGGGTTATCAATTTAAATGGAAAGAAAAGAATATCAAAATAATGCAGAGACTGAAGGATTTATTGACATCACCTCCAATATTAAAAAAAATTGATTATAAGTATAATAGACTAGTGATTCTTACAATGGATACTAGTCCAATTGCTATTAGATGGATTGTAGGTCAAGATGATCCAAATAGATACAGATTTGCAGTTCAATTTGGGACTAACGTGCATACTCATAAGTAAAAAGGAAATTATAGGGAGTTATTTCAGCTATGAAAGCTGAAAAGGATTATTTAATTAGGGCAATGGTGGTGATTGAAATAGATTGTTTGCCCTTACTTGGAATAATTATTAATTGTACAACACCGGATATTACAATGTTAAGGTGGATTGTTTATATTAAATCATTGAATCTAAAATTTAGACATGTTACAAGAAAAAATAATGTGGTAGCGGATATGCTATCTCAAGCAAGATATGATGGAGAAAATGAGATGATTGAGGATATTGATGATGTAGGTACAAAATTTTATTCAGTTTCACAATTTAACAAGGCAGATATGTCATTTCATGAAAAAAATTATGAAGAAGAGTTATTGGATATTAGATATTAATCAAGCATATTGATTTATCTATTGAAAAATTCAAACAAATCAGAAAAAAAACTTACAAGTTCATATTACAAGGAAGATTTCTATAGAGGAGGCCAAAATCAAATATTGAAATGCCGCAATGAGTAGTAGGTATCAAAGAAGATCAACAAAAACTACTCAAGGAATTTTATGATAGTCTATGGGCAGTGTCGTGATGTAACATGACTATTAGGTAAAAGAGTGTGGAAATAGTATATTATAGAAGATCTTAGTTCAAAATATTGTAGCAAATTATCTTAGAAAAATAGATAATAGTAAAAAGGGAGTAAAACTAATGAGTGTTAATGTTGTCCTTTTTACAAATGAGCTTCTATTTACTTTGTAGGGCCATAAGTAAGCCAAAACAAAGTAGATTGAGAAATAGAATAATATAGGCACTTATAAGAAGGAGTTAAGAAGAGGTTTCAGAAAAACTTACCACAAAAATCTCAAAATAGATACCCGGAAAGGACCGGTTATAAACTGGGGTCAAAATCAGATCCTAAGGCACAAAACTGCGTGCCTACAGCGGATCTAGGAGGTTTTTGCAAATTGGGGATTGAGATTAGAGAGGGGACTTGAAGGATTTTGTATAGGAGTTCATTTCGAGTGATTTAGAGAAAAAATGACTTTGAAATAGCTTTGCAAAGTCAGGGTTGTTTTCGGCAACTTGGGATTTTGTGAAATAAAATAGAGTTGATGTTTTAGACAATTTTAGAAGTTTTGTAGCAGATCCACAACTAAAAATTTGTAGGTTTTTGGATATTGTTGTTATTAATGTGTGCTATGAATTTGAATAGAATCTATTAGTTTAGTTGTACAAAATTGAGGTTTAAGTGGGTCAAGGTCTCGGAAATTAAGTTTTGAAGGTTAATTAGGGTTTTTGGGATCTTGAGCAATTTACCAATTGGATTAGAGTAATTTTTATTTGTATGGATAGTAGACTTGTTTCTCTATACACATGAGTGATTTGAAATTGATTGAATAGTGGAGAAGGGAGAAATCAACACTGGAAGATCAGCATCAAGGTTGGAGAAGGAGGCCGGTCAACACCTGAGAAGTTTTTAGGATTTTTCTTCCATTTGGTTTGTTCGATTTCTTTCAAATTTGTTGTGCTTGTTGCTGACTAAGAGATTGAAAGGTGTACAAAGTTTTAAATAAGATCAACAATCTAATCAACAGATATTGAGGTTCTAATTTTTCCTAGGATTGATTTGAATTGGTTAGAATTTGGTTTAAGATTTGTTTAGGATTTGATTTAGGATTTAGGGTTTGTTTAGGGTTTGATTTAGGATTTGATTTAAGATTTAGGATTTGATTAGAATTAGGGTTTGAATAGGATTTGACATAGGATTTAGGGTTTGATTTAGAGTTTGATTTAAGATTTAGGATTTGATTAGGATTAGGGTTTGATCAAGATTTGATTTAGGATTTGAATTAGGTTTTGATTAGGGTTTGATTAGGATTTGACCAAGATTTGACTTAGGGTTTGATTTAGGATTTGACTTAGGTTTTGACTAGGATTTGACTAAGATTTGACTTAGGATTTGACTTAGGTCTTGGCTTAGGGTTTGATCTATGATTTGACTTAGGTCTTGACTTAAGATTTGATCTATGATTTGAATAGGATTTGACTTAGGATTTGACTTAGGTTTTGACTAGGGTTTGATCAAAGCTTGACTTAGAGTTTGATCTATGATTTGAATAGGATTTGACCTAGGATTTGATTTAGGATTTGACTTAGATTTTGATTAGGATTTGACCAAAGTTTGACTTAAGATTTGACTTAGGATTTGACTTAGATTTTGATTTAGATTTTGATTTAGGGTTTAACCTATGATTTGAATAGGATTTGATTTAGGATTTGAACAAGATATGACTTAGGATTTTAATATTTCTATTTTTAGTATTTTCTAAATTTAGTATTTTATATATTATTTTTTATTATTATTAATATATGATTCATTTATTCTTCTTTTGTAATTTCTTTAAGATTGGATCAAAGTTTGATTAATAGTGTTAAGATTTAATAGAAGTTGTTTAGGATTCTATTAGAGTTGTTAGGATCTTGTTATGGTGTATTTCTCTTTTATCTTCCACAACTAGGTGCCCGGAGCATTCTCGAGCAAATTTGCATGTATAACGACAACGGGACATAGAAAAATTTGGACTACCTTTGCTAAATTGAAGGAACAATATTGGTAGAAGAATATGTATCGAGATGTGGCTTCATTTGTGAAAATTTGTATAACTTGTCAAATGTATTCAAATTTATGTCATCAAGATGGTTTACATCTAATATAATCTTTAGCTATTCATTTTAAATGGATTATGGATTTGATTATTATGCCAATTAGATTATAACAAATGAGGTATTTAATTTTGGCTCGTGAAGATTTATCAAATCAAGTGGAAGGCAAGATATTAAGAACAAAATCTACAAAAGGAATTTACAAATTTTTACTTGAGAATGTTATTTATCGCTATGGATATATAAGAAAGATCACTGCAAATTATAGAAAATTCAATGCACATGAAACTCATGAATTCTTTATGAGATGTGGAATTAAATTATCATTGACTATTGCTTATAATCCATAGGAGAATGCAAAGAGTAAACATAGACATCCACCAATTATAAAAGCCTTGGTTAAAGCTTATAATGGAAGAGTAAAAGAATAGCCTCGACTTCTACCTTATGCATTATGGACTGATCAAACAACACATAGTTCTGTAATCGAATATATATTAGTGGAACTTATGACAGGTCAAAAACCTATTATGCCAATTGAAGAACATGTGCTAACTTGGAGTATACTACCTTGGGAAGATGGATTAACAAGACAAGAGATATTGGCTATTAGAATTTGACAACTTAAACAAAGATCAGAAGATGTGGAATTACCATTAAAACGATTATAAGAGGCAAGGCTAAAGAATAAGGTTCAATTTGATAAACGACATTGATTGAGGCCTAGAGCAAACGAAGAAGGTGATTGGATACTTATTTATGACAGCAATTTGGATAACTAGCATAATATTTTATGAAAGTTTTCAAAACGTTGATTTGGACAATATACAGTAGTAATAGTTTATGACAATGCCACGTATTTATTAAAAGAATTGGATGGTATAAGGTTGAAGGTACCTATTCTTGAGAAGCGAGTGAAGATTTTCAAAAGACAAGATGGAGAAATAAATGTGGAGGATCATATTGAAGATATCAATGACTTTGAAGAAGATAATTATATTGAAATAAATAATGAATATGATGAAGAAGAACTTGGTGTAAAAAATAAAGAGATAGTGTGATGCCAACTATAACATATGATTCATTTGGTGCATACTGGAGGATGTGCAGATTCAAAGGGGATGGATGTCATATTATGACATGTTTATATAGTAAAAAGTATTAATAAGAATAATTTCTATTTAATATTTGATTATCTTCATTCAATAGGAACTTAGATACCTAAGAAAAGGTTTATGAAAGCCTCTTAGATTATTTTCTTGCTTTAATAGCTAATAGAAAAAAATTAGTTATTAAATTTTTCTTCTAGGTTGTAGAAACTCTTTCACGTCTTTAAAAAAATCATAAGTTAATACAAATAGGATAGGAGAGATAAAAAGTTAATATGGTTAATATTAAGATAAAATTGAGGATAGGGTCAAGCTTAAAAATCCTTAAAATAAGTTGGATTGATACTTGGGGGTCGACCATGAATGAGATAGGATCAAATATAGATCTCCAGCTATAAAAATGGCCAAGAAAGGCAAGAGGTCAGGTCATTCAAAGATTGGCAAGTAAGATTAGAGAGCTAGCTTGAAGCTCATCCTAGAAATATTAGCTTTGTATTCAGAGGGTTTAGAGAGATTTAGCAATTGTTATTGAAAGTCAAGGTTTGTATAGAAGATTACATTTTCATGTAGTAAAATTAGAGCTAGCACTTGTAGATATTTTGTATAATTGGTGTGACATCCACAATTGAAATTTTGATAGTATATGGTTGATTAAGTATGCTAAGATTGACTAAAAAATTGTTGCAATCTAACAATGTATTTGGAATTTATTCAATCTTTAATACAAAGAGGTATTGAAAGTTGGCAATTTAGGGTTGTTTAGGATTCCTATAATATTTTAAGATTTATTAATTAGATCAAGAAAAAATTTGGCACAATATTGGGAGACTCAAAGATTGAGCTATATACCAAATTTTAGCTGAAGTTAATAATTATAAAAGAAAAAATTGATGTTGGGATATACATATTAACTTTCAAATCAGTGGCTAAGTGACATCAGTGTGGATTTTTATCAATTTTCGACAATTTGTAAGTTGGATTGGATTGAAACTTTTTAAACATATAGAAGGCTTATATTTGTATATTTATACAAATTTTTATACTAAATTGATAGTTCGATTAAAAATCATAGCTTATTAAATTTTACTAATTAAAATTAAGATTTGTAAAGAGACTCTTAGTTGCTTGATTGTAACAAGCAATAAGCAATTGGAATTTATACGTAGAAGAAGTTATTAAGGAGAATATTTTTAAGCACTTTATATTGATTCAAGTACTCTAGTTATGATAATCAAATCATATTTTTTGTATATAGATAAACTTGTTAAGGATTTTTGAGTGTATGTGAACTGCAACTTCACTCCCCACAGCCAAGTGCCTGGCGCATTTCCAAGCAAGACAACATGTTATACGACACCGGAAGGCTAACTTGAGGCTTCTTATGTTGTTAAATAGATGGATTTTCGTGGCATAATATAGGTAGTACTGCATTCTAAAAGCAAAAGTTGGAGGTGGATGCAATCTAGATTGTGGTACTCCAGATGTTGTGTCATTATAAAGTTTTACAACAATCCCTTCAATCTCCGCAATCCTAATAGACAAAGTAATAAGAATACTTATAATAGTATTTAACTTGGATTTGGAAGATTTGGTCATATTAATGTCTTAATCTTTAGCCATTTCAAGAGAAAAAAAGAAGGAATCTATAAGAAAATAATATCAATTTACAAAAGGATAATCCGCAATCTCTAAAATGCTTTAAGATATTTAAAGAGAGAGGTGATCCAGTCTCTCATAAAAAGAACAAAGCTCAAATATTGATGAAGAAAATATCAGTTTAAAGGAGGGTAATCTGCAACCTCTAAAGCCTTGATATACCTTTGAGTAGAGGAATAATCCACTCTCTAATAAGAAAGATCTAACTTTGATATTAAAGATGAAGTCAGTCTTGACAAATTATCAAAGATACAAGAATACAAAACAAGAAATTTGAACTAAGATAAGATTTCTAAAAAAAATCAATAAAAACTTGAATTAAATAGATGAGTATACAAACAACACTAAAAAAAAGTGAGTTAGAATTCCAAGAGATGCATTGTCAAGACTGAAGAACTCTTTAGCCTTGATCTCTATATATATTCTTGTCTAGAATGCTTCCTGAGCAGCTACCATCAAACTAAGAAGCTTCTCAAGCAGCTTCTACCAATTGGGAAGCTTCTTGAGCTCCTTCTATTAATTAGGAAGCTAATTGAGCTCCTTCCACTAACTAAGAAACTTCTCAACTGACTTTCATCAATTAAGAAGCTTCTCAATTGACTTTCATTAAGTCAAGAAGCTTTTAAAATATTCTAGAAGGTTCTCTGAATGTCCAAAATGTATGTCCTTAATACATTCAATATCAGAATATGCGACTTTCTATAAGGCTTCAAAAGAGAGATATGAAAAATTAGATGTACTTTTATAAAAGATGGTAATTCTAAGCGATATTCTATTAGATTAATTTATTTTTAGATAAAAAATGGTCCTAATTTATAATAGTTCAACTTATTGTATGTCTACTTGGTCTTCATATTCCATTGAAGAAATCATATTTTATTTCCATGATAAAAAATAAGTAGTTGATTCTTGAATTTATTTGCAAATACATTATAAGCATCTTGAGCTGCTTGCAATTGAAGCTTCAAGATTATTTGATGTTATAATAGATATTTTATAAATCCTTCAGTTGTTAGATTGTTATTTTTTGGCATATTCCATAAATCAAGCTTTGAGTAATATCCATAGTTGGAATAAAACAATGTTTGTTGAATTGAGATATGAATATTATTATTATATACAAACTTTACTAATGATAGATATAAGATCTAATCATCTTATTGATAGTTGATGCTGCATTGTAAATATTGTTTCAAAACTTGATTAATTTATTTTGTTTGATTATTAGTTTAAAAATGGAAAGCCAAAGAAAGTTTAATATCCACCTTCATTATTTCAAAAAGACATTTTGAAACTTAGATGCAAACTAGATTCTCAATTAGATACCATATCATCCAATAGGCTATAATATTAATATATATATTATCAAGAAAGAACCTTGTTATTTCTTCATTAAAAGCAATCTTCTTATAAAAAATAAAATGAACCATCTTTGTAAATCGATCAATCACCACAATGATATTGTCTTACAACTATCATTATATTGTAATACATGTGTCTTACAAGTTAGAGGTCCTATAGAATGTGGCCACATAGTTTTTAGTTAGATAGTATATATAGCAACAAGAACAAAGCCTTCTTCACTCTTGTCAACTCTTTTCTTGCTTCTATTCTAGTTCAAGAGTCTCTTGTAATTTCTAATCTTTGATAATAGCCATTCCAGTTTCTTCTTGAATATACATATTCTCTTGTTTCTATTTTGTCATTTTCCTTTGACATAGTTTTCACTAACTTATACATCTATTTCAATTTGTAGCATTGACAGTTTAATAAGAATGAAGTTAAAATACTAGAACTTTATCTTTTTTTAATTAAAAGTGGATTATCCCTTTTTCTTGATAAGACATAAGCATATTAAAAGTTATCAATTGTCCACTTCTAAATTGATATTGTTCTTAAAAAAAAATTCTTTATATTTGAGTGTTTTATTTTATAATGAGAATAGATATTTTTTTTCCTTTCTATTGTGGTATTATGGCAGAGCTTGCTGAAATGAAGAGTGCAATGGCACAAATACAAGAACAAATGAGAGAATTAATGCTCGTAATGCATCAACTCAATGTACGACTATAAGAAGGAAAAAAATTAGCAGGAAGTAAAGATATAAAGATGATTCAAGCTGCTTTAAGCCATACCACTTCACCTACAATTGAACACCATTTAAGCATCAAAGAATCAAAAATTAGTTTGTCGGAGAAGTTTCATGGCACTAGTTCTAACTTTTGAGGATTCATTAATCAAGTATAATTGGTGATTGAACTTCAATCCCAAAGTTATCTAACCTAAAGATCACAAGTCAAGTTTATTAGAACACTACTTTCAGGCTCTATCTTTTCATGGTTTTCATCTTACTGATATCAATTGCTAGTTGTTGAAATTATTGCATTTATTAACCAATTTTTCTATGGATTACAATATGAGGTAAAAAAATTGATGCTCAATTTTTCCAATCCTCAAACATTAAGTCAAGTAATTGATTTTGCTGTGAAGTGTAACAATTGAATTTTTGAATTTTGAAGTGAGTGTTATATAAGAGAGCCTCGACGTTACTATAATACAATGGAAATATCAACATCTTCTCAATATATACATCCAAAAGTAGAAGACATATAAATTGACATGGTATATTTTTAACTTCTTATTGAATAAGAATAGACTTGTTATCGCCAAAAAAGATTGTGTTTACATTGTAGAGAACCTAAGTACATTGCTTAGCATTGTCTAAAGAAACAACATAATCACAAAATAAAAAATACGGCTGTCAAAGAAGACAATATGTTGGAAAACTAGTTTATCCAGCTATAATAAGGACCATAGTTATATTGTGGTTCAGCTACCATGTGAAAAAATTATATATATATATTTAATATATAATTTATTATATAATAATAATAATAGATTTTATTAATATTAAGTGAAAACTATAATAGTCAATTTTATTGATTATAAGATGTGATTAGATTGCTAATTTAGAAAGGCTCCATAAAAATGACTATTATTGAGATTTATTCAATCTGATTTCTTTTTTTTGATAATGATTTTGAAGTTGATTTTATATTGATAATAACTTTTATATATCTTAAATCACCTTTGTTAAATAATGGTGATCCTTAAGATCTTATTTATTTCTTTTATTTGATATTTAGAACACATATTATGTAAATCTTATTATAAAAAAATGATTAAAAAGGAATTTTTAGTGTAAAAGGGGGGTAGTTAGGCCATCCATGTAAATGAATGGAGATGTATGATAGAAGTCTCTATTCTTATTGGCCAAAAATCATGTCCAATGAGCTTCAAAGAGATTGCCTGAGGATTTATTAGGGATTAGAATTTGTTCTTGGAAAGGAATTGAACATCAGAGGCTAAAATCAACAATTTTAGGTTTTTTGATATGGTTTTGGTACAAATCTTGCATGATTTGGACTTTTATAAAAGAGATATAGGTGCTCAAAGTTTGGATGTTGAAATTGTATCTACTGTCACTCTTTTGAGCATAACTTGCAAGTACAAAGAGCAATAGAAAATTGGTGACTAGGATTGGAAAGGGTACTTTCTTAGCTACATTTTTTATATATAGCTTGATAAAATTTAGATTGGGATGTAGGAGATATTGGGAGTTAAAGTCAATACTTATAAGCTAAGGGTAGTAAGTGACCCTGCTTAACTAGTGGTGATATTTTGAGCTATATCTTAGCTAATATGATAGATTTTTGGCTCAAAATTTTCAAAAGTGTATTTGTTTATGTCACTAGACTATGTGTAAAAATTTTGTGGCATTAAAATTTTGGATTTGTCAGATATGAAAATATAGTACTCAAGTGTCTCTAAGCTAGGGTTTTAAATATCTCCTAAGATTTTTAAGATATCACATGATCTAAAGTAAATTTATAATCAATTCTTTTTTTTGATAAAACTTAACAAAATTATCTACATTCTAAAGAAAATTTTATAAAAACTAAATAGTTGAATTGAGAGTTATTGGACTCTAAATTTTAGGAAGAAATAAGTCCTTGCAGGTGAACAAGGTTTTCAAAGGTTTTGTACAATTTGAACCTTTTTGTACAAACCTACTTAAATACAAAAAGGTTCACCAATAAAAATTATCTTTTGTGATATCATTATATTATTTATTTATTTTATTAAGAACAAATTATTTTTTAGATTTTTGCCAATAATTTTCAAATAAATTCTCTATAGCTAGATATCCAGTGTATTCCCAGATAGAAATTCACGCCATACAACACCATGCAGCTGGAATCTTGTACAACTCTTAATAAAGGTCCTATCTTCTTTTCAAAATCTTTTCTTTGTTTTATAATAGATATCTATTTGGGACCTAAAAATCATAAAGTCTCTACCTTACTAGATTCAGGAGCCTCAACATGTTTTTTAGATTAAGAATTTATTAAAAGTCATAGAATATCTTCAATATAGAAAACTAAATCCATATATGTAGAAGTCATAAATAGTCGCCTATTATCTTCTAAAGATGTTGTTTATGAAATCTTTTCTATAAATATATTAATAAATAGTTATAATAGTTGTGTAATCTTTAATATAATTAAATCTTACTCTAATCTAGTCATCTTAGGTTTATCATGGCTAGAAAAATATAATCCTTAAATAGATTGGATTTCTCCTACACTTGATTTTTTTCAAAGCATTAATAAGAATTCCATTAGTCAAATGACAAGTTATGAGTCTAATATAATAAAATCCATACTTATAGGTGCAAAAGATTTTATAAATATAATAAAAAAAGGATCAATTTTTGTTATTTATGCTACATCCATGTTTGATAGTGGAAAGACTTCAAGGGGATTCCAAGACAATATCAAGATTATTAAGATATTTTTGAGAAGAAGAATGCAGATATTTTTTTGGAGCATCGTCCATATGATTATTCAATTGATCTCAAAGAAAGAACTCAACCTCCATTTGGATCAATCTACAGTTAATCACAAAATGAATTGACTTAAATTAAGAAATACATTGATAAAAACTTAGCCAAGAATTTCATATACTATCGTGTTGTAATTCGGCTACCATGTGAAAAAATTATATATATATATTTAATGTATAATTTATTATACAGTTACATAAAAGCCATAATAGTGGAATTTATTAGGTATATGATGTGGTTAGGTTGCTAGTTTAGAAAGGATCTATTAAAAGGATTATTATTGACATTTATACAATCTTATTTCTTCTTTTGATAGTAATTTTGAAATTGATTTTATATTGATAATAACTTTTGTACATCTTAAGTCACCTTTATTAGACATTGGTGATCCTTAAGATCTTATTTACTTCTTTTATTTGGTGTTTAAAACACAAAGTATGTAAATCCTATAAGAAGAAGGGTTAGAAAAGGGTTTTTAATGTAAAAAGGATAGTTTGGCCATCTATGTGGATGAAAAGAGGTAGATGATAGAAATCTCCATTCTAACTGGCCAAAAATCATGCCCAATGGACTTCAAGGAGGCTGCCCAAGGATTTATTAGGAGTTAGGGTTTGTTTTTGGGAAGGAGTCGAACATCAGAGGCTAGTATCATAAGGTTTAGGTTTTTGGATATGGTTTAGGTGCAAATTTTGTGTGATTTGCACTTTTTATGAAGAAGTTATAGGCACTCAAAGTTAAGGTGTTGATTTTGGACCTACTATCATTCTTTTGGATATAACTCGAGCATATAGAGAGCAATCAAGGATCAACAACTAGGATTGGAAAGGACACTTTTTTTACTACACTTTTCACATATGGCTCGATAAAATCCAAGCTAGGATGAAGGAGATATTGGGAGTTGAAGTCAATGATTACAAACTTAAGGACAGTAAGTAATCCGCTTGCATAGTGATTACATTTTGAGCTATACCTTAGGCAATTTGAAAGATTTTTGGCTCAAAATTTTCAGGAGTATATATGTTTATGTCACAAGATTATGTAAAAATATTTTTTCACATTAAGATTTTGGATTTGTGAGATATAAGGAAAATAGTGCTCAGGTGTCTTTGAGCTAGGGTTTTAAGTACCTACTAGGGATTTTGAGACATCGGATGATTGAAAACGAATTTATGATTGATTCTTTTTTGTGGTAAAACTTAAGAAAATAATCTACAATTTGAAGTAAATTTTATAAAAATTAAATAGTTGGATCAAGAGTCATTGGACTCTAAAAATCAAAAAGAAATAATTCATTGCAGGTGAATAAAGTTTTGAAGGATTTTGTGGAAATTTGAACCTTTTTTGTACAAACTTACTTGAATATAACAAGGTTTATATATATATAACTTTTCTTTTATAAGATTGTTGTATTATTTGTCCTTTTTATTAAAGACAAATCACATGTTGGATTTTAGCCATTAAGTTTCAAATAAATTCTCCATAGCCAGATATCTAATATATTCCAAGATAGAAGACCACGTCATACGACAAAACCATTCAAAATCCTCAGCAGGAGCTCCTATCTTATTTGTAAAGAAAACAAATACGTCACTACGGATGTGTATAGATTATCAAGGGCTCAATAAGATTACCATCAAGAATAAGTACCCTCTACTTTTGATATCTGGATTTCTTGATCAATTGAATCAAGCTAAGATCTATACAAAAATAGATCTAAGAAAAGCTTACAATTTGATATGCATCAAAGAAGGTGATGAATGGAAGACTACTTTTTGAACAAGGTATAGATATTTTGAATATAATGTCATGCTTTTTGGACTTATAAATGCACCAACTGCTTTTCAACATCTTATACATGATGTTTTTTTGTGAGTTTTTTGATGATTTCATTATCTGCTATTTAAACAATATTTTGATCTATTCTAAGAATATAAAAAAATATAAACTTCATATTTGTCGTGTGTTACAAAAATTTAGAGATGTAGGATTATATGCCAAGATGGAAAAGTGTGTATTTCACACTACTCAAGTTGACTTCTTAGGATACATCATTTCAAATGATGGTCTCAAAATAGATCCTAAAAAAGTCCAAACAATCATGGATTGGAAGATTCCAAAAATAATAAGAGATGTGCAATATTTTTTGGGATTTGCCAATTATTATTGAATCTTCATCAAAAATATTTTTTAAATTGCAATTCTACTTAAACGCTTAATTTATACAGAAAAACTTGAGTGGGATAAAGAAGCACAAATATCATTTGAGGCTTTGAAGATAACTTTCACTTCTATACCAATCTTGTATTATGTTAATTTTTTCAAAGTATTTTTTATAGAAATGGATATATCAGACTTTATTTTGGATGCGATATTATCAAAAATGGGAGCACATGAAAAATTCCACCTAATAGTTTTTTATTCTAAGAAATTTTTAGCTATAGAAATCAATTATGAAATCCATGATAAAGAACTTTTTATAATTATGGATTTTTTTCAAGAATGGCTTCACTATTTGGAAGGCACTTCTAATCCAGTCACTATATATATAGATCACAAGAACCTTAAGTATTTCATGTCAACACGCATGTTGAATCATTGCCAAGCTCGTTGGAGCATGTCTTTGTCAAGATTCAAGTTTATTATTATTTATTGGCCAGAAAAATAAGAAGATCTATCCAATGCCTTTTTTAGATATTCTTATTTTATATCAAAAGAAGGAGATACAACTTTTTAATTAACAAAGAACAATCATCTTGAAGCTAGAGCAATTTCATCTTCAAGCAATAAAATCAACATTATTTGTTGATTTAATTTTTATGAAGCAAATCTAATCAAGTATATCTTCAAATCCTCTTGCTTATGAGATTAAGAATAATTCATCTAAGTCTTATGATACTTCCAAGTTTGAATCCAAGAATGATCTATTCTATTTTGAAGGATCACAATATATTCTAAAAGGTACTGTTCAACTATGAGCTTTGGAAGCTCGTCACAACTTCCCTACAAAAGGATATTTTGGATATAAGAAGAATTTGGAGCTAATATCAAGAGATTTTTGGTGGCCTCAAATGTGGAAGCTTATTAAAGAATTTATACAATCGTATGATATTTGTTTAGAAGCAAAAATTCCTTGTCATCGACCTTACAGACTTCTCCAACCATTACTTATACCAAAACAACATTGTTCTTCTATTTCTATAGATTTTATCATGGATCTTCTAAAATCAAGTTCATATGACTCTATATCCATTATTGTAGATCGTTTTATTAAGATGGCACATTTAATACCATGTATAAAATCTGTTATAAATGAAAAAATAACTAAACTCTTCATTGATAATATCTATTGCTATCATAGATTACCAAAGGATATTATATCAAATAGAAGAATGCAATTCATATCAAAATTTAAAAAGATTTTTTTTATAAAATATTGAAGATGGATATAAAACTATCCACAACTTTCCATCCTCAAACTGATCGACAAATAGAACAAGTAAATCAAGTTTTCAAACAATATTTGAGATGTACCATCAACTACCATCAAGATGATTGGACAACTCTTTTGCCGTTGGCAGAGTTTGCTTATAATAATTCAGTACATTCTTCTACTCAATAAACTCCATTCTTTGTGAATTAGAGTTATCATTGACAACTTGATACTTTTGACTTTTTAAAAGCTGAAAATCTTAAAGTAGAAGATTTGGCAAATTGATTCTCAGAGCTACATATAATAATAAAGGCACAATTAAAGAAAGTTCAAGAACAATAAAAAATCAATGCAAATGTCTATTGCAAGGAATAACCTTGATTCCATGTAGATGATAAAATATGGTTATTTTGTCATAATATCAAGACTATTTGTCCTTGTGACAAGTTGGATTATTGTAAGCTTAGACTTTTTTCAATTTGTGAATAGATCAATTTAGTTGCTTATTCATTATATCTACCAAAATATATGAAGATCCATCCTATATTTCACGTATTATTACTTGAGTCATATAAGACAATATATAACAGGGTAGTCCTTTCGTCGTGATATGGAATACTATCGATAGCTGAAAGGACCTATTAATTACCTTTAAAGGAAACAAAGATCAAAATATGTAACAAGTACAATTTGACGTATATTAGACTTTTTTAACATATAATCACCGCTCCTCGTGGAACTCGTCTCTAAAAGGGAGAATAATGTCACGGACATAAAATTTACTCTAATAATTATCTTATTTATATAAATTGATAGAAATAGATAATAATAAATTAACTTGATAATACCTTATAAAGAAGGTTTCTAGAAGACTCATAGACATGGAATTACCTTTATACATGTCTATAGGTGATTAATAGGTTATAAACTTGGCCAACAAGTTAGCCATGTGTTATACATATTAGTAGCTTGTGGAATAAGCTAGCGATGTGTTGCACATGTTGGTAGCTTATAGAACAAGCTAAATATGTGGCGCACATGTAGGAAACTTATCTTGTAAGTTTGACATGTGTCCTACAAATTAGACACATGTTTGAGGTCCTATAGAATGCCGCCATGTAGTTCTTAGATAGATAGTATATATAGAAAGAAGAGTGAAGCCTTCTTCATTCTTATAAAGTCCTTTCTTATTTCTAGTCTAATTCAAGAGTCTCTTATATTTTCTAATCTTTCGCAATAGTCATTCCAATTTCTTCTTGAATATACATATTCCCTTATTTCTATTTTGTCATTTTTTTTTAACATACTTTTCACTAACTTATGCATTTGTTTTAGTTCGTGGCTATGAAAAAGACACATGTTTCTTATAAATTATTAGATATACAAAAAAATATAAGTTTATCAATATAAAAAAAATTAATAACTATATACAATGTATTTGTCTAAATTATTACAAAAAAATTAATTTTTTAAATTCAAAAATTAAAATAATAAAGCTATTAAAATAAATAATTAAATAAATAAAATCTTATTTCTTAAAATTTTTTAACTATTATAGACAAAAAAAAAAAAAAAAAAAAAAAAAAAAATAGAAGATATAATATTATATACTATTATGAATTATATATATATAAATAAAATAATAAAATAAATAAATAAATAAATAAATAAAAATATTGCTAAATTTTACAAAAGATTTTAGAAGAATGGTGTTTATTTTTTAATAAGTTTTATGGTATAATAAATCAAAGCCAAATCTAAGCCTTAAAATGTCCTAAAGAATAATATTGAAATTTTAAAAAATATATCATAATATAACACAAGACTATAATTAATCTTTTAATAGAATCTTTGGATTTTTATGAAATATAGGAGGCCTTATATGACAAATCTTGTTAACTTTTCATCTTAGTAGAATTCCTAAACGACTTGATTTTTAAGGCTTTTGGTTCTGTCTAATAGAACAAGCTAATATCAAGCTAATATCATTGTCTTGAAGGATAATATTATAATGAATAATCTATAAATTTGTTTATAAATAATAAAAAATATATTTATTTAAAAAATTAATTAACTTTTTTTAAAAAATAGACACTTATATAAATATATTAGAAATATTTTAGAATTATTATGGAAATATAATATACACTTATACAACTATATTTTGTCAAATTTACACTTTTATAAGATTTTAAAGAATAGTTTTCAAAACTACATCTTTATTCATATTCTATTTATCTTTAAAAAAAAACATACTCATATTTAATAAACTTTATTATTAATTAGGTACAATCTTCTTTAATAAAAGCCATGATTTTAATTTTAATTTTAACATTTTTAATATTTTATAAGTAAATACTATTGATTAAATTCTAAATGTTAAACTCAATTCTATGATTAATTATTAAAAATCTCTATCAAACTTGATATTATATATTTTCAAAAAAATTGTTATATTTTGCATTCTTTTTGATAAATAATAATTTAAATGTGCTTTCTAACATTTTAAATAAATAAATACTTAGAATACATTGAAAAAAAACATCAAAGATATAAAACTACATAAAAAGCATATTGTTGAAGGCACCACAAAGTTAATAGGAAATCTTCATCCTAATTCAATATAATAAATATGAAAATTAAAAACCACACTTTATACTTCATACAACACTTTGCACTATCAAATTAATAACTTATCAAAAGCCACAAAAACAACCAAAAATAATTTACAAATCATAAATATTGATTCATTTTTTAACATGCTTTAAACATACATGTGCCCATCAATTGTGAGTATGTGTGAAGATTGCATGCCAACCCCTCCTACTTAAATGAAAGTATTACCTAAACTATTTGTGAGGATTTCAGCTAATCCTATTTCAACTTGAAACAACATTGTGCATGAATCTTCATTAGAATGTAAATTCATACATACAAAAGAGTAGATAGTCTATACATATGAGTTGAAAAAATTACACTTAGTTGTAGTTTTGAGAAGTAAAATGAAGAATCCACTATATGAAGATGCAGACCAAGTTGGTGCTCATTGCCCCATTTCCAAATCAATAGACACCTGGCTTGCACAATGACAAGCACAATGGTATTATAGAGAATGTAACAAACTTAATTTGTAGTTGTATTTTCAAAAAACCAAAAAAATATAAAAATACGAACTAATTTATCTAATTAGTAATCAAAAACATTATCCAAGACATCAATGCTACCATCCATAGAAACATCCTCACCATCTTCTTCCGTAGACAATCGAATGTACTCGGTGTGTGCAAATCGATCCCATTCGGTTAAAGTAGGATCTTCCCTTTCCTAAAACAAAATCAAACATGTTTTCAACAATATTAAATAACAAGTCATAGCAATAAATACAATAGCAAATAGTTATCAATAATCAATACATAACAACCATCAATTAAATCAAAAATGTTTAACACATAAAAAATATTGTCAAAATTCATTACCAATCTTATTAAAAATGGATCTCTTGTCTCAAATGCAACAAACTTGTTTAGGTTGAAAAGTATGTTGAAAAAATTTCCAGAGAGTTTACAATTCTTCAAGTCCAAAAGTGTAAGATAGCCATTTTTCTGTAATCCAACAAAAGAAACATAAGAAACCATAAAATCCTAGTAACTACTACTTGTAATAACTTTTCTTATAACAAAATTTAAAAACTCTCTAAAATAAAATAATAAAGCACACAACCAATCCACATCCATATAAAATTACCTTGGGTTTGATCATATCACACATTTGACAAACAATGTCTTCAAATAAAATTGCTTCTTGTGCCATGCATTCCATTCGATGCAATTGCTCCTCATAAAAGTAATGCATTTCATTTGCAGTGATCACCTCATCACAATCTAAGTCCACACACTTGAACCTAATTTCAATTTCATCACTTATTAGATAAAATTTAGAAAAGAAAAGATCACAATCATGATTAAGAATTCAAGCTTTTAAAAAGAAATAACTACATAAGAGGTAAACAAAATTAAATTTGAAAAGAAAAACAAACAAAACACAAAACATTACCAATAGTCAAGGCTAGTCTCTGATGTTTTATCTTCTTCAGATAATATAAACCACACAAAATCCTCATATCCCATTTTTCCTTCAATTTTGCTTTTGAACCTTCTTGGTATCTATACGTCACAAAACTAAATATATTACTAACCTATGAGACAAATAAAATACCTAAATCAAAATAAAATAAGAATCTACATGCATCACATGTTCGAATAATTTACCAAATATTCAAAATGTAATATGAAATATAAATTCTTTCAAATTTATTGACCAAAATTTTTTTTATCAAATATAATCCTACATAAAAACATGTTCTCAAATATTAATTTAAATATAATGCTAAGGAGCATCAAGCTTGCAAAGATTACATTGCAAATAAAGAAAATACCTCATACCTGAGAAAAAATACGTTCCACAATGCGATATGTGAGTGCATGGTTACCATATCGCAATAAATCATCTTTATCAATATAAAAGTCATGATCAGAGTCCAATTCCCAAAACTTGCAATAAATAACATAGAAATGTTCATATGAAAAATACCTGCATCACATTAGAAGTATGTCATTTACCATTGTCTCAATTGTCAAGTTGATCTTGGTTAAGATATAAAATTAGGAGTAGACAGCAAATAAAATTTGACAAAATATCAAATCCAATTGTTAGCTCAATATATTTAAACATTTTTATACATGTCAAAATAAATAGCTATGATGTATTCAAACTTAATGACAATACTTAATGCAATCCACCTAAAATTCATAGTTCAAACCTTTCAACCTCCAAATATGAAGGATGAGAACTCACTTCAAGACTTTATTAATTTCCTCCTCTTCATCGACTTGATGCAATGCAGCAACTAAATTGCTTCGTTTGATTTCTCGAAGCAGCAAGCGCCCATTGCCAGCCTTGTTGCAGTGATAGAAGATTCTAAATATCACTGTTTCAGCTGCAAAAAATGCCAAACAAACATTCAACGAAAAAATTAAATAAATATGATTTCAAATGCCTCAACTCCAGAAACGACATGAGGTAAAAATGAAGCCTTTGATGTTTCGGAAAATAATATAATAATACGCACATACATGGATCATTAAGGGACACAGTATCTCGTACCATATCTATCTTGGAATTCAGGCGTATCATGCAGGAACTCTAAACCATGATGCGTAAGTAAGAGATCTCGTAATATGGGTCTAAAGTCCTCCTGATCACAACATATTCCACTCGTAAGTTTCTTGATTGTAAAAAATCAATTCTTCCTTCAAACCCTAAATTTACACATTCACCATTAATTCAAAAGCAAAACAATCAATCAATCAATCAATCAATCTTCGACATATGATCTTTATATGAATGTAAAAGAACACTGTAAAAATTTGAAAATATAAAAACCTGCGTAAGATAATCTTTGTCTTGCTGCTTTAAAACTGAAAATATCCTTGTAGCATCATCTGCTGTTAGCATGTTCTGATCAAGCCAGTACTCTATCAACCTTTCCCTGCATCATACGAAAATATTCAGTTGTCAAAGAGGGTATGAAATCTTTGTATGAAACATTTTTTTTAAGAAGAAAACAAAATGAAAGACGTTAGTCACTGATTGGCATGACAACTACCACATGTACAAACCAGCCATCTGTTTGGATCTTCCTTGCTGTTCACAGACTGAAAATGGTTTCTTGAAGCTAATTGTCAATGGAAAAGCAAACGTTGGGACCATGATTGCTATCTGTAAATTTAGAAAGAATATATGTGTACTGACTTTGTGACCAAACCCGTGTTGTTGATGTCGAGCTTCTTAAACAATGCGCTTGAAAAAAAAGACGGTAACTTGCAAATCTCCTTTGTGACTGGCATGAATGCTGCAATTAAAAAACAACAAGGAAGTAATCAAAACATTGTAGCAGTCTTTCGTCATCATTTCTAACCTAAAAATGTGAATGATACACTATAAGCAAACCATGTTTATAAATAGGCCAAGGTTGAAAACGAACCAGAAAGTGGGAGACCATCAGGATGCGAGGAAAATATCTGATTAATCCGATTCACACATTCAGCATATACTTCTTTTGAGGCAGGCAGTCCTCTGGGGAAATAGAACTGCGAGCCACCAATCCAGAAAGCTCATTAATACAATTTCTGTTCCGTCTAACGAACTTAATTAAGATCTACAGTAAAAGTCAAGCAGATCCGTTAGCGTCGGGATGAAAATGTCACTGCCAAATCCTCCGCAAGACGTAATACAACAGCCCTCCACATTGTTCTCTATAGTTCAGGACCCCATAAGTAGACAGAACATTGATTTGCTTGTTATTGTATGAAAATTTAGATTATCCGCCATCAGTCAATCTCCTAAACTATTAGGAGTAAACCTATCCAGCAGAGGAATTGAACTACAAAATCAGCTTCCTGGTCAAGAAGGTTGTACGTCGGTGTCGATGGCCAACCTGTGAGATACCTGTGGAATCACTTCCCGAATAGGGTCACTGCTTTTCCTTAGGGGAGAGCCAGAGAGGGGATGTCCACTCAAGCGCCTTTGCGTCCTTGGTGAAAGCGGGTAATTGCGAGGTGACAATGGTGGAGTACTTCCTTCCTTGAATACTGTTGGAAGTAATGATGTTTGTGAAGTTTGATTAGAACTGTTTTGGTTTCCTGAGGATGGTTCTGAATGAGCTTCTTGAAGCAGAGTCATGACCTGGTTAAACAAAATAAACTATTCAATTCAAAAAATTAACGAGGCTTACAATAATGAAATAAATGAATATCCTTCCCGTAGGTTCCTGGCTTTCCTTAAAAGCCGTATTCAGCTTCAAATTAACTCAAATCTACCCTCGCTAACTAAAGATTGATGCAATCTTCATTTGTACTGTCACAAAACCTTAGAGGTAATTGGAGAGATTCAGAAGACACACGGTAACGGAGTAGACATTAATAGTCTTGATTTCGACTGTCTGTAATACTCACTTGCAGCACAATTAAAACTTCGTGAACGTAATATTTAAATGAGCAGTGACTTGACGTATTGAGAGTGGAGAGTGAGAGAGGAGACTGATACAGATGACGAGGAGGACAAGAACAAATCAACTAAAACAAAATGTTATCTAGAATGGTAGCTAGCGAGAAGAACCAGGAGAATAATTAGTGCAAACTAGAGGTAAGCTTTTGTACATACCACACGTTGTGTGTCAGGTAGAGAGAGCCATTGCGTGAAAAGATCATCAAGCAGCTTTTCAGCTGGTTGACCAGAAGGCGAGGGTAAGTCATGAGGGAGCTGCAACAAGTCCGGGTCCAGAATTCTCACTTCGACTGCCATTGGTGTCTCCATACCACTATGTATAGCAACCGCTAGCACAATCACAGAGCTTGGCTGCCTCCCTTACTACGGACAAAGATCAATTAGCTATCAGGCGTCCTCCCGCTGACTTTCACCACATAAATCTTTCAGTGAGCAACCTAGACAATAATAATTAGGTGAGACACGTCATTAAACGATTTGTATAAAAATAGACCTGGAATGCTTCAGAAGGCATAAAATATTCCCTACACTTGGAAAATCAAACCATCATCTAACCCCAAAACCAAGCCCTGAGTTAAAAATCTAGAAACCAAATCAACACTAATACGATGATATGAACAAGAAGCGAAGTCTCCAAAGGTGCCACAGCCAGGAATCACAATCTCCAGTACGAAATCAAAGAGCAGCCCGTAACGACAACAATCAATACACCGCTTCCAAGAGAAAGGTTCTAGACTACGACATGAAAAGAAACACATGGCCTAAATCAGTTTTCTCGCGAAAAAACCTCTTCCTCCTCTGCCAAACTCTCTTCTCTCACAATGAAGGATAAACAGCACGTTGCTTCTTCTGTCCCGAGGCACCGCGACACCTAGGCTCAAAAGCAGCAAAGGGAGGAACAGAGCAGAAGAAGAGTAAACTAAACTCGTGCAAGCGGGAACAAAGCGGGTTGAGGAAAGAGCGGAAGAATCGCACCGACGATTGCAGTGCTTGCATGCACCTCACTTCACTCGCAGGAGAGTTGTAGCGGGGGAGAGTCAAATAGTGACGAAGCGGAAGATCGGGAGCAAGGTTCTGCAAACATAAGCGGGAGGGCAGGGGCAAGCAATGGAGACAGGGAAGCGCGGAGGCGGAATGAAAGTGGGAACAAGTAAGGAGCAGGAGGCAGGCAAGCAGCGAAGAAAGGCAAGAGGGGGGGGGGGGAGAGAGTGTGAGAGAGAGAGGAGGAGGAGGAGGAGGAGAGGAGAGGTGGTGCCTAGCCAAGGAATCCAAATGGCCCAATTGGGGAGGCTCGGCAACAGTTCAAAATAGCCTGCCCACTCCTCGCCAAGGGCCACTCCCTGCACTTCTTCCCGTCGAAACCATCCTGAATACGTCTTGAGTAATACTTTTCAGTGGCCCCCATCGCTATTCCACAAGGCCATAGTCCAGCACCATCGATGACCAGGTCTTCCCACCGAACTGAACTCTTCCACCCCATCCCATGCTGACACCTCCGCTTATTTCTCGATTCTCTAGCAACAATTCCGGGGCCTTTCTTGCCCGCGTCAACGCCGTGGGTTCCCTAATATCGCTGATGGTGACGTATGGTGTCCCTATAAGCAAGAGATGGGTGGTGACAATGGCTGCTGCTGTAGCAGCGAGGTTTGGTTTGGTTTGGTTTGGTTTGGTTTGGCGACCATCGTGGTGATGGTCATTGTGTTGATCGTTTGCAATTGATCGATTCTCTTTGCCGTGATGTAGTCTCAATTGCTGATCTCCTTTGCCATTTTCGCGTGTTCGACCGTTATCGCAGTCTTTGTTCCGCAAAACGTCTGGTTAGCTTTTTCGCGGTCTTGGTGGAGGCAAGTCTTGTGGATATCACCCAGTTGTTCCAAGAATTTAAGTCTACCTGTACCAGGAATGATGTGGATGCTATTAACAATCTCCTCTCTCCGATCAAGGTTCATCGCTTCCTTGATTTTTGCCGGAACGTGTGTTGCTCAATCTGTAACTGGTCTAACTTAGGGTTTCGAGACGTAGTTCTGTGTTTCGTTGGGAAGAGATGGCGAAACTGTCATTGGAGCAGAAGATTTGTATGATCATGTTGGAATAGGATTCTGAAGAAAAGTCACCAAAAAAGGAACCTATTTAGTTGCTTGCTTTCTGTGCACAACATGCTGATCTCGAAGCAGTATTTTGATCTTGCAAGCGAAGTTTGCGGAGTTCTCTGAGTCTTTCACGTATTTTTATGTCATCTCCAACAGAAGTACAAGAGCTCCCTTCTCGCAAGTATTTAGAGCTCTGAATTGTACGTCGAGGAATATGTGTGATGTGCTATGCAGTAGTCGCCTCAGCAATGGTTGCCTTGTTCAATTCAATTTGAACGTTGTCTTCCTTCTAGTCTTGTAGAAATTCTTTACAACTTACATTTTGTTCGATCCGAAATGGCACTCAATAGTGATAGATAAACAGAATGGATTAGACAGGTCTCATTCTGTCAGCTGGATAGAATGCCGCAACAATGAATCCTGCATATATGCACCTTAAATTGCAGAATCTAACGTTGACCTATTTCTAGTTTGCAGATCTAGTGACCTTTTCGTATGTTATCTTCGATGGTTGTGACATTATGCAGAATAGGTTTTCAACCTTTAATGCTGACTTATTCTCTAACTCACACACCGTTCATGGTTTGGCGGGGAATATTTTGAACACGCTGTCGTTCGAGTACGAACATGGAGGATCTAAACGTACGCGAATGCTATTTCCTTCAGCTTAAGTGGTATCACACCCGTACTAGGTATACCTTCGTTCTTTAGCCTGCTAACTGCGAAATTTGCTACCCAAATGCTTGATCCCATTTCGTGCTTTGGTAAGAGCGTTAGTGGTATCCTGTGATATGAGAATCACACCACGTGTTGTCTTCTTTCCTTATCCTTTGTCATCGTCAGCCACTGCTCCAGTCAAACTCCGGTAAATCTCAGGTTATGATTTGTGTGGTTTATGGTTATCCTATAAATTTAATCATTGTATTGACTTCATGCATTTCCCAAATCAAGGCTTTGACGATTTTGCTGATTCTATGATTTGTACCCTAACTATTACTCAAATTGACTCATTAATTAAGCTCACTCGACTATTAACCAATTTAATCCAATAAATTTTTCGTGCTTTAGTTTCTATGTTTCTGCACCAATTCTCTCCACACAAGTTACCTGCATCATGTGCAGTCATCTATGTGGGCCCGTTTTGGAAGGTTCATCCAACGACAGATAGCTATGCTTATTGAACTATGTTCATCTTATGGTCCAAGACTAACCTCCAATCGTTATAAACAGTAAGCATCGGGTTGCCATGTGCATTAATTTAAATACTCAACTGCATTTCTTTACAAAGTAATGAACTTTTAAATCTTGTATCATCACCCAACCAAGAATGTGTTGGGGATGAGTATTGGCAATGAACATTCAAGAATTTGGGTAGGTCCAAAATCTTTTAGATTGTATGTTTACCTTGTTAGCCGAGGGGCCCACATTGTGTGAAGATCTTTTGTCTCAAATGACAAAATAAATTTGGTGTATACCAAAAAAGAAAGGAAGGTGTAATCATCCCTGGCACCAAGCATCAAATTAGAGACCTCATTCATAGTTATGGAATCACCTACCACATACACCACAGTCTCCAGTTCATGATCTTACCTCAAAAGATTCAAAAATTATTTGTAAAGAAAGATTGTACCCCTGCCCCTACCATAAGTTTGTTAAGAATGGCCATGCACAAAGAAAAAACAAGCAGGGATACAATTCTCTACCTAAATGTCATACATGTATGATCATTCAAAATGTGGCATTTTTCAATATGTATAAGCTAGGAGTTATTTTGCCAAATCAATATTATCACCATTGGCATATAATTCCAAGATCAATCTTAACCTTGGACAGTCATTAAATATAATCTATGTGTCTATATTATAACATGCATAATATACAAGCATCAATTATTGCAAAAGGTTTTTGACAATAATTTATTTTTATTATCATTATGAATCCATAAAGTATTTCTTGTAAAATGTCTCCTTTGTATGTCTCCTTTGAAAATTAAGAATCAAACCTTACATACTTTGAGGAAGACAATTGTAATTTCTCTTTGTATAAAAAAATAATGTACAGATTGTGTCAATTCAATTCTGAGTGTATATACATATATATATATATATATATATATATGCAGGCAATTTTTTAAGTTACTGATGTTTAAATATAATTGCAATGTAATTGGATTAGTTGTTCTAAAATAATCCAAATTCTTTGCAAATTCTTTTAATTTCTTTAAAGGATTTAAAAATTTTATGATCCAAATTTTATATCCTAATCTGGTATTTTTTTCTAAAAATAAATAAATAAATAATTAAGAAAATATATGCACTATTTCAAATTGAAATTATTAAAGTCAGAATTATGACTTTTACAAAAAGAACCAAACTTTTCAAGAAAGGATAAATAAATAATTATATACAACATACTAGAAGTGGTAAAAAATAATTATTAATAAAAATAGAAAAATAATTAAAATTATATTTTAAAAAATTAAAAATAATATCTAGATGCAAAAAAGGGGGAGGTATAACAAAATACACATACAATAATTGTTTATAACATTAGTAATTTTTTTTTAAAAATTAATCAAATTTAAAAAATAGTTAAATTAATTGATTATAATTAAGAACTTTAAAATTTGGTTTGTCATTGAAGTTGTTATATATATATATATATATATATATATATATATTTTAAAAATAGATTATTAAAATTTAAAAATATAAAAATATACCAAATAGATTTTAAGATCACAATTGTAAAATCTATAGTTTTATTTATATATATATATATTATTTGATATTAATATATCATATAAGATATATATATATATATATATATATATATATATATATATATAAATATATATAAATATATATATTATTTTATATTTTTTCTACAGATTATTTTTACTTTTCATGATAAAGTATCTAAAATTATAATATTAATTCTAATGTTAATAAATTTACCAATATATATCTTAAATAATACTTCAAATTTATTTATTTCAAATTTATTTTTATATAAGCTATTTTTATCTTTATTTATTATTAGAATATATAAATTAGAACTCTTTTAGAAAGTAATAATAAATATTCTTCCAAATGTTTTAAAAAATTATGAATTCATACTTCTTAAAAAAAAAAAAAAAAAAAAAAAAAAAAAAAATTCTATCCATGTAATTACATTATAATAAATAAATATGGTATTATACACTTAATTATCAATAATAAAAAATAAATCAATTATTATAACAAATATTGATGATATTATAATTAAATATTTAAGAATGATTAATATCATGAAGAAGGTCAAAAAACTATGCAAGATTATAATAAAATAATAGAATATATGAATATTATTATAAGGCAATGCAATATAAGAACAAGAACAAAACTACAGAGTTCAAATTAGATCATAAGACATCCATTGTTTAGTCTAAGGAATCCCTTATCTTCAATATTTATATATATTAGGAATTAAGAATCTTAGAAGAGAAGAGCGTCACCAGTGATAATCAAGGTAACATACAAATGTGTTAAAATGTGTTAAATTGTGTTAAATTAAAAAAGTTTGGAACAAGATTTAACACAATTTAACACATTTTAATACATTTTTATGTCACCTTGGTTATCACCGGTGACGCTCTTTTCTTCTAATGGAAGCTTCCTATGAAGGATGCAAGATAGCAAGTTAGCAAAGAAATAAGGAGACGATTACAATATACTTTCAAGAACAAAGAAATAGATGGACAAGAACAAGAATTAGATCAAGAGTAAGAGACTAGATTGATATCAAGAACAAGGCAACACTTTGGATTGCTCTAAGATTTGTGTTGGCAAGACTGAGTTATTCGTCGGTCTTGCTTCTTATTTATACTACAAGCCATATGTCATGTTGTCACGGATATAAGATTTATTTTAATAATTATTTAAATAATATAAACTAATAGAAGTAGGTAAAATAAGTTGATTTGATAATATCTTATAGAGAAGCTTTCTAAAAGCTTCATTGATACGAAATCACCTTTATACATGTCTATAGGTGATTGGTAGCTTAGAAACTTGGTCAACAAATTAGCCACATGGTACACATGTTGGTAGCTTGCGGAACAAGCCAAGTATGTGGCGCTCATGTGAAAAAATTGTCGTGCAAATTTGACACATGTCTTGCAAATTAGACACGTGTAGGAGGTTCTATAGAATATCGCCACGTAGCTCTTAATTAGATAGTATTTATAGAGGCAAGAGTGAAGCCTTCTTCACTCTTGTAAACTTCTTTCTTACTTCTTATCCAGATTCAAGAATCTATAGTTTTTTTTATTTTGTAACAATAGCCATTCTATTTCTTTTAATATACATACTTCTTTACTTCTATTTTGTTATTCTTCTTAATAGAAGTTTCATATGTTTAATTGCTTTCAACGAGTTCTTGTCCTTGACAAATTGATAAGAATATACATATAGTATCAGAGCTTTGTCTTTTCTTGACTAAGAGTGGATTATCCCTTTCTCTTGATAAGACATAATCATATTAGAAGTTGCAGAGTACCCACTTATAAACTAATATTGTTTCTAGAATTTTTTCTTTTGAGTGTGTTACTTTGCATTTCTTGAAGTAAAAGTAGACACCTTCCTTTGTATTATATTATCATGGCAGAGCTTGCTGAAATGAAGAGTGCAATGGCACAAATGCAAAAAAAAATGAAAGAGCTAATGCTTGCAATGCATCAATTCAATTTATCACTACGAGGAGCAACAAGATTAGCAAGAAGTGAACATATAGAGATGGTTGGAGCTACATTAATATTTACACCGAACCATACCACCTCACCTATGATGGAGCACCATTCAAATATTAGAAAACCAAAATTTAGTTTGCCTAAGAAGTTTGATAGTACTATCAAGGATGTAAGATAGCAGATTAGCAAAGACCTAAGGGGGAGAATTTAGAACCAAAATAACTTCAAGAACAAAGAACTGGATGGACAAGAACAAGAATTAGATCAAGAATAAGAAACTAGATTAATATCAAGAACAAAGCAACACTTTGGATTACTCGAAGATTTATATAGGCAAGAGTGAGGTGCTCCTCAATCTTGCCTCTTATTTACACTATGAAGCCTTATGTCCTATTAGACCTTCTAAGAGTATCTTAAAATATTTTAGAAGCTTGAGGAAGATTTTGGAAGATTCTAAAAAGTCTATGGAAGATCTTGGAAGGTTGAAGAAGATTCTAGAGGATCCTACAAATATCTTAGAATATTCTACAACTTTGAGGAAGATTTTGGAGGACTCTAAAAAGTCTACAAGAGGTCCTAAAAGATTGAAGAAGATTTTAGAAGATTTTCAAAGATTAAAAAAGATTCTAGAAGGTTCTAAATGATTCTATAAGATTCTAAAAAGCTATAGAAGATTTTAGAAGACTTCAAAAAGTTCTAATAGTGGCAAAAAGTATATCCATGATATCACCTTCCATTCTAACGACGAGTTTTGCGAGGAGCCAAAGCAATTTGATGATCAAATCACATGCGTAAAAATTTTAAAATTCATCGTAATAAAGAAGCAATACATTCCGTCTTTTGTTCATTGGTTATTGGTTCAACAAGACCTTTGAGATGGCATTGATGACCTCTAGATATAGCCTCTACTAAACCAACATCCCATCTAATAATTTGCTCTTCATTGCAACCTTTAAAATATTCTCCGAACATAATTTTTGGTCCACCTTTAAAAATTTCCACCTAGTATCAAAATTGAAGACCATGATAAATATGAGGTTGAAAAGATACTTGATTCATGGCGAAGGTGGGACAAATTAGAATATCTTGTTCATTAGCAGGACTATGACAATAATGAGTGTACATAGGAATCAGCGACAAATCTCGCCAATGTGCCTCAAAAGATATAGGAATTTTATTGATTCTATTTCCACAAATCTAAACATATTCCATGATAACTTCTTAATAAAGATTAGATTCAAAAAATATTCATAAAGAGGAGGAGAGTTAAACTAAAGCCTTCATTTGAATATAGTTGTTTATTCCAAGATAGAATAGAGTGGTAGAAGCAAGTTAGTTACAATGTCAAACTTGCAAGCATTGAGAGAAGAAGACTTAGAAGATTTGCTTATCACATAAGCTTCAAATGAAATAGTGCAATTTTCACAGCCTTCAATTGAAGAAAATGAGGACAATACATTTTCAGTGCCAAATATGACCTTGGTTAGAACCATTAGGAGTAAGATCCAACCATACAAGTCTCGATTCCAATGTTTGAGCTTTAATAATATTGCTTAAGCTTGAAAAGGTGAATCTTTTTAGTCCTGAGATCTTATTTGGAAGATGTTTTAAATGCCGCAATGAAGATCAAATCCTTAGATGGAATGTTTCAACAATAGAGGTATTAGCTCAAGGCCATAAGTGATTTCTTCAAGGACTAGTAGAACCTATTGCTCAAGAATGGAGAACAGAATACATAGCTTCACTAATGCAACGTATTCTTGATTTCTTATATATGTAGTAAGTTTGAACTCTTCTTGAGACTCATCACTAGAGAAGGAGGCCATATTAAGAACATACACTTCAAAGATTCATAAAACATTCTAGAATATTTTAGAATCTTTTTAATTGATAAAAGTTAATTAAAAAATTTCTTAATTAGTAGAAAGAATTTAAGAAGCTTTTCAATTAGTAGAAGCTACTCAAAAAGCTTCTTAATTTGATAGAAGCCACTCAAAAAGCATCCTAGACATGAATATATATAGGAGTCAAGGCTAAAGAGTTCTTCAATCTCAAAAACACATCTCTTGGAATTCTAATTCACCTTTCTTGGTGTTGTTCGTATACTCATCTATTTAATTTGAATTCTTGTTGATTTCTTTTGGAAACCTTGTCTTGATTTTAAATCTCTTATTCTGAATTCTTGTGTCTTTGACAGCTTCCTCCAATTAGAATTTCATAATTAAATGTAGTTCCCCCAATTGAGTAATAAATTCTTTAATTACTAGATTGTCAAATCTAAAAGACAATAATATATCCAACTTTGGATGATCTAAAATATATGTTACATGAAAGTACAAATTTCTTGATAATCTTCTACATTTGAGGCCATCAAAAATTTCAAAAAATTAACTTCAACATCTTATTATATCTAAAATATCCAATGATAGAAAAATCATGGTGTGATTATAAAACATAAAGGCTTGCTAGTCTTTTTAGAATATATAAATGTTCTTTAAAGTAAAAGAGGTCATTTTCAAACTTAAATTTTCTTGGATCATCTCAAATATTGTTAGCATATTGTTTAATATCAAAAATAAGAAGATCCAAAGTTATTTTTATATAAATTCAATCAAAAAATAAAAAATCTATCAAAATTGATATAATCACTATTCAAAGATAAATATATTCAAGTTTTAAGAGTGTTATTAGTTGTTAGTCATATGTTGCCTATCTCTCCTTTGATGCAAGGTATGAATACTTAGATAAAGAATTTAACAATCTTTATTGATTTTTAGATTGATATAAAATGCTAAAATAAAAATAAGATAAAAATAAAATAAAAATATATTTTAATAAGCCTAGTAATAATTTAAAATACAAGCCAACATAAAATAATTAATATTTTTGTAATTTATATAGACAATCATTAGAATGTGATGTGTCTTCAAGCATATGGTGCTATTCTTGGAAGAAATCTTTGTGAATCATCAAATTGACTCACTAGTTGTTTTAGGACAAAAGAATGCATTTAAGTACCAAAATTATAATTATTAGGTGAAGATGTATTTAGAAGATGCTAAATAAAAGAAAATAGTATTAGTGGAGAAGAAATGGAGTCTTAGTAAGTCTTGGAGGCAATTATCTTAGTTGGTTTAGTATTTTTTTTTAATTATAAGAATTAGTATTTAGTTATGAAGACCAATGTCTACATTGGCCTTCTATCTTTATGTATCATTTATTAAATATATATAAATGTTACTTAGTAAGTAGAAGAAGCATGAGAAAAAAATCTCATGTCTTTTTAGTTATTTATATAGAAAGTAGGATTTTTAGTAGAATTAAATTAATTTTATTATTATAAAAAATCACCAAGATAGAATAAAATAGTTTTAAATTGATACTATCACTTTAGAAATATTATAGAAATTTTTAGAATTTATTTAAAATTTATTTATAATTTAGTTAGAATTTTTTAGGAATTTTTATAAGAATTTTTAAGACTTTGGTAAAAATGAGTTTTACCACCTTGGGAGCCATTATGAAGAAATGGATCAAGATTTGAAGGCCATTCAAGGTCCCTAGGCTAATTGGATGTTTTTGAACACCATGGTGAAGTCAAAAATGTAAAAATATTAGTTCTACTAGTAGAAAATAGAAGGACTAGCAGCTAGTATAGTCCTTGTAGAAAAGGAGGTGCACAAGTCCCATATGGGTTGTGGCACCTTGGATGTAGGTAGGAGGATAAGAATAAGGCCTCGTAGCCTCTCTAGGACACCCTTATACACTACTTGTGAGCCTTGGTGAGGTTCGAACTCTTGATCTCTTAAGCAAGTTATCCTTGAGGTAAAAATTACTCACTCAACTTTTCAATTCTTTATCTTTTATCTTTGAACTATCATAACTTACTCATAATAACTTATATTTATATGTTTTTTATATCATTAGAAAGATAAAAGAATTATCTACTTAAAAATAAAATTTTTATTTTTTACTTTTATTTTTCATTAGGTGAAAACACAGTGAACAGGTTGTGACTAGTTTTGTAATGTATAATTATTCAATTGCATATATTTCACTTGTATTGTGTTGTTCTTCTCCTTCATTGTTGTTTATTGCTCCTTATACTTCACACCACAATTCATAAGCAACTCTTAATTGAGGCCACTTTATACTTTGGATTGAGGAGTAAATTTTATCCTCACAATCTTCAATGGTAAAAAGTTCTTTATTATGAATTTTATAATTAATTTTTATAATTAAATTTTTTTTGGAATCAAATATGATTAGATAAAGTCTCTATTTATTCTTGATTGTGATAAGACTATTTTTAGAATAAAATTTATGGCATTAATTTTTATAAAAAAGAATTGATAAAATTTAGATGAATAAAGATGGATATTGTAGTGAAGGTTGTTTTCAAGCTCTGAAAAGTTTTTTTTGCTTTATAATATTATTTAAGTTTATCTTTGTATATTAGCCATATAAGTAGAGCTTCTATTTGAAAATAATTTTTTATGAAAATCTTGTAGAAATTTACAAATTAAAAATTATATTAAGTATCTTGTATCAATTTTAAAACTTTTCAATTACTATTGGCTTTGATCTTCTTTAGATCTATTAATAAGCTTTAGTTAGAAATAATATAAGAAACTTTGCATGTGGCTCATAAAATATATATTTTTCCAACTTGGCATATAATCTAATACCTTAAAATTTTTGTAAAACAAAGCAAATATGTTGTTCATATTTTTTTAATATTTTTTAATAAATCAAGATATCATCTAAATAATAAATAATAAAATTATTAAAAAAAATTATAAAATATATTATTTATCAAATAATAAAAGATTATTGAAGCATTTATAAATCCAAATGGCATGACATTATATCCAAAATGTCTGTATCTTATTCAAAATGTAATCTATTTTTTTATTTTTTTAATACATATCAAATTTTATGCTCTATAAAAATCTATTTTTATATAAATCTTTGCTTGTCCTAATTAATTAAAAAGTTCAAATATCAATAATAATCAATAATAATTCTTTATTATCACATTGTTAAGGCCACAATAGCTGACACACATTTATAAAGATTTATCTTTTTTCTTAGCAAAAAGTATTGGTGAAATAATAGGATATTTTTAATCTTGTATAAAATTCTTTATTAGATTCTTGTCAATATACTCCTTTAATGCAACAAGCTCATTTTGTAATAAATTATAGATAGGACCAAATAGTGGTTGCTTCCTATCTTGAAGATTAATAGTATAATTATATAGATAACACTTTGGCAAGGTGTCTATATTCTTCTTTTCAAACATATTTTAAAAATCCTTATAACACTTTAAAATGGTTGTTGGTGTAGTCATTACTTCAAATGTTGAAGTTGTATAAATAACAAAAGAAAAGCCTTCCTTTCTTTGTTGTCCTTATAAATTATCTTGCTCCAATAAATAAAGATTTTATAGCTTCAAATTTATGAAGTACATGAGATCTTATAACATATTTTATACAAATAGGCTCTATCATAAAAAAAATATTATTTTATAAGATATCTAATCTATATTTGGATTATATTTTTTAAGTCAAGAAGGTCCTAATATGACTAAATTAAATAAAGACTTGATGATATTAAATATAACTTGTCTATTGTAATTTTTTATTGTTATTTCTAATAAAATTGTTTCATGGATAATATCTCCAAACTGTCAGGGATGCAAGTTAGCATATTAGCAAAGAACCAAGGAGAAGAATCCATAGCCACTACTAGAACTTTTTGCAGTCTTCTAGAAAGCTATAGATACTACAAAAAGTTCTAGTAGTAGCTTAAAGTATGTCCATGACATCACCTTCCCTTCTAACGACGAGTTTCACGAGGAACCAAAGCAATTTAATGATCAAATCACATGCGTAAAAATTCTAAAATTCATTGGAGTAAAGAAGCAACATATTCCATCTTTCCTTCATTGATTATCGGTTCAACAGGACCTTTGAGATGGTGTTGATGACTTCCAGATATAACCTCTACTAGACCAACATCCCATCCAAGAATTTGCTCTTCATTGTGACCTTCAAAACATCCTCCGAATATAATTTTTGGTCCACTTAGAGTCACTCTTCCAACTTCGAGGAATATTACCAAAGCTCAAACATTTGAATTGAGATTTTTGTGATGAGGCCGTATCTCCAAAGACTCTAAGCGTGGCCTTACTTGACGTTGGAATACTCCTTCTTCATCTTGTCCACGTTCTTCAAACCTAGCAGATTGTGAAAGTTACAATGATTCTTCAACCGCTTGTATGACACAAGAGTCTTCTGATTCTTATTCCTATAATTTCTTTGAAATGCAAAGATTTGACATGATAACTAATAAGCTTCTAACAAGATCTATTCTATCATAAGAAAATACAAGTGCAGGTCTTGGCAGGCTCTCTTTTTTATATATTGATCTTTTGTTGTTGATAGAAAGCGTCATTTAGAAGCCAAGAGATGTTACGGTTCACGAAATCTTCAATGACCATTGAATCTAGATTTTTTAGGATATTATTGATGGAATTGGTAAACCTTCTTAGGTATATTTTTAAGGTTATTTGAGGATTTCCATGTTCTTTTGCTATCTCCATAGTTCTTCCAATAGATGAAATATTCTAATCGTCCATGTCTTATACGTGAATTTAATATTTCAACTACCTCATATTCAATCTCTTGATTGACTTCAACTTGAATTGGTGGTGGAATAGTTCTTTCCGCAATATTTTATTTATAATAGGTTTCTAAAAGCCAAACATAAAAGACTGGATAAATGTGTATGCTACTTGGTAGTTCGAGATGAAAACTTACTGCATTTATTTGATATAGAATTATAAAAGGTCCAAATCTTTGATAGTCTAATTTTTGTAATGATTGATTTGTTTGTATACTTTGTCAAAGTAACTAGTCACGATCTCCTACTTTGAAATTTGATTGGTTCTTATGATGAATGTCTATATAGTCTTTATATCGATCTTGCGCTATTTGTAATTGGAATTCCAATTCTTCATAGATGGTTTTTAAATAGGTAGCTTGATTTTCTGTACTAGGGCTTCCCACATCTTCAATTTGAAATGGATTTGCTCTAAGGTGGTATCCATAATTTGAGAAGAATGGAGTTTGCTTTGTTGAAGAATGTTTGGAGTTATTATATGCAACCTCAACCAATAGTAGAAAGTCCGTCTAATCTTCTTGTTGATAATTTATACTATAACAAAGATATTCTTCCAAGATTTGATTCACTTGTTCTATTTGATAATCAATTTGAAGATGATAAGTAGATGAGAGGTTGATCTTGACCTTTAAAAGCCGAAATAGTCCTTTCCAAAAGCTTGATACAAATTGTAGTCTTCGATCTGAAATAATGTCAATTAGAAGGCCATGTATTTGATAAATATTATCAATAAAAAATTTGATTGTTTCCTCCTTAGAAATAATTTTGTTGCACAGAATAAAGTGTGTCATCTTGGTAAGGCGATCTACCACCAAAAAAATTGAATCTTTTCCATTTGAAATAGAAAGATCTGTAATGAAGTTCATAGATAACAATTACCATGGACCCTTAGTAACTGGAAGGGGTTGCAGAAGTCTATATGGTTGGTATCTTAGAATCTTTGTTTGCACACAAATTTCACATAATTGGATGAATTCTTTCACCAATTTCTACATTTGAGGCCACAAATAGTCTCTTGATATCAATTCCAAGGTCTTATTGAAGCCAAAGTGTCCAGCTGCTAGAAGGTCATGTCAAGCTTTAAGAATTTGAAGTCTTATAGGTCTTAGAGGAACATATAGAAGATTCTTGAAGTATAAAAATCCATCTTCCAATTTGAAATTATTATTTTTTTCCACATGTATATTTTTTAAACGTTGTTGGATATTCTTTATAAATGGATCTATCTTCATTGCTTTCTGGATTTCCATCTTGAGAGTTGTATCTATATAGATAGATATTGTCAATGTCTTTAATTACAAATTAGACGGCTTCAACATGATTGATTTTTGTTGATCCAATACAATGTATTCTATTCTTGGTGCAAGATATGATTGTTGAAAAAGGGCATCTAGTTTTCCGTAAAGCTTTTTCAAATGATATGTAATTATAAAATCAAATCCAGATAATGACATGCTCCATCGTGCTTGTTGTAGAATGGGTAGGAATTTTAGGATTTACAATACATAGTTTGTAGGGTTAAGAGTAAGTAGGAAGCCGATGAATGGCCAGTTTAGAAGGCAGCATGGATAAGGGAGTTAAAAAAAGTGGTTATTGTCGATTGTGTAGCGGTTAATACCGATTGGGGTAAGTATAAATTGATTCGAACAGTAGTAGTAAGGGCCAGACTGTGATAGTGCTGAGCCGGGGTAAGCTTGGTGCTACCTCTTATTAATTTTTAAGAGAAGGATATTAGATAAGTGCTAAATATTGTAAAGTGCAGTTCTGTAATGAAGTAATGAAGGAAAGAATTGATTCATAATGAAAGATTGAGAATATACTGATATATTGAAATATCAGTAGAGAAATATAAGTGGAAAATTGGAAGTGGAGAATTGGAGATGTTTTATGAAGAATGAGTATGAATGTGAGAAAACTATACTACATTGAGTATTGAATCAAGGGTGACCCACGAGAGGAAGTCCGTGGAATTTAGATTATGCAAAGTGAATTATTAGGAGTAATAGTCAATTTCAGAGTATTCCTGTGTTGGAAATATAGGATAATTATGTTGTGTTTTGAGATATCGCGATATTACATATTGTTGTCATAAAGAAGGAGAGGAGGAGAGATAATGAATACTTGAATTAGATTATTGCTTACAATATTTTATTGTTAACAGTGTTATTGGTAATATAAAGGAGATACTGTAATAAAATTGGGATGTTTTAGTGTAATCAGAAGGCAGTTAGTTGTGTGACTCTAATGGTTTAACTCAATGCAAATAGTCTTTCCCTGTATTCAAATCCCCTTTTACAGATTTACTCTGGGCAGTATTAATAGAGTATGTGAGACGAACGACAACAACACTTGTCGATGATTCAGAACTCAAACACTCATAAAATATTTCAAGTTTTTGTGGTCAGTATATACCATGATCTTGTGTTGAGCCCCTTCCAATTAATGGCGCCATTCTTCAAAAGCATCAACAATTGCCAATAATTCTTTGTCACGGATCTCATAATTAATCTCTAGAGCTGAAAATTTTTGAGAGCGGAAAACTATTTGATATAATTGACCATCATCACCAATTTGAGAGAATATAGATTCCAAAGCAAAATCTGAGGCATCCATTTCCAGAATGAATGATTTTGTTGGATTTGCATAGATAAGTATAGGAGCAGAAGTAGAAGATTCTTTTAGCTTCTTGAATGCTTCTTCAACCTTATCATTTCAAATAAATTTGTCCTTACCTGAGAGTCGCGTTAATAGAGTCGCGTTAATAGAGCCGCAATCTTGGAATAATCTTTGATGAAGATTCTGTAGAAATTTACAAATATCAAAAAATATTATACATCTCTAATTGATGACGGCTATTTCCACTCAATAACAGTTTATATCTTCTTTAGATCCATAGAAATCCCATTTGTTGAAGCAATATATCTCAAAAATTTGACTGATGGTTGGTGGAAAGAGCATTTTGCTAATTTGGCATACAATCTATTTTCTTATAGCTTCTCTAATACCTTCCGTACATGATATTCATACTCTTCTTCATTCTTAGAAAGATCAAAATATTGTCTTAGTAGATGACTACAAAGTCATCTAAGTATTCTTGTAAGATATCATTCATCATATGTTGGAAGACTTTAGGTGCATTTGTAAGTCCAAAAGGCATAATATTATATTCAAAATGTCCATACCTTGTGCAGAATGTTGTCTTCTATTGATCTCCTTCTTTAATCCTGACTAGGTTGTAGGCGCCTCTCAAATCAATCTTTGTAAAAATCTTTGCTTGTCCTAATTATTCCAATAATCTTGAGGTTAATGATAATGGATAGCAATTTTTTATAGTTACCTTGTTCAGACTTCAATAGTCAACACACATACGTAAGGAACCATCTTTCTTTTTCACAAATAATATAGGAGCTCTAGTAGGTGATTTTGAATGTCAAATAAAATTCTTGGCTAGGTTTTCATCAATATATTCTCACAAGGTTGTAAACTCTGTTTGTGACAGATTATAAATTGGACCAAATGGACATTGAGCTCCATCTTGTAATTCAATTGCACAATCATAAGGACGGTGTTTGGATAATATGTATGTTTTTTTCTTTTCAAATATGTCTTCCACGTCACAATATTGATTAGGAATTTTCTGCTTTAGTTGCTTCATTGGATCTTTCATTGGAATAGCATACAATACAAATGCATCTTTTTTTTTTTGTTACTTGCATAAATGCTTTAATTTTAAGGAATAGAGCAGTACTTCATTTCTTCTTTTAATGTGTGGATCTTGAGGAAATCTTCCACGTACTCCAATTAATATCAAGATTATGTAGCTCAAATCAAGGTAGTCTAATGAAAATAGGATTTTTCGGACATCTAATAATGTTGAAAACAATTTGTGATACTTGATCTTTTAGTATCACTTCCAACGATTGGGTTTCTTTGACAACATCTCTTCATGCAAGGTTTCATCCATCAATGACTTCAACAGCTGTAGAATGGGACTTCTTTATAAGTAGTAGTAGATCGTATCTGGTTACAAAATCCTTATCCATAAAGCATACTGAGGCTTTAGTATCTAAAAGGACTTTAGTAGAAATTTCTTGTTTCAAGGTTCTTATATATACATGAAGTATAAAACAAGATGTTGGATCTGCAGATAAAAAGAGATATTTTTCTAGTGCTTTAGATTTGGAAGTGTCCAACCACAAGGTCCCTATTATGGCTAGACATCTTTGTTTTTTGACCTTTCTAATTTGGATATTATACCTCGTGCCTTGAATTTTCTAGACTTATTTGGACAATTTTCTACCTTGTGATTGGATCTTCCATAATATAGGTATAAATTCTCTTGCCAACATCTAGTCTTTTCTGTTGGTGTTAATGGCTTGAATTGAGTTGCATCAATCTGCATAAGTTCAAGATATGTTAATGGCTTTTTCAATACTCTTGAAGATGTAGCAGTCATACTTTGATAGGTATTGCTAAAAATTAATCATCTTTCTTGTCATAGTTCAAATAGGCGATTGTTACAAGTAATAACTTGAGCTATGAGTTCCTTTAAGCTTTTAATTCTTAGCATCGTGATCAATAAATTCTTTACATCATTATTTAGGCCAGAACAAAATCGAGTCATAAAAGCCTTATCATTCCAATCAAGATCACAAATAAGTTGTTGAAATTCTGTGACATAATTTGCAGCTGAATGTTGCCCTTATCGTAGATTTTGGATCTTCTTCTCTGCCACTCTCTCTCGATCACTATCTCCAAATGCAGCAATAAATCTTTTCATAAAAGTTTTTAAATTGTATAGGATTGGAGAATTCTTTTACAATAGTGGTGCAAACCATGATCAAGCACTTCTTGATAAAAGGGTGCCCAAAAAAGCAACTTGGGTGAATCCATCTGGATAACGAGACAGATATAGTCGTAAGTAAAGTCGCACTTGTTATACAAACCCTCGAAAGTTGGATCTTGTTCCATCAAACTTATCAGACATAGTAGCTTTTAGCTCTTTATGACAACCCTTGGAATTTCTAGAGAAGTTGTGCGCATAGCTTGTCTATCACTTGCTTCTCTTAAGTGAATAATCTTGTATTGCAAGTTATGAATCTCTTGCTTAGTTTCTTCAAATACTTGTCCCATTTGCAATTTATTTTTTGGATTGTGGAAGAATGTCATTTCTTCTCATACCATATCTAATAGGGCTTGAAGATCTGCAAGTGTTGCCACTCTATTCTCTATTTGTGAGGATGCACCTCCATTAACCTGATCTATTTCTATCTTAAAAAAAAAAAAATTAATAAGTCGTAAGTATTTTCTATAATAAAAGGAATACTTTTAGATAATTAGTTTAGAGGAGGATAATCCGCAACCTCTAAAATATAGTGATATAACTTAAGAATGGGATAATCCACTCTTTTCAAAGAAAAATCAAATATAATAAGTAAGCATATTAATCTAAAGAAGGGTCGTTGGCACTCCTCTAGAATACAATAGTATCTTGAAGAGATATAATCCACTCTCTATCAAGAGATATAATCCACTCTCTATCAAGAGATCTAAGCTCTGATATGATTATGTAAGTCAATCTTGCTTAACTGTCAGGGATGCAAGTTAGCAAGTTAGCAAAGAACCAAGGAGAAGAATTCAAAATCACTATCAGAGATGCAAATTAGCAGGTTAGAAAAGAACCAAGAAGAAGAATTTAGAACCACAATAACTTCAAGAACAAAATACTAGATGGACAAGAACAAGAACTAGATCAAGAATAAGAAATTGGATTAATATCAAGAACAAGGCAACACTCTAGATTGCTTCAAGTCTTGCCTTGGCAAGACTGATGTGCTCCTCAATCTTACCTCTTATTTATACTATGAGGCCTTATGTCCTATTGGACCTTCTAAGAATATCTCAGGATATTCTAGAAGCTTGAGGAAGATTTTGGAAGACTCTAAAAAATCTACGGGAGGTCCTAGATGGTTGAGGAAGATTCTAGAAGATTTTCAAAGACTAAAGAAGGTTTTAGAAGATTCTAGAAAATTATAGAAGGTTCTAAAAGACTATAAAAAGTTCTAGTAGTAGCTTAAAGTATGTCCGTGACACAAATAATAAGGGCTGACTATCTGTAACTTCTATATAGACAAATTTAAATTTTTTAACTATAAAAATTTTATGATTTTTTTAAAAAATTATTAATAAAATAATCAAAGATTTTTAATTCTAATAAAATAAGGATTTAAAATTTTTGAGAGCCTAAACAAATTAGTATGATAAAACAACAAGAAAAATTGGTAGATAGTATAAGACTTGTTTTGTCTTTAGGAATAGAAGAATCCAACTATATAGTCCCTATTATAGTTGGATGCCTTTAATTTTTGGCAATATGTTTGTTGATATGGTTGCACTTCTCATTTGATGGAAACATTGAAGTTTCTTAGGACAATTATCAATCTTATGATTAATCTTTTCATAATATAAGTTCAAACCTTGGTTATTTTGCCATTTCTTTTCTTATTTAAAAAGAGATTTAAAATGAACCACATCAATTTGCATATCTTCTACTTCCAAATAATTGTTAGAATTGCATAGTGAAGTTGTCAAGTAATTAGTGTATAGCCATGATATGCCTAAAGAGTGTTTATTTTATTAATATTAAAATAATCAATTGTCACATCTTACAACTTAATTAATTGCATCATCAAGAGTTTGAAGATCAGACATAGACAATAATAGATCTTTTATATTGTCTAATAATTTCCAATGAAACTAATTTATCAATGTGTCTTTATCCCAATTGATATCATATGCTAATTGCTAAAATTTTAAACCATAAATAAATATAAAAAATATATTTTATTGAAGAGCTTAGATTTTAGTTGTGCCAAAATAAATCTTATCATATTCACTAAATGCTTTTGCAAATGCTACAAAAAATGTTTTAAAATTTTACAATATAGAAGATTTCTTTTCAAACAATAGAATAAATCAAGACAAAGATTAACTTAAGAGCAAGGTTCTAATCAGACCAACACAAGATACTTTTGTAGAATATTGTTGAAGTTAGAGTAAAGTAATAAGTTGTATTTGATTTACAAAGTGACAAAATTTTAAACAAGTTCTATCAAATTTCTTTGGAAGATTAATTCTTGATTCTTTTGCTATTAACATTGAATTGCCACTTAAATACATACATCTTTTAGTGAAATAGATCTTAGTGATAGAATTCCTAAAGTGACTTATAATAGTGGCTGAGATAGTTCTATTCTTTGGCTATTATATATAATCATATAAAATTTTTCATTTTGCTTATACAAGGTCTCTATTTTAATTCTTAATGCTTCAAGAGCATTTATACATGAATCCAATTTGGCTTTTTTAGAATCTGCCATATTAAACTCTTTAATTTTTTCATATAAAAATGAAACAAGAAAAAATAAGTACAAAAAATCAAAAATAATATTGGTCTAAAATAAGATAATTTGTAACTTCTAGAGTACTACAATATCTCCAAAAAGATGGATAATCTACTTTCTATCCAAAAAAATCAAACTCCAATATTGTAATATATCAATTTCAACAAACTATGATAAACAAGGTCAAAGAATTATATAAGATTATAACAAGATAATAGAATACATAAATCTTATTGCAAAGCAACGTAATAGAAGAACAAAATAAGACTAGAAGATCTAAATTAAACCACAAGATATGCATTGTTGAGACTAAGGAGTCCCTCAGCCTTGATACTTATATATATTAGAAATTAGGAAGCTTCCAAATAGCTTCTTATAAAAAACTTCACCTTCAAGTCATCCTAGGATGTTTCTTGAACAACTTTCTTATTGCTTTGATATGAAGTAATCTTGAGAACCTTCTAGATCTATCAAAAACCTTCAAGAACCTTCTAGATCTATCAAAAACCTTCAAGAACCTTTCAGAACTATCAAGAGCCTTTGAAAACCTTCTAAAATCTTCTAAAATATTTCCTAGATAGATGTCTATGATAATTAAAGTAATATTTATAAAAATCTCAAAGATGTGACAAGCATTTATTTAAAAAATAATCTTTACAAAATGGTAATATAGAAAGTCCATATAATTCTTATTGAAAAGAAATAAAATCATAAAAAAACTTGATAATCTCTAATATAAAACCAATCAATTACTTTTCTTAAGACACAACATGCATGCAAGTATGTATATTCTAGAAGAGTTGTAAAAATACAAATAATAACTTTGTATTAAATTTAATTCTTTTAAAATATATATTTTTTTTTGAAGTTTAATAGCAATCAAATTTTAATATGCAATACTCTCTTTAATACTTATTAAATAGATATTGATCTAAAATTCATAAATATTAAATTAATTCTATATTTTTACAACTTTCAATCTTTTATTATCATCCTTCCAGCTATACATGCCAATCACTATAGTAGAAGAATATAACTTCTATGTATTTAATTAACTTTGCATTAATTAAATCATTGAAATAAAAATTTACTTTTTAGATATCAAAATTAATTAAATTTATTAAACAACCAAATATTCTTAAAATTTTATTAAAGAACCACAATAATTAATTAGAGTGATTTTGATGCTTATATATTCTTTAAAATACATGATTTAGATAAGCCTTTTAATTAAAATTTTATCTATTTTAGATAATTATTACACTAAATAATTGGTTTATTTTATAAATTTTTATTAATTCAAATTTAATATTAATTAAATCTAAAAAATACACTTTTAATTATCTATTATTAAATTATTTTACAAATTGATATAATTAATTTAAGACTTATATACATATATATATATATATATATATATATATATATATATAGTTAATTTAATATGGCTAGTAATAATTTAAGCATACAACTAAAGTATTATGTTGCATCTACTAATATTTATAATATTTAAAAGGTGTTCACCTAAATAATTAAAAAATACTTGGAATTAAAAAAAACTATTATAATATTATAGTAAAGAATGATAAGAAATAGTATCTATGATATAATAATATTTTAAAAAAAGAATCATAAATTATTTTGTCTTGATAAATATAATGATTTTATTTTTATATATTAATTTATTAAATATACTAAAATTATTTTTACTGTTATTATTTTAAAAATATAGAATTAAAAAAAATACCAACTCATATATGTTTTTAAAATATATAATATAAGAGGGCTATAATATATGATAGCTTTGCAAATTATAAATTTAAATGAATCAAATTATATCAATTCAATAAATAAAAAAATTAAAATTTTGTAACATGTTTCAATTAATATTTATGATAAAATTTTAAAAGTGATAAAATTAGGTATATATATATATATATATATATATATATATAGATATTATCAATCATATCATTTTTTAATTAGAAATTTATATTGATTTGAATAACTTTAGCTATTATATATAAAAAATTTAAATTTTTATAACTATTAAAAAATATGATTAAAATTAGAAAATAGTATAAGCTGTTTTTTTTTTTTTTTAAATGTAATTTTTTATTGTAGTTAGAGTTTTTATAAAATTTAAGTAAATAGATTCATGATTTAATTGATCTTGACTTACTCATTAATTTACATAATTTTTTCATAATTATTTGGTATTTTTAAAATTTTGAAAAATATAAATTAAATATTCTTAAAATTAGTTTAAATGCAACTTTACATTTTTAAGAAATAAATAATATTTTAATTACTGTAATTATGTTATACATGTTTATTAAAAAGTATTTTTTTTAAATTTAAATATAAAAGATACTCAAATGTATAAGATTTATATATATATATATATATATATATATATATATACACACACATATATATGCAAATAATAGAATTTTTCTTATTTATTTTTTACAAAACTGGTTTCAAAGATAGTAAATAAATAAATCTATAATAAGATGAAATAAAAAATTAAACATTGATTTTGGCAAGGACTTTTAAAAGAATTTTAAATAAATAAACAAATAAATAAATAAATTATAATAATTTGTTAGTCCACAAGAGAATTGTTGTTGTTGTTTTCTTTTTCTTTTTCTTTTTTCCTTCTAGCTTACAAATTTTTATCATAAATACCAAAAAAGAAAAAAGAATATTTTATTTGTTTTGAAATTTGAAATTTTTTAAACAAATGTAAATATCATAATTGATGAAACAACAAGGAACATAAAAACATTTTAGTCTCTATGAAAACTCTTGCAAATTAAACCAACAAGAACCAAAAAATAGAATGAAAGATACTAACAGAATCACGATCTGTACAAGTAAAAGAAATGAACAACTACACTTACAACTACTTGCAAATCAATTGACCAACTTTTTAAAAATTAATATCTCAAGCATGATAAATTTGTGGACAACCCACCCACTCCACCTTCTTTAGAGTTGGGATTAGTGATATCTTTGAGTAAACATTTACCCAGAAGGTTTAAATAACCCACACGCAAGGTGGGGGGAGAGTGCGTGAATCTGCGAGAGAGTGAGTGGTGGAATCTCCTCCGCATCCCCTCCTGTCGTGTTCTCGGACCACGCTGCTGGGGATAGAGCGCCCTTCCCTTCCCCTTTTCCTCCTTCTCTGGATCCAGATCCATGTTGTGCACATCATCGCTCATATCCACCGTGCTTTTCAAGCCCAGGGGAGTAGGATGGTTTCGATTGTTGGGTGGAATCCGACGCTGTGGAGGTCAAGTGGCGCCGAGGGAGGGCGTGGAAGGCGAGGGGAATGGAGGGGTGGGGAGAGAGGAGGATGGATGACGAGGAGGAGGATATGGGGAATTGAGGGAGGTCGGTAGTCAAGACGGAGAGCGGCACGCGGGGGCATGGCAAAATCCACAGCAGCCACATCAGCAGCACCGGATGGATAGGGCCGGGTGGGGTGGGGCGGGACTGCTGTGCAATGGACCGAGACACGCCACTTGCGCTGCTTTTGGATGGCTCCTCCTGCTCTCCCTGCTTTGCGATCCCTTACCATGTACTTATGTCTTAGCATCCTTCCCCGGCTTCATGTTTCCGCGACCCTACTTCCCTTAAGCTCTTTTAAACCTCACTGCACTCTCTTTTGCCGCGGACTCAAGGTGGGTTTCTGTGGTATTTTGTGTGTCCGCAGTGACTTTGTTGTGGTTGTTGTTGTCTTCGTTCTGCTGCGGTCTGCAGGCTTGTGGTTGCTGGATGTCGAGAGTGCGTTTTCGTAGTGCAGGAGTGGTGACTATGAGTGAGGTTTTTCGCAGAGTGGTAGTACTTTGTTATGCTGTAGAAAGGGAGGCTTGTGTGATTTTTAGATTAGAGGAAGCTGTGTTGAAGGTTTTCTGGGTTTTAGTGAGTTACCTAAATCTGAGAATCGAGCTCCTCTTCAGCAGGGAAGGTAATTACGTAAGGCGGCTCTCGACGGAGACGCATTCTGCGGAAGAAGCAAAGGCTGATCGACAGAGTTGGAGAGGAGTAGGACACAATGGCGGCGATTTTAGCGACGGGGCAGGCAGCAAGCGTGGCCTGCTGTAGCAGCGCTAGGTTACCGCAGAGCAACGCAGCTGGAAGAGCGGGTCTGAGCTCTTCGTTCTTGAGGCTGGAATCCACTGTCGCTGTGTCCAGCCTCAATTCTTCTTTCCATGGCCATGCTTGCCTTGATGTATCGCATTTCGGGAAGAGCGGCGTGGAAATGCAAAAGGGGAGGGTCACCACGTGCATGGCTTGGGGCGGTACTCTTGCAGGCGTGAGGCTCGTCATCCAGGGCAAGCATTTGGAGGTACAGGATTCTAAGGCTTTCAGTACTATCGGTGTGGGTATCGCTGTTTTTCAGTTTTTTCAGTTTTTTTTTCAACATTGAACTTGATGTCGAGTCCTGTGGTTTCTTAATTTTCCTGTTTCGACATCGATTCTCCTCATTGGCATTCGATTTCAGTGGATGGTTTATGATGCTTAGAGAGGCTCTTCTGAGATGTGACACTAGCGTTGTGGATGCCGTGACAACAGTTGACCGATGCTATCAAGCAATACGTGGAGGAAAAAGTTGGCAATGCAGTGCATAATCAGAGTGCTCTTGTAAAGGAAGTTGATGTAAGAATGTCCGTCCGAGGTGGTGAAACAGGGCGCGGTGAAAAACTTCAAAGATGTGAGGTAAGACGTTCTAAATATTATGTCCGGAAGCATTTGAAGTATCACAATCTCTTGTATACCTTCCTTTATTTTCCATTACATCGGTCCCTTAGATACTCCAAGTTACCAGCCGCGAACGTCGATTTTTTCCATATAATCATGGGAGGTTTTAGTTCGTCCTGATCGGCATCAATGTTTTCTCTCTTTCTAAGACAACTGGGCAATGTATTGTAGAAGGCTTAAAGTATTATGTTAGTATTCGTGAAGTCTTTAGCGTGGTCGAATAACTACTTAGTAATCCAACTATTCTCTCCTAATTATGAGGTGAAGTGCATTATTTCACTCTGTCGTCAAGGTTCTTGGTCGTCTGTGAAGTAGGATTACTTGTAGTCATTTTCAAATCTGATTCTGGTGTTGTTTGCCTTCCACGTTTCCTCACGATCTTAGGGGTTTTGTGATACGACACCTTCGTTCTTCGTGTTTTTCAATTTCAGCCTATGGATGGCATCTATTCGACCGCCGCCACTACAATTACATAGGTTGTAAAGGTGCACAATCGTCATTGAATGTTCTTTTGAGTGATCAGCTGTCATTTCCCATTTCGACGGATGTAATTAAAAATTGGTATGACGGTTGTTTGACAGGTTACACTGTTTACCAAGAAGCACGGTGTTGTGAGAGCAGAGGAGGAGGCTGAAAGTATGTATGCGAGCATCGACAGGGTTTCAGACGTCATCTCAAGAAAGCTTCGCAAGATAAAGGAAAAGGATGGAGGCCACGGGCGGCCCGCCAAGTATTCACCTCGGATTGGGGAAGTGTTGTCTAACGAAGTTGTAGATCTGGATCCCATTCTCGAGCGGAAGCCTGATGATTTACCCGACGAGGTATGTTCTTACAAACTCAAAATTTCTCCGTCGTTTTCTCAACGAGTGAGATTTGTGTACCGAATTCGGTAACAGCACAAACCTAGTCAGATGAACTATTCTTCCCACACCCAATGCTTGTTTTCTAGAGAGCTAACAATGAGGGAATATCGTAGTCTGACTGGAACTGTTGGCGTACTTTACGTAAAGTTGGAGACTTTGTTCATGAATCACCATGTATTCTTTAAGGACACTTCTCGACCTAGATTGCATGTAACTAAGACCACTGGTAGTATCTGCAGTGATTGTTTAAAATTCTGGAATTTAATAACTTCACTGATCCAGTTAACCTCATGCGGCGACTGTAACCGCCAGCATCTGAAGCTTCTTGCATCTCTGGACAAATATGATCTTCACTGGGTAACTGGTCTATCATGTAAGTGCAGATAGTTCGTACGAAATACTTTGAAATGCGCCCAATGAAGCCCCTCGAAGCTCTTGAACAACTGGTTAATGTTGGCCATGATTTCTACGCCTTCCGAAATGTTGAAAGCGGTGAGCACTTCTACGTTGTCTAATATATGACTAGTTTGGAAATTGAGCGTATGTAATCTACTGTAAATTGGGTATATTTTAAACATAGCAACTGCTTGGAGTGTATTGCTATAGCTTACCTATGAGTATAGCGTGCTTCCCCCGTGGCATGGTTTTATTCATATCTGTTCATTGATGGGTTTGGATTGATTTGTGCAGGGGAGATCAACATCCTTTACAAGCGGACCCACGGGGGTTATGGAATAATTGTACCCCGAAATGATGAGTCCTGGGAGGCTGGTAATGGAGCACCAAAAATTAACTAGAAACGTCAGTGTCTAGAGTTCCACTGTAGAGTCATCTCTGAAGATCTAGTGTGGTCTATTGTAAGCTTTTGTCTAGGTTGTAAACTTGCTAAGACTAGTCTTAGATCACATCGTCGGAACTCACCGTAGAAATTTTATTTCTCTTGGTTCCCAGATCTGCTTGCATCACATTGCATCTTGTATCGTATTCCACGGACGTCAACTTATTTATCCAATTTCAGAATGTGCAGTTTTTCCAAATAGAGAAAGCATCAGGTCTTTCTCACTTAAAACCTAGCTGAAATCTTGAAGATATTAGCAGGAAGCGTTGTACACAAAAAAAATAAAAGTTAAAAAATGAAAAAATAAAAGTATCATGTGCAGAATGAATTACAGAATGCATCCAAAAACATTTGTACTTTCAGAAAGTCTGGTTCATCAGTCACAAGATTTTGATCTTTGACACTGGGTTCTGTAAAGGAGCACATCCAGCACAACTCAATAATATCTAGTACAGTGGTGACACAAAAGCTGTGCTACATATTGACACTAGTGAATACTGTTGGACAAAAACATTTGTAGGTATCACATGTCATGGCTCTATGAATGAATGTAGAATTGCAAGTCTCCTCTATATTATTGCTGCCCAACTCAACCTATGTGTACTTGTTCATGCACCTATTTCTTCTCTCCTATGAACATGGGTAGACATCTTAACAGGGAATGACATGATCATCTTGTCATTGATTTCCAAGACAAGATTATGGGTTGTGTTGCAAGAATAGGAGCAGATGGGTTTCAAACATACCCAAGATATCTTACATGTTGAATATTCCATTTGTTGCACATGCTGCTGGTTGTGAAGGCACAGAATTGACCTCATTTGACCTCTTCACAGGCTGGGTCACTTCCTGCATCTCCCTCTGGTCTCAGTTTCAGAAACATCTACATCCAAAATCATCAATCCTCCATTTGGAGAAATCTTTGGTTTCAGAATGTTTTGATTTCTGTTGCTGTGGGTCAGAAAAGCAGATTAGCAATACACTCAGTTTTCCTTATTAAATAGAAAATCATGATAATGAGAAGCTCTGTTTTTCTTTCTTCACTGATGGTATTTCTTTTTAATTTCTACCCAGTATTTGCAATGCAATGTGAGTCGTTTCAAATGGGGTTGCAACACCATCTCCTGTTCTCAACATTGTTATATATTGAATTTTTTTATTTTTTTATTTCATATGTGTGGGACTTGCTTATAGTATTGCAAAAATAAAATATGAAAGAATGTTTTTTCAACTTGTGAATATAATAATTCTGATATTTTCACCATTAATATCATTAGCATTATTTTAATAACAAAATCTAGATAGTTATTTTTTTTTTCACATAAATAGTTATTACCTACTTAGAACATGACATTCTTATGCTGCATAATTTGAATTTGTACAGTTTTTAGTGTTGCTTTCATTAACTAAAATAAATCACAGTGCAAAATATGCTAATCAGATGAAAGCCAAGTTCTGAGCAATCAAGGTTGTATTAATGTATTCAGTAATCTGAATTATGTTGCAATGAAGGTGAGGAGCTGACACACCAGATGCTTCTGCATAAATTTGCATGTGATGATGGCTCAACCAAGAGGGCAATTCAGCATTTATGATTCTGAATTGCATTGCTAAACCTAATTGTTTCTACAACTACTTTTTTTAGCAGTGCAGCTAATGCAATGTACAAATGATTGAATTTCATGTGAAGACCTCACACGCAAGTTCAGTGTATCTTTTAATTAAAATTTTGGAATCCATATGTGCACATATTGTAGCTTTGTACATGCTCACTGTGTTTGTCACAATCCACATCAGCAGATGCCAGTGGTTCTGACAGTTTTTTTGTTTTATGTTGAACTTCAGTAATCATGTGACAATCAATTGCTTAAAACAACTACAAGAGTATTGTGAATTTTAGGCCACATACACACATTATGTTGTTTTAGCTCTACCATTACTTTTCCAAGTTATTGAGTTTCCATGTGCTCAAGCTTGAGTATGGTTGTCTTTTGGCCATTGCTAGCCAAGGGTAATTCCAAAGTTTGTTGTAAATAGTGTGCCCTGTCATGTGAACTTTACTTTTTTTTTAAAAAAAATTTTTAAAAACCTTTTCATTGTGGCTCTGCTGATTAAACTAAGAAAAAAATTGAAGGACACAAAAAGAAAGATAGCAGTTGAGATGCCTTGATGTTCTCTTGTGTGCTAAAGTGGCTATGTTTGTGACTAGCAAATGTCTGGGTATTGGGGTGAGCAAGAGACATTAAAGCAGAAAATGAGGGCTTTGTTGTCCTGGTGGTTGAAGTAGATCTAATAAATTGTGTGAAGTGGAGGGTCAAGTATATTTGAGTTCATTAAGTGGGTAATTATTGGTTAACTAAGAGATGTTCTTTGTGTGTCTTCAATTTTGTGCCAAAGAGAATTGTTAATCATAATACCTTATGTAGGTCATGAATATTGTTGTCATTGAGGGAGTTAAGGGATTTTAAGGGGCAGATTTTTATAGCACATAATTTCCTGAAAATTTTATTGAAATGAAGAAAATAGAATATAATACAAAATTTTAAAAAAATTCAGTAGTCCTTGAAAGCAGATTTCTTGTTGTGGTCTTCTATGTACTGTACAAAATTTTGCAGAGAGATGTAAAAATCCTTTTAAAATCTCCAAGGAATTGCCCTTAAGCTCTATTTAAGAAAAATGAGTCCAATTTTTTTCAAGTTGTGGCAAATCAAGGACATCCTCCTACTAGTGTCAATCATTGCTAATACAGACATAAAGGATTCATATGTTTGTTCAATCGCCTCATAAATTTACATGTATAGAAAAGTAAATGGTGTTGAAATTCCAACACTAGTTACATCACTTTGTGATTTTGTATACACCTTCACAAAAATTAATAGGAGAAGATTACAAAGCCTTCTTGTTATGCAGTACTCTTTGTAAAAATTATCATATTTACATATATAATTTTATTAATTTACATATTTTAAATTTATTGAAAATACATTTATTTTTTTCTAATATGGTTTTTATTTTTTTAATAATAATGAGTGAATAATATCCTTCTAAATGCTTGACTCTTACACAGAAGTCTGATATTGTTAGTCACTATCACATTTAATGACGCATATTTTCTTACCAATAATTTTGAATACATATTTTTTGGGATTTTAGACATGTGCAACTATAAAAGCTATATATTTTAAATTTTGTGTTTGCTTAAGCAATACGAGTTGTAGGTGTTGTTTTAATTATTATATTTTTTTTAATATTTTTTTTATTATTTTAGAATCATTTTAAAGAAAAAATATAGTCACAATATTTAGGATTGATGGTATGTATGTATGTATATATATATATATATATATATATCATCATCATCATCATCAAATAGAAATATTTATCTAACTTATACAAATAAACATGTTCCATTATTTGCTACCAATATTAATGTATTAAAATATATAATTTATCAATATGTAAAAACTTGAATGTTGCATGGATATTTTCCTAGAAAGGAAATAACTTATCAGACATGTATTATTTATTATAATAATAAATAAATTCATTATTGTTATTATTATTTTAAAAACTACTTATTCACCATCTATCTATAATATCATAGAAAATATTATTGAGTTTGAATTCATGGAAGAAGGTTTAAAACCAATATATCAAAGGCCACTAAATTATTAAATTCTATAATAGTACTCTTAGTTGCAAGGATTGTAGCAACTTGAATGCGGATCTTGTATATACATGATGCTAGTATGTTCTATTAGATTTTTCTTTATTACCAAATTATATATTTATAAAATAAAACTTTAAAAATTATAATAATATAGAATAATTATAAAAATAAATATATTATTATTTTAAAGTAAAAATAGATTTAATATATTATTAATATTATTTATATAATAATATTTAGTATAATTTATAAAATATTAAAAATAAAAAACCATACAAAATATATGTATATATTTTTTTTATTTATTTCTTTTTTTTCCATCAATTATTTCAAAATATATCTTTCTATAAATATAAATAAATAAATAAAAATAAAATTTTGATGCATATTTTAGAATTATAAAAAATATATTTGAGATATCTTATTTTTAACATAAGTTATTATTATCAAGATAAAAAAATATATTATTTTTATTATATTATAATAAAATATATTTTAAATAATATATTATTAAAAAAATTATTTATTTATTATTTTTATATCATTTATAAAAATATTTGGTATTACACAAGATCAAAATTTGCATTGGTTTTTAAAAGAGTGAATTTCTTATAAGATTAATTGTTATAGACATAAGATTTATTCTAATAGTTATATAGGTAATATGGATAGATAGAAGTAGGTAAAAATAGATTAATTTGATAATATCTTATAGGAAAGCTTCCTAAAAGCTTTATAAACTGAGTTTCATCTTTATTCATGTTTACAGGTGATTGGTAGATTAAAAACTTGGCCAACAAGTTAGCCACATGTTGCATATGGTTGGTAGCTTGTAGAATAAGTTAATTACATTGTATACATATAGAAAACTTGTCTAGTAAGTTTGACATGTGTCTTGCAAATTAGACATGTGTTGGAGGTCTTATAGAACATTGTTACATAGCTGTTAAGTAGATAGTATATATAGAGACAAGAGTGAAGCCTTCTTCACTCTTGTCAATGCCTTCTTTATTCCTAGTCTTGTTTTGAGAATTTCTATTTTTTTTTTTAGCAATAGCTATTTTAGTTTAATATTATACCATCTTTAAATGATTCTTTATTTTTTTTGACTGACACAAGAATATTTTGATACTTTGATTATTTATATTTTATATCTTTGATAATTTAACAAGAATGATTTGTATAAGATAAATATAACAAGAATTATATTAATGAAGATTCTTAAATATTAATGAATATTTCTTAAATATAAATGAAGATTCATTATTTTTATTTTGTATTTTAGAAGTGAGTGGATTATCTCACTTTTATTTTTATATTTGAAGGTTGTAGACTATCCACCTTTAAATTAATATTCTTTGTTTTTTAATCTTAATTATTTCTTTAAAAAGAGAGGATCATCCTTCTTTGTAAAAATATTTATTTGATATTAGAAATTACAAATTATTCTCCTCTAATTTGAATTACAAATTTATTAATTTGTATAAGATGAAAGAAAAAATTGTGAATGCTATATTTAATGGAAGTAACAATAGATTCGCAACTATTGTATGTTTTCAAGAACTTGTCAACACTTTTAAAGTAGGAATTTCACATATTATTAATGTCAACTACAGAAGCACTATTCTTACGTCTATAAAAAAATCTAAAGCCTATGCCAAGAAGTAATACAATTAAAGGAAGCAAGTAGATTGGCCTCATAACAAAATCTAAAAAGTATTCCTTTTACAAGCATAAAGGAGGTAAAGATTAGTATGTTTAAGAAGTTTGATGGAACAAGATCAAAATTTTGAGGATTTCTACAATAAGTCAAGCTTTATCTAAGATTGTATCCTTTCCAATATCCTAATAGATTTACTTAAGTTGGATTCATAAGCACACTTTTATCTAGAAGTGGTTTTTTTTGTTTGTATCTTTGATAGAAAAGATTCACAATTTTTTTATGATTTGAATTTATTCTTCAAAGTATTTATGGCCATATTTAGAAAAATTAATCAATAAAAGATAGCAAAGATCAAATTCTTATTTTTGCAACAAAGATTACAATTAGCTATAATATATGTTGTTGAATTTCAAAATCTTGTTTGTGATGTGGAGTGGAATGATAAAGCCTTATCAATCAATTTTGTTATGGATTAAAAGATGTTATCAAAGATTTATTATTAAAAATATCAAAAGTAGATTCTTTAAAATAATTTATTACTCAAGCTATTACATGCAATAATTGATTATTTGAAAGGTATCAAAAATATAGATTTGATTAAAAAGAAATAAATCAATTAATAACAGTAGCTTCTAAGTTTTCAAAATCTCATTTGACTAAACTAGAACCAATGCAAATTCATATGGTATGTTTTAAATCTCTCACCAAACATAAAAAGATTCAACACCATGAAGAGGATTTGAGCTTATATTGTAGAGAAGCTGAGCACACTATTTAATATTATCCAAAGAAGCAACACAACTATAAAACGAGGAGCATGGTTTCTAAAGAAGATAGTATATTAAAAAATAATTTTTTTCAGCTACAACAAGGACTGTGCAATTGGAATCATATGCAACATCTAATAAAGGTCCTATTCTTTATCCAAATCCATATGATACGTTCTAAATCTCTCACCAAACAAGAGAAGACTTGATATCATCAAAAGGGTCTATACTTATATTGTAGAAAAGCTAAACATATTATTCAATATTGTTCAAAGAAGCAACGCAACCACAAAATGAGGTGTATGGTTGTTAGAAAAAGACAGTGTATTCAAAAATAAAATTTTTTAATTACAATAGGGGCCATGCAACTAGAATCATATACAACATCTAGTAAAAATCCTATTTTTTTTCAGATCTCTTGCCTTATTATACAATAGATGTGTATTTAGGACCTAAAAATTACAAAATATTTGTCTTATTAGATTCAAGTGCCTCAGCTTATTTTATAAATAAATATTTTATCAAAAAGCAATAAATAGATTTAGTTAAAAAAACTAAATCTGTGCATATAGAAGTCATAGATGGTCATTCATTATCTTTGAAAATATCACCCATAAAAGTGTTCCTTTAGATATAACAACTAAGGGACATAATAATATAATAATATTTAATATGATTAGATTTTCTTTTAATCTAGTTATTTTAGGATTATTGTGGTTAAAAAAATATAATCCTCAAATAGATTTTATTTCTTGTAACTTTGACTTTTTTTGTATTTGATTCAATAATAAATAATATAAAAAATAATTAATTAAGTAAAAATATATAAGTCTAATACATCCAAATCCTTACTAATAAGTGTAAAAGCTTTCATAGAAGTGGCAAAAAAATGATCACCTTTTGTTATATATTCATAAGAATTTGGCTAAAAATTTCATACATCATTCAAAATTTCCAACAAGAATTCCTTTCTTATTTATGAAGAAAAAAGATAGATTATTGTGGTTGTGTTTAGATTATTGAGGACTTAACAAAATTATCATCAAAAATAAATATCCTTTATCTTTGATTTCAAGACTTTTTAATCAATTTAGCTAAGTAAAGATTTATATAAAAATAGATCTATAAAAAACATACAATTTGTTCTACATAAAAAAAGGTGATGAATAAAAGACTACATTTCCAACTAAGTATGGATATTTTGAATATAATTTCATGTCTTTCTGACTTATAAATGTACAAGCTACTTTTCAACATCTTATAAATGACGTTTTTTGTGAATTTCTTGATGATTTTATTGTCTATTATTTAGACAACATTTTGATTTACTCAAAGAATATAGAAAAACATAAACTTTATGTTTGTTGTATGTTATAAAATTTTTAAAATATAACATTATATGCCAGATAGAAAAGTGTATATTTTATATTATTTAAATTAATTTTTTAAGATATATTATTTTTAATGACAATTCAATAATAGATCCTAAATTTTTTTAAAATAATTATGGATTAGAAAATTTCAAGAACAATGAAAGATGTATAATATTTTTTAGAATTTTTCAATTACTATCAAATCTTCATCAAGAATTTTTTTTAAGTTGTAGCTTTATTGACACGTTTAACTTATAAAAAAAAACTCAAAGTGGAATAAGAAAGCAGAAGCATTATTTGAAGCTTTAAAGATAACTTTTATTTTTGTACTAATCTTATATTACATCAACTTCTTCAAAATATTTTTTTATGGAAATAGATGCATTGGACTTTGTGTTTGATGCGATATTATTATAAATGAGAATAGATAACAAATTTCATCCAATATCTTTTCATTTAAGAAAATTTTAGTAATTAAAATTAACTACAAGATCTATGACAAAGAACTCCTTGCAATCATGGATTTTTTTTAAAATAGCATCATTATCTAGAATATACTTCTAATCTAGTTACTATATATATGAATTATAAAAATTTCAAGTATTTTATATCAACACATGTTTTAAATCATTGCGTAGCTTGTTCGAGCATGTCTTTTTTAAGATTTGAAATTATTATCACTTATTAGGTAAAAAAATAAGATTTATTCAATGTTCTTTTTAGATGTTCTTATCTTGCACCAAAAAAAATAAAATATAGCTCTTCATCAATAAAGGATGATTTTGTTGAAGCTTGAATAATTTCATCTTTGAGTAATGAAATTGACATTGATTATTGATTTAACTTTTTCCATGCAAGTCAAATCAAGTATGTTTTTAGACCCTCTTATTCATGATATTAAAAATAATTCATCTAAATATCTAAATCTTATGATACTTCTAAGTTTGAATTCAAAAATAATTTATTCTATTTTGAAGGATGCTTATATATTCCAAAAGATGAAACATGGTTATATGTTTTTGAAGCTCATCACAATTTCTTTGCAAAAGGACATTTTAGATACAATAAGATTTTAGAATTATTATCAAAAGATTTTTAGTGGTCTCAAATATAAAAAACACTTAAAGAATTTATATAGTGATATGATGTTTGTTCAAGATTAAAAACTCTTCATTATTGATCTTTTGATATTCTGTTGTAATACAATTATATGGTGAAAGATAAAACCATGGATTTTATTATAGAAGAGCCTAATTAAAAAGATATAATAAAAAAATATAAATAATAGATAAAAAATTAGTAGAAATTAAAAAGCACTAATATTTCCTTCTTACAAAAGAAACTTCTACTTACTTTATATTGTCATAAATAAAACAAAGTAGATTAGAAAAATAAAAAATCTAAGCATCTTGAAAAATGAATTAAAAGTAGGTTTTAGCAAAATTTATCTTGAAATTTTAAGAATTGATATTTGAAGAGGATCAAAATCAGACCTTAACATATAAAATTGCATGCTTATAGCAGATGGGAAGTTCATGTGCAGATTAGAGAGTGGAATTTGAGAATAGACTTCAAAAGATTATTTAAATATTGATTAGAGAGTGGAGTTTGAGAATAGACTTCAAAAGATTATTTAAATATTGATTTGAAGTGATTTGGATAGATATTGATTTTATACTAGCTTTACAAAGTTAGGGTTGTTTTGGATGACTCAAGTTTTTATAAAATAAAAAAGAATTTATTTTTTTGAAAATTTTATGAATTTGGTAATAAATCTATAAATGAAATTTTGGAGATTTGTGATTGTAGTTGTATTGAATGCATGTTATTAATTTAATCTTGATCAATTAATTAGATTAAAGATTATTGAAGTTCAAGTAGGTTCGAATCTCAAAAATTAAATTTTGAGGGTTAATGAGGCTTTTTAAGATATTCAACATTCTATTAATTGTATAGAAGTCAAAATTATGTGTGCAGATACTATTCTTGATTTTGTATATATTTATAAATTTTAAAAAAATTAAACAATGCAAGAAGGAGATATTAGTACTAGAAGATTGGTATCAAGGTTAGAGAAGGAAATTGGCCTACATCTAAGCAAAGTTTTGGATATATCTTTTATTTGATAAGTTTGATCTTCTTCAAATTTATTGTACTTGTTGCCAACTTAATTGTTAAAAGGTGGATAAATTTTAAATCAAAATCAATGGTTTAATTATTAACTATTGAAATTTTAATATACTATAGGATTTGTTACAATTTGATTAGAATTTGATTAGAATTTTATTAAATTTTATTATAATTTGATTATGATTTGGTTAAGATTTGATTAGGATTTGATTAGGATTTGATTAGGATTTGATTAGGATTTTATCATAATTTTTATTTTTAGTATTTAAAAAAGATTTCTATATTAATATTTTTTTATTTTTTTATATTAATTTTTTAAAAAAAAATCTTTATTATTTTTTTATGATTTTTATAAAAGTTTTAAAATATTTTTCTATATTTTTTTAATAATTAATTAAAAACTTAATTAAATTTCTTTAATGGTTGAATATACTTATTAATTTTTAATTATAATTTATAAATAATTCTATTAAAGATATTAAGACTTATTATTATAATTTTTTTATTTTTATTTTTTATTTTTTTTTATAAATATTCCACAACTAAGTGTTTGGTAAATTTTCAAGTAAGACTTTATATAATACAACAACAAACTTCTCTAACCATTACCTATACCAAAACAACCATGGTTTTTTGTTTTTATAGATTTTATTATAAATCTACCAATTTCAAGTTCATATGATTTTATATTTGTGATTGTAGATCATTTTATCAAGATGACACATTTTGTATCATGTAAAAAATCTATCATAGGTGAGGAAATATCTAAACTCTTCCTTCATAACATCTATTGGTATCATGAATTGCCAAGGGATATTATATTAAATAGAAGGATACAATTTAGATCAAAATTTTGAAGAATCCTTTTCAAGATATTGAAGGTAGACATAAAAGTATCTTCATCCTTCTACCCTCAAATTAATAAACAAATGGAATAAGTAAATCAAATTTTGGAGTAGTATTTGAGATGTACTATCAATTATCATCAAGATAATTGGATAATTCTTTTATCACTAATAGAGTTTGTTTATAATGATTTAGTATATTTTTTTATTCAATAAACATCTTTCTTTGCCAATTACAATTATCATCTACAACTTGATACTTTTGACTTCTTAAAAGCTGATAATTCTATTGTAGAAGACTTGGCAAATTGATTGTTAGAGCTATATGCAACAATGAAGGTATAATTTAAAGAAGTTCAAAAACGAAAAAAGACCAAAACAAATGTTTATTATAAAAAATAACTCCAATTCTACATTAGTGATAAGGTATAGCTACTTTGTTGTAATATAAAGAGTGTTTATTCTTGTGATAAGGTAAATTATTATAGGCTTAGACCATTTTCAATTTGTAAACATGTCAATCTAATTGCTTATTGATTATACCTATCGGAGTCTATAAAGATCCATCTTATATTCCACTTGTCTTTGCTTGAACCATATAAGATAATAGATATATATGAAAGAAGATAAATGCCATGATTTTTTATAAAAGTGCACAACAATGAAGAATTTAAGGTTAATGTTATAATACCACATTGAAGAAGTTTTAGATTTGAGACAATGCTGAAATAGATTTGAATATCTTATATATTGGTATAGATATGATATTACTAAATGTACATAGAATCTGTCTAAGAATCTAATAATTGCATCAATGAAAGTCAATGCAATTCATTGATGACATCTATTAAAATCAAGATAAAAAAAATCTTTATTATAAAGCAAAGTAGATTCAATAGAAATATTTTATATCATTGTTTATTTTTTTTTATATTTTTTTAGTCTTAAAAAGATGGAAAATCAACAATTTGCAAATTCAGCTTAAGAGTTGTTATTTGTTGATTTATCAAATCAGACATTATCATTATCATAACCTTCAAGATGATAGAATAGATATGAAGATCCTCAAAAATGACATATTTTTTCTTAAATTAATGGCAAGATATAATGTGTTTGACATCACGACCTTGAAAGAGACTCCCAATGTTTGGTGATACTTTTAGAGGTAGAAACTATTGTTGATGGTATTTCAAATTTTTTCTTTAAAAGAAATTATGAAAGCCTTAATAATGATCAAATATCAGGGTGGTCCTCTCGCCTTTGGTATGGAATATTATTGATGATTGAGAAGACCTATCAACTACCTTCAAAAAGAACAAAGATTAGAGTATGTGATAATTACAATTTGGCATATTTTGGACTTTTTAAATATGTAATCACCACTTGTCATGGAATTTGTCCTTGAAAGGGGAGAAGAATAATGTCATGGACATAATATTTATTCTAATAGTTATCTAAATAACATGGATAGATAGAAGTAAGTAAAAATAAATTGATTTGATAATGTCTTATAGAAAAGCTTCCTAAAAGCTTCATAAATTTAGTTTCTTCTTTATTCATATCTATAAGTGATTGATAGGTTAAAAACTTGGCCAACAAGTTAGCCACATATTGCACATATTGTTAGTTTATAGAATAAGCTAATTACATGACACACATATAAGAAACTTATCTTGTAAATTTGACATGTGTCTTACAAATTGGACATGTGTTGGATATCCTATAGAACATTGCCATGTAGCTTTTAGATAAATAGTATATATAGAGACAAGAGTGAAGCCTTCTTTAGTCTTATCAATGCCTTTTTTATTCCTAATCTTATTTCAAGAGTTTTTATTCTTCTTGTCTCTAGCAATAGCCATTCTAATTTGATATTATACCATCTTTGAATGATTTTTTATTCCTTTTGAATGTCATAAGAATATTTTGATACTTAGGTTGTTTATATTTCATATTTTTGGCAATCAAGTATGGTTGATTTATTTACTTATTTTTCTTAGATTTATAGATATTAAAAATTAATTTAAGCTTACAAAATATATATTCTATAACAAGTAAGACCTTAAATTGAATCTCTTTGTATATATTTGTTTATAGATTTTACATAGAAGAGAAAAATAAATAATAAAAAATAAGAACTTCAAGTATGACTTTTATATAAGTATTTAAGGTTTTTTATTGTATTTATTGTTGTAATATTGCCTATATGTGATTTTCCTGAATCCTTAAATAATTTTTGTCTAATACATTATTTTTTTGGATAGCATATTTATATATCTTATTTAAGAATTTTTTAGCCTCTTAACTAAATAAATAAGGTACATATACACTTTTTACTTTTTTTGTCATAAAAATTATATTTCACATTATTACCAAGTTGGACATACAAAACATCAACTTCAAAATGTCAGAAAATTATAATCATCCTACATAAATTGTTATTTACAAATAAATAAAAAATCATGTTGATCAAATTTTGTTAGGATACCATTGTTCAAAAACATGTTTCAAGAGTGAGCTATATATATATATATATATATACACACACATGCACATATTCAAATGTACACACACATGCACATATTCAAATGTACACACACATGCACATATTCAAATGTACACACATATGCACATATTCAAATGTACACACACATGCACATATTCAAATGTACACACACACACATATTCAAATGTACACATATGCACATATTCAAATGTACACACACATGCACATATTCAAATGTACACACATGCACATATTCAAATGTACACACACATGCACATATTCATGTACACACACGCACATAAAATGTACACACACATGCACATATTCAAATGTACACACACATGCACATATTCAAATGTACACACATATGCACATATTCAAATGTACACACACATGCACATATTCAAATGTACACACACATGCACATATTCAAATGTACACACACATGCACATATTCAAATGTACACACACATGCACATATTCAAATGTACACACACATGCACATATTCAAATGTACACACACATGCACATATTCAAATGTACACACACATGCACATATTCAAATGTACACACATATGCACATATTCAAATGTACACACACATGCACATATTCAAATGTACACACACATGCACATATTCAAATGTACACACACATGCACATATTCAAATGTACACACACATGCACATATTCAAATGTAGATTCCAAAATTATTATGAAAGTGTGCAAACTGGTCTGTTCCACACTCATCAAAACTTGCATGTCTCATTCCAGCATTGTACACCCCTTGTACTGCATGCACCCCATGCACACATCCAAAAAAACAAAGGCCCAGTTATAGTTTACAAAACCCACAAAGGAATGCAATCAGCACAACAGGGCATCAATCACCATGCTCACCATGCAAACAGTGACGCAGTCATGGGGAACGACATGAAGCACGCGGTGGTAAGACCTCACGGCGAAGGGAGGAGGAGGAGGATCCGGGTCCCGGTGAAGGGTGGCGGTTGCGGGACCCACGTTGGGGGGGGGCAGAGTGTGCGGGTGGCGCTGCCTGGCGCCCCTGGCTATGGCCGCTCTCCCTCGCTCTCTCCCCCTCTCCCTCCCTCCCTCCCTCGCTCGCAACCTCTTCCTCTGCGTCTCTGTGTCTCTGTGCTTGTATTCCTCCTGCTTGCCTCATGCACCCACGATCTCATTCTCTCTCTCTCTCTCCTCCCTTTGCTTGCCATTGCTACATGAGCCCATAAGCTTGTTCCTTGGGATTTGCTTGCCACTCGCCAGCTCTTTGAGCTCCGAAACCTTGATCCTACTGCCCCCTTCTCACGCGTTTCCACCTTTTCGACCTGTTTCGCGATCACCCATCTCCCGCTTGTCGATCGTCGTCATGCTGCTCAGGCACTGGTACTGCTCTGCTTAGATCTGCAGACTCTGCGCTTGGGGGTCTCGTTTTTCATCACTTGCTGTGCGCTCGGTTCTGTAGATCTGGCCTGTTAGATTGAACTTGATTCTTTCCTCTGTGTGGAATCCATCAGTTTCACAATGCCACTACATTGGTGAATTTTGTCATTTCCTGCCCTATGTTGTTTTCGCAGCACGCTCGCCACGTGTGCGATCGCTTACTTTCTAGGTGTGATTGTGCTTTGCTTGGAATTTGGGTACAGCTGCAACTGATTCAGGCTCTCTTCCGTCCTTTTTTTTTCTTTTTTTGGGATATAGGTGACGACGTTATACAGTCGTGTGTTTCAACAAAACGGACCAAGTACGAATGAATTCCTCACATTCCTTCGGTAGCAAATGCGTCGACGCGAAAGTTGCTGCTTGTGCGAATGGAGTGCGCTGGATTTTGTCTACTGTCAGCAGCCGGGCGATGAGATGAAGGCGTTTAGATGTGCTCAGAAATGTGGGTGGGATAATTGGGAAAAATGTGAACTAGCAGTGGTCCAAGTATGGTGAGCGCTTTCATGTGGGCGTGTTGGTGGGACAAGGTGGAGAATCTGTAGGCAGCGTTTCGGCTCATGCGTCTCCTAGTTCCCACCAAGTGGAGATAGGGAGGAAGATGAAGTCGGATGTTGCTCTCGACCATGCTGCTTTCCATCTTACGCCATCACGAAACAGGTCCAGCCGCACAATTTCGTCTGTGTCGTCAGTCATTGCCACCATTCCGTGCCTTGTGTGCTTGTTTTCTTAAGAAATAAGCTCTTGTTCTTCACACCCTGCAAGCTTCTGCTGAAATCTTTGGATGGAACTCCAGTTAGGGTGTATGCCTTTCTTTTTTTCACGTTTTGTGCGAAGGTTGCTGGTTGGCTATAGGATGATGAGTGCTCAAATAGGGGTCCATGATGGACGTGGAACCGCAAACGTTTCATAATCTCTACCGCGCGAAATGTGTACGCATAACAGCCACAGTAAAAGTCACTGGAGTACGAATATAATTAATAACTATGAGGACAGCAGAAAGCATGTTGACCAGTTCAGGGGAGTCACTTACAAGAATTTTGGTTCTGTTCAGGTGCGAGCTCGTAGTAGTCTGGGGAGAGGAGACAGAGCGGTTAGCTTCTGGTCTTCTTAAACCTTTTCTAGTGCACTTAAAAGCTGCTGAAGATCAATACGCAACAGGGACGAAAGAGATCAAGTTAGTTCCTCCGCCTGGTTATGGATCCTCATCGAAGCCTGAGACGTCCGCTTGGTTTACCAAGGGGACTATTGAAAGGTTGCTACACTAAGCGCCTTGCCTGAAAATGTTCTTGACCATATCTGCTTTAGTGCCTGTCAGGTATCTGATTTCTGTAATGTTGGAGTCCCACCGTCGGAACGTCTTTAGATATCTCACAAGAATAGCAAATGGTCCAACATCCACTTGGGAGGTGAATGTGGTTCGACTTCAACGTGAGGAGAAACGCATTCCTTTATCCCCTCCTTGCTTAATGGGTCGCCGTCGCTCTCGTAAATGGTCCTTATCATTGGAATGAAACTTGACGACTTTCGTGATCTGCACGGAAAGTGGTGCTAGGTGTTTGCACGCGTTCTTTGTACTCATCATTCGGACGCCGGGGTAAATGTTCAGGTTTGTCAGATTTGTGAGCACCCCGGAGGTACTTGAGCGTGTTGGCACTGTGGAAGCTGAAATAGTACAGCTGGATGGAGCCATTAGAGAACATGCAATCGAATCCACTAAGGTAAGGGTGATTGGACTGTGGCTTTCATACTTCGAACTGAGGAGCACTCGGAAGTTATCAATGTTCCATGGAGCTGAGAACATGCAGTCTTAAGTTGCACTAAGAATGTGACTGTATGGCGTGACAGGCTGATGCGTCACAATCCGACGTCGCAGTTGTAACGCCATCAGCAGGTTGGTTCTAGAACTCTATGAAAACTTCTAGCATTGCAATTTACGCAGCGATGGTGACTTTGTGATTTCTGTGCTTCCTAGGTGTTCCTGTACATGCCATTATACGCTCTCTAGTTGTGGATGTGCCATGTTTACTGCTGTAGTCCAAACTCAGTCGGAGACGTGACGTGTCCAACTGTGGGAGCTATGTGTTATCTTTTCGTTAGGTACTTGAGGGTTGTGTGGTTGAACCCTGGCGTTAGTATATTTTGCCTTTTGACACACGATGTGGCCACAATGTTTGTGCGGTTGATGATGCAGCTAGCAACATTCTGTTGACAGCTACTGCTGATCAAGCGCCCACACCGACTCCGGTATTCTCTTAACTCTGCCGTTAAGCATGATGGGATTACTGTTTAATTTAGCAAAGCGTACTTTTATTGTGGTTTAGTCTATCTTAAAATGAGTCCTGCTTCTCATTTCTGTTTCTTTTGCAGTCGAGGCGAAATTCCCTGGATGATGCCGAGAACCCTGCTCCTGATGATAATTCCAGGTGTGCAAGCCCTCGTCGTCTATCTTTGTTCATGTCGATTGTTTTCTGATGCCGCTGCTTGCCATGTTGTTTCGTGAGCAATTCTCTTAGTGCAACATCTGGTCGACCTCATGGAAACTACACTATAATGCAAGACGTCGGCAAGTGCGTGAATGTTGACTTCACTTCCTGGAATGGCAGGCGCCGCCTGTTGCGAGCCATGGAAGCTCGGAAAATGTTATTGCACAAGGAACAAAGTATGGCGTTCGCACGGGCAACTGCAGCAGGCTTCGATATGCAAAAAATGGAACATCTACTGGTGTTTGCAGAATGCTTCGGCGCAAAACGCTTGGGGTATCTCTTCTAAGATCTCCTCCTCAGCTAAAATGTAGCTTTGATACTAGATGTGAACTCTTGATAGGAAAAAGCTGTATGTGTCGCCTGGGGCGAATGTGGAGAGATTATATGGCTACAGATGCTGGAATATTACCGACTCGCAGTTTAAATTACGTTCCTAAGATCTGATTTTTTTGTTTTTTTGTTTTTTTGTTTTGCTTGACTCGATACAGTGACGCGTGTGTGATGTTCACAAGCGTACATAAGAAGAGCAAGGAATCAGGAATTTGGGACGAGAATGAGTGGCCTTTGTCTGACATAGCAAGCCTTCGGAATGTTCCGACGAGCCCTCATTTTAGACCACGGGAATCCGATTTATGGTCAGACATGCACAGCGAGGCAGGTGACAGTAAGTTGGACGACCTTAGAGACGACGTTAGTGTTAGATCCTACAGTAATTACTATGGTGAGGACCTGTCAATGCGGGCCTATTCTGGGGGAGATTTTCTCAGGAAGAGAAGTCCTCTTGAAGGCATGTTGAGTCCCAATAGGACAAGGGATTTTAATGGGGATTTTTCACGATCGAGGGGAGGGTCTACTCGAACAAGTTGGGATGAAGGATCTAGAATCGCTCAGAGTCTGGAGATGGCCGGGAGAGCACATGTTGATGACAGTCTTCTGTTCTCCAATGCGAGTTCTCGAAGGATCACTTCGCTTGGTTCTCAACATCCAGCCATTTTGTACAATGGGGATAGTGCTAACGAATTAGGAATGGACTTTGATGGAGGCAATCGGAATGGATATGCTCAATGTCAGCGGCGAGCACGGGAATCTTCTCCTCAATTCTTAGCTCACCGATTTTCCGTTGGTGTCAAGGTGGAAAGCGGTTCTCACTTACTCGGAAATGACTGCTATCACGCAGCAGTTCAAGGGACTCTTAATGCCAGCAATGGTGGAAGTGCTTCCTCACATAGGAGTCGGGAAAGCCTTCCCAGCTGGGCTGCTGCTGCTTCAGGCCAGTCTGATCAGCCTTGGCATCCTGGCTCAACAGGACCTAGTGGGCATGAGTTTCCTCGTCTGACGGTGCCTAAATTCCAAGCACACGTGGATCCAGGGAATGGGCACGTTCAATCAACATTGAGTGCTGAACCTGTGGTGAAGCCTCCAGAAGCTAATGGTAACGTTCTCCCTTCTCCAGCAGCAGTCAAGCAAGGGAATAATACGAGGCAGGAAGTGAAAGTGCAGGAGATGGCCCGAAATGAAATTCCTGCACTTGGTGTTGCCAACGTTGATAATTCAGCACCTTCCAGGGCAGATCTGAAACGTCATCCAGTAGCAGGGAGGGCTGGTGACCGACCGCAGAATAAACCTGTGGTTCGAAGGGCGTCATCACCTCGACGCCGTTCATCTTCCCCAATGCGAAGGGTGCAAGTGGGACGGAATAATATGCGGCGGTCTGGAGTCATGTTGAAGAATGCTAACTATGCTTCAACTAAACAATCTGGGAACACTAAAGTTACTCCTAAGGAGTTGGAACCAAGTGATGAGGAGACCGATGATGTCCCTGGACCGCGACATGGTTCCCCTCTGCAACAAGGTCAGTTATTCAGAGCTGGACCAGGTCTTGGGATTTCAGATGATTAGCAGAGTTGAAATAGGTTTCCAGGCGTTGTTAACATTGTAGTGCAGGTTATGGGTACTATTACTACCTTGCAAACGTTATGGGTACTATTACTATCTCCATTGGCGATAACTCGATTCAGCATGACGATTATGGTTTATATATATATATATATGTGTGTGTGTGTGTGTGTGTGTGTGTGTGTATTGACTCTACTAAAATCAGGGAAAGAGCGATATAATTTAGGTTGGTGTAGGTAGGGTCAACATGTTGCGTGTTGTGCCTGTGTTTCCAATCTTCCCCGCATGACTAATAGTGCTGCAGTTCCAGGAGATCTTTTTTTGGTTTTACGGCTGATTGTCTTTGATCAACGTTCGTTTACTGGGCATGTTTCTAAGATATTGAGCATCAGGATGTTCTGTGGTCTTTTTAGAGGAAATTTTGATGGAAAACTGACAATTAGTTGGACCGTTTTCATGCGTATGTTACTTAATTGTGTGCAGTCATACAAGCTGCAATAGGTTTGATGTTTTGATATCATCCTGGAGTGATGTTAGGTGGGGTTGAGTTAAATTCAGGGTCCTTTGGAATCGATTTAATTGATTGAAACGCAACGAAGTGAGTTGAATTTTACTGCTGCGTTTAATTACGACTGGATGAATATTTGTCGATTACAATAAGGGAGAATATGGGTATTGTGGAGCTGATGGGGTAGTTCTGTGGGATTATCTGGTTAATGTGTCTCTGGGCTGAGTATGTTGACCACGACCTACGCGGACACATCTGTAGAGTTGGTCAAACTGATATAATTATCCCATGGAACTACTCACAGTCCTGCAATACGGAAGTATTTTGTTGTTGATGAGGTAGAAAGTAGCGTAAGCGCAGAAGTAGATTGTGCACTTTTGGGGATACAAGCTGGTTCTGAAGTACACGGGTTTTTCATCGTTGCAGTTCATTCTAGAGTTCAGAAGCAAGGTTTCGGGTGGAAGGACGGGCTTCGAGTGGACACCGATCGGGATTCTCTTGCACATGTGTCACGCGAACCTGATCAAAGTCCCAGTGCAGCATCCTCTGGGTGGAACACGCCAGTGGATTATGATATGGATTTTCCTGAAAATGGTAGTGAGCATGAGTCTTCCGGGCAGCCTGGGACCCTGCTTTCCCCTAAAGAACCTAAAGGAAGGTTTTACGAGCAGTACCGTGAAAAGAGAGATGCTAAACTGCGGGATGGCTCTGAATCAAGGAAGGCGGATACCAATGCTAAACTGAAATCTATGGAAGAAGTCTTGGAACATCGGAAGGCAGAAATGGCTGCTCGCAAAATAAGAGGCTCAGCTAAAGATAATTCTGATGGGGAAGCCCAAGTTGTGGCAGAAAAATCGCGAACCCCCAAGTCTGACTTAGCGAAGAGCAAGAAGCTAAAGGTACACTTTGCACCTTTTTTTTGGCCTTCATTGCTGATGTTTATCTTATGTATAGCATCAGAAAGGTCAGTTGTGGTGTACAGTGGTGAATCAAATCGATTCCCGGCCTCGCGGATAGAGACTTCATTGCTCCATTGACTTATTACGGGCGTTTGGATCTGTTTTGGATCAGTTATGTCTTTGATTGTTGTATCACTAATGTTGTCATACATTGTTGTCTTCATTGCCGATATTGTCTATTATCATTTAAACTGCCAGACGTGCACGATGGTGGACGCTATAGTCCATTTAATTTAAATGCTGAAAATATAGTTTGAATCGCTTAATTGATGGTAGCAGCTGCAGTGATGTAGGATCTTTTTTTCCCGCCGCGAGTTTTGATGTGCCTGAGTACCTGTTGTGATGCCTAATGAAAGCTAATCAAGCGCGACAGGTTTAGAATTTTCAGCACGGTTTTTTCACAATGGTGGGTGTATTTTAAATGTTTAAATCTTTTCACGGACATCAGAATGCTTTCTGCAGTGTGATGATGAAGCTAAACGGTTTGAGGAAATTGGGAATCAGCGACGAGAAAGAATCGCAGCCCGAAGTAGCCCAAGTCCACCATTGGCAGGTGCTGCTTCTACTGTCTTCACTCCATCAACATCACGGGCCACCGCAAAGCAACCAACCACGCCGACTGCACAACCAACGCATATTCCTACTCCATCATTAACTCCTAAAGCAAAGTCTAATGCTGCTCGAAGATTATCACCTTCAAAGAGAGTGTCTCCTGGAACTCTTCGAGGATCCGTGAGCTCATCCGCAACTGCCGCCCCTGCCCTTAAAACGGTCCGAACAAATCAGAGAAAGTCTCTGACTGCGCCCCAAACCAAAGAGGTTGAGAATCCCATGAGTAGATCGGCGCCTTCCTTGGCAGAGCTGCGGAAAGAGAACACAAAACCTGGGTTGCCACGAAATAGCACTGACAATGAGCGACCCCGCATTACAGGTAGCAAACTTCCTGGTACGCGCGGTGCATCAGCTCCTCTAGAACCCAATGGGAGCGTCGTTGGTCCTCGGGGAGTCGGTGCCGACGATAAGAATCGGCGTGTTGGTACACGAAAAAGTGTTGCTGCTGTGGCGGACTCTGCCACAGAAGCTCAGTTGTTGGTGCCCAAAACCCCTCCAGCTGAGCAGAGTGCCACAAGTAAGCCCATTAAGCGACCTTCACCCACATCAGCTGCAATTGTGGAGTCTAAACCTTTTCTACGGAAAGGTAGAGGGATTGGTCCAGGATCTGGGCCTGTGGTTCGCAAATCTAAAGTAGGTGCTGCTCCCGAACCATCGAAAGCTGGTGAAGAGGAGGCAGATCAGAGTATCTCTGACTCGGAACCTGAACTTGCCAAGGCTGAACGTGAGGTTGTGGAGGAGGATGAAGATAAAGAAGCAAGTGTGCGCCCAGATCTCACGGAAGCATCACAGGCCTCCACTTTGGAGAGACCTGGTATTTCGACCACACGACCCAGTACAGCTCCTCAGAGTTTGGCTTCGGTTCTACATGATGACGATGAGACCATAAAGCCTGAAGAGTGGCAAGAGCCTGAGATCTCGCAAGATGGGTGCAGTTCGGAGGAATTTTTTCATAGAAAGTCGTACCAAGATACCACGCGTGCAGGAGTCCTGCTAGAAAACCAGCACTCATCAGCATTGAGACATTTCTTGAATGAGGGATTAGAGAATGATTCCATGGTGAATACAATCTCCAGCGGTACAGTAACACCTCCGCCAAGATCGTCTCCAATACATTCAATTCCTTTGAGGTCTTTGTCGCCCAAAGGATCCGAAGTTCCGGATCTGTACAAAGCCCATCGATATTCATCTGGTGATACAGCAACTTCGCCATATGTTCCTACCACGCCCGTAGCTTTTACCGACAGGTTTCCTGCTCATGATGTTCCCTTTTCTGTACGTTCTGGTGCCCCTCCTCTTTCTCCCGAAGCCCAGACAAGTGCAAAGCTTCGGAAGAACTGGCTTAATTCTCAGAAGATCTCGGGCCCGCCTACTGTGAAGGAATCTACACGAGCCTTGAAAAATCTTTTGAAGTTTGGCTTGAAAAAGAAGGACAAGGGCAGCGGTGTGTCAACTACAAGTGATAGTCCTTCTGATATCGACGACGACTTCTTCGATTCAGTCAGTGAGCATGGAGGGCGGACGGAGGAGTTGACTAATATCGCACCGAGGAGCCTTGGTTCTCGCGCGCCTTCCAAGGCTCCTGCGCTAACAGGACCTCCCGCGATACCTGAAGACTTCGCCACTGAAAATGAGGATGCTGGATCCCGTCTAATTTCAAGTAAGCAGCGTTGGCTTTTACATTTTCCGGAGGTGCTTTTGGTCTTACTCCTATGTGGTGAGATGAACGTGAGTACCGATTGTTCTTGTGTATCTATGGGCTATACACGTAGCGAAGTAAAGGTCTCCAAGTCTTAGATCTGGTCATGAATCCCCTTTCTGACGCACAGTTTGTGGCTCGTGCAGTACCGTTTGTTAGAAGTTCAGTACCCCCTCTGGCACCAACTCATTTCAAGATGCGGGATGAACATGTCGGCTCAAGTAGCGTATTGAAAGGTGTCACTATTACGCATGCCTGATTAAACCCCTCGCTCTGTCTCCTTGTGTGTTTCGCAGCTTCTTAATGTGGCATTGATGAGTAGAGTGTCTGGGATGGAAACGTTGCACAGTTAGGAGAACGTATGAATGCCATTAATATCAGAATCGTGATAGTCAAATCCCTGTTTTTCTTTTTTTCCTTTTTTTCCTTTTTTTCTTTCTTTAAGTACTAGTTCTTGTGACACTTGTAGACGCTGCTGGAGAAGACTCCTTTTCTTCTATTCTAGAGGTTTCTTCTACGAATGAGGTAACTGTCTGACTGGGTACTGTTTGTTGATGCAGCACCTCGATCATTCTTCTCATTGTCATCTTTTCGGAGTAAAGTAAAACAGTGAGAGAAGAACTGGTTCTGCCTGGCAGCGACATTGAAGGATTTCTTGACCAGCAGGCCTTCATGATGTCTGTCAAGTTTTGGGAAACCAAGGCTAGTCTCCCTGGCGCATGCTTAATTGCCCGAAGATGCGAGAAAGCAGCTTCTGTCGTCCAAATAAGGTCCGCATTCACAGTTTTATTTTTATAACCAAGTTATTCTGCCTTCGTATATGAATCACTCGTGTCATTCACAGTGTGTTCACCTAATTTTGTGTAGAGATAATCCCCAACTATTGGATTTTATATAGGATGTAAAGGATCGCTCTCAGCCTTCCGTGGCAAGGCTCCTGATACTAGTCTGCCCATGTTTGTGGGATCCTGTTGAGTCAGACTGATGATTAAACTAAGTTTTCTTCTGTCTCCATCAAGGACTTGAGGATCTTCTTTTCATCGTTTCTAAACTGTTCGAAACTAGAAGAGCTCATTTTCAATTGAACAATCCTAGTCGCAGACCTGCACTTCATGTTTATACAATTGTAATTTAATCATTTTAAAAACATGGCTAAGAATCCTATATACACAAACATCCCTTTTCTACTTGATTGCATATAATTAGTGCAATTTAATGAAGGATTTTACAAACTACTTCATTAAAAATAAACCTTTTCTTGAGTGTATCTTCTATTACAATCAAAGTATACATGCAGTGGTGTGTTACATTGACTAAAAAATCAAATATTCATTAGTTATCATGCATTAATTTAAGTGAAGCTATAAAGCTTAAAAGTAACAATATAGAAGTTCAAAAACATCTGTTCTGCATTACTTTAGATCTATTATTAATAATACAAAATTCATCTACAACTATTGCAATAAAAAAAGTATTATCATTTAGTCAGAAACAGGCAATTGCATCCATCTATACAATAAGGCTTATCATTAGAATCCATTGTGGCTTCTTGTGGCATTAGTACAAGGTTGCCATTGAGGAAGAGGGAATTAGCCCCCTACAATCCCTTTCCATATTACTATCCACTCTTGTTACCCATGTTTAATTGAAATAGAAAATACTTTAATTTAAATATAAAAGGATTATATTTAAATATTATATTTTGTTAGATGTGATATATATATATATATATATATATACATATATACATATATAATTGTACCAAGTACAATTGTTCTCCAGCTAATTAATATCATTCATTGTAAAAAAAATATATTGATTGTCAAAGGTTAATAATTATTAAAAAAATTAAAGAATTTAAATTAGTGATTTTGACTTATGATTAAATAAATAAATAAAATTTCAATAAGGGGATATTTATCAATCAATTTTTAAACAAAAAATATAAAAAAATAATCATATTCTTTATAAAAAAGCATCAACTCAATAATGCAATCTTTTACTCATCCAATCCTCTCCTCCTCTCTCTTCTACTTTTCTTCTCTATCCCTCTCTTCTATCATGCCTCCTCAATCAAAATTGATCAATGTTCAAAAGCTCAAAATCTATCAGCATAAACAATACTATTCTAAGATGTTACAAACTACCCTTGCCAAATGGGCTAAAGAAGAATTCTACCTTGTAAAAGCACCAACCAAAGGCATAATCAACAACATCCTTAGCAAACACTAGTAGTATTTGGAAATGGATCTCCAAAACCTAGTTGCAAAGAATACCCATATTGTCTATCATACCCAACTTGATAAAGCCCTTGCCAATTGGATGCTATAATGGCAAACTAAGAAAATTGCACTTTCTTTAGAGCTTATCAAACAAAAGGGGATTTTGAGCTTTTGAACATTGGTCAAAAGGAGACACTACTCAAAAATGTTGCAATTGGGTAAGAATACACCAAATTTTTTAAATAGATGGCTCTTCAAATTCCAAAGTTGCCATAGATTCTACGCCTTAAGGCTACATGGGAAAAGCAAATTGACAAATATTTTGCCTATTGAGGAAATCATGCCCAATATAAATGCAAAGCTTAGTTAAGCTAAACAAGACATCTACAACATGGATGAGATATGTCTTTTCTACTAGATGGCACCACACAAGACTATTGCATGCCAACAAATTGAAGGATCTAAGAAAGAGAAAATTATGATTACTATTACTTTAACAACCAATGTAGATAGATCAAATAAGTTGGAACTATTTATTCCTTGATAGGCAATAAAATCATATGCTTTTAACTAAAAAATAAGTGAAAAACTTAAATTCTATTATTGTTATAATATTAAAATATAGATAATAGAATTATTCCTTTAAAAATGGCTTCAAAAATTGGATGATTAGATGATGCCTATAAATTGAAAGATCTTGCTCTTATTGGATAATGTTCCATCACATAGAACAAAAGATCTCTCTTTGGCAAAGATTGAAGTTTATTTTCTTCCTCCCAATAGTACTTCCAAGATTCAACCAATAAATTAGAGATTATTAATTATGCTCTATAAAATAGAGTCAATTCTTAAAATTTTGATTAATTATTGAAGGTTATTAATTTTTGGAGAATTAATTATTAGAGGGACAACTATATGTCACATTAAAAATTATATATATGTTATTTTTTAATATATGTATATAACTATTATATTTAATTTTAAAAATATTTTTTTTAATAGAATATATTTTTATTTTTATAATTTATAGTAAAAAAGTAATTTTTAATAAAAATATACTTATATTCATAGTTATTTAAGTAGTATCTTTTTTTGAATATAATATCTTTAATTAAAATTTGTAATTATAATTTATTATTATTATTATTATTTTATTATATAATAATTTTAAATTATATTTTTAAAATTCAAATCTTATTATGTTTGCTTTTACTTTCCTTAAGATTTTGTCTTTTTTACAATATTTATTTTAATCACCATTAAGTATTAGAACCACTTGCTTTAGATTTTTCAATCTTCTAAAAAAATATATAAAATCTATTAGTCCGTTTGATTCCTTGATGGCTCTTCCACTATCTAGAGTGATCCCTTTTTCAATTAAAGCTTGAACGACATCCTTCCTGGCATTTGTTAACAAACATATGTCATCAATAGATAATGTATTCTTTGACTTACTAACGAGATTCTGCATAGACGTTTCCAGGTTATTACAATACCAAAGGAGATATGTTGATATATCCTTACCAAACTCGTTACTTACTGTCTTAGTATCAACATTAAGATAATAATCAACACAGCAGCTTTCTATAGTTTTTTCTATCTCCTCTATCCGTTTTGATTTATCATCAGAGATGGAGTACTTATACATATCTATACTTACAGATGGTGTACACTTGTTAGTGTTGTTTATTAGAGCCACATGTCTATAGGCATGTATTGATCTTTCTTTTTCTTTTAATAAATCGTGGGACTGGCTTCTTACTGCTCTTCCAATTGCTTGAACTATTGTTGACTTATTCCAATGAGGAGTAACAATGTGAACTTGTCTCACATTAGAAAGACTTACGCTTTCTCCACTAATCCTACTTCCAAGTAGCACCTTGATGTATTCCCCATATTTGTTTTTTGGAGATCTGAAACCGTCTAGTCTTTTTTCTGGATTGGGACAAGCAACAGTATCTCCAGTGTATAATGTATATCTTAAGCCCTTATCCATCTCATCTATGCTCTCACCATCGTACAGTCAATACCCAAAAAGCTCGAATATACAGCTCATCATAATTAGTCCGCTTCCTTTGACCTCCTCACAAAAGACAAATATCAACATGTTACTGTCCTTCTCTATTATATCGAACATCTTTGAATACTTACATGAGTATAAGTGTATATTATCTCTAGTAATATGTTGCATGACCTCAGCACTAAACGTATACCTTATTCTGTTCCCTTGTTTGATTTTCACGATCTTGGTAAAAGCACTAGAGCCATACGTTCTATCCCAGAATGTCATTAGAGAACAATATATAGAATTTCTATACACACCATCATCGAGATGATCAAGGTCTATTCTCTTATAGGCTTCAAGTTGATATCCCTTCATATATGATGGAACCACCTTGACAGAGCATCCTTTAATAACAACTCCTTCCTCTATAATCCTCGCCATACGTTGATTGCTGTTAAGATATGATATTTTTTCTATTGTAGATTAACAATATTCAAACTTTGAAAATAAATAATGCTTCTTTAATGGTAAGAATCTCATAAAGTTTTACTATATTATTATTATGTTTTTAAAAACTATTCTTAAATTTTCTTGAATCATCCAAAAAAAAAGAAATGATAAATGTCAAACTATCCACAATTATATATAATCTAAAAAATAGAAAAAAACTAAGAGTGGCTTCTTTTAAATGGCATAAACTTCTATTCTTATTATTTAAATATAACCTAAATTTAGTAGATCTTAAGTAATCCAAAAAATAAATTATATATTTTGCTCACAGTACTTGACCTTGTTCAATATTTGAAAAGTAGATTTGAAAACTTTATATAAACTCATACAGTGGAAAACAGTATGGAGGATCTACAGCACATAACAATGTATTTCTATCAACATATAAAACACGTAATAAAAAATATGGACATTATTTTACAAAGTTTTTTTAAAAAATTTCAAAAATTTCAAAATTCATTATTTTTATTTTTTCTTCTTAATTCTGGTATTAATCCATCGTCGTTTTCTTTTGTATCTTTTACTCAAAACTAATTGTCATAAATCTCTATTCAATTAGGAACAACAAATTGTTTTAAAATACCCTCTCTGACATAGGACTCTAACTTTTGGTACTTGAATATATTACATATAAAATAAACTCCAAAAAATTTCTAAAATAAAAAATCAGAGACAAATAAAAGAAAAAGAAAATTGTCCTACTAGCTTACAATGCAATAATCCTACACAATGTCTCCCTCTCCCACTAAACCTTGTTCCCATTGCAAGTGCAACCTAATGGGTGGACCTGGCCTTGGTGCTTTCCAAGGTAGTTCTGGCTTAGCCCAATTACCTTCAATTATTATTTTTGATATTAATACTTTTGGCCCAACTTCCTCCTCAATGTGTAGCTAGTTACATCTTCCAGCAATTTTTTAAGTAGTTGGCAACCATTGGTCAATCTACCTTCTAAAATGTTTTGTCTCTTTGATCTTATTTGTTTTCTTTATTGAAGCCTTGAGCAGCTGTAAAAAATCATTTGAATATTCTTATCTCAAAATAATCATTGTGTATTGAAGTATGATTTATGTACAATAAAAAGTGTCATATATATGTGAAAATGATAACATTAGACTTTAAATTTTCTTTGGGTTTTCTTTGGTTTTCTTTGGTTTTTTTTTTTTTTTTTTTTTTTTGTTTTTTCATAAATAATGAAATAAATTTTATGTGTAAATTTATATTTTTAAAAATGTAATAAAATCTAAAGTGTTTATAAAATGTTGCCAACTTTTAGATGATGGAAATACAATGCATTTTTTACCTGAATTTACGAAAGCACCTCCTTATCACATGCATTGTCAAATTGTCATAATTATGTAATATTACTATGAAAAATAGAAAATAAAAAACTCATGAAAATTAAAATTAAGTAAAATAAACATATCAATGATTCACTGGATGCATTAGAAAATTTGTTTTAAAAAAGAAGCTCTGTGGGAAACAAATTCCACGATATTCATTCATCCGTTTGTCTCAGGCTCGCAAGATGGATGACGTTCGATGAACCGAAACCATCCATAGAAAACCATGAACGTATCATCCAGTAAAAATCCATCCAAAACTCGTCCAAAACATTCATCCAAACATTCATCCAAAACATTCATCCATATATCCATGGGAAGCCCAAAAGAGCTCGGGGCACAGGCAGTGGATAATTCTGAGGTCGAGGGAGACGAGGCCAATTCGCGAGGAGGCGAAGTCGAAGACGAAGACAAGATATCTGTCTCGCGAGGCCCATTTTGCAATCTGTGGGAAGATTCCTGGGTCTAGGCACGGCCATGGAGGCGGTCATGTCCTCTGCGCTCGTCACCCACAAATCGATTCACCCGCTATCGTCTTCCATTTGGGGTCGAGACAGTAGGCGGTTTAGTCACGAGGCAAAGCTGGGCTGGAGGCCTCTGAGGACCCGCGGTGCAGGTGTGGCCACAGCCTACTTGGAGCCGGAATCTAATCCAGTCTCGCAGTTCCTTAAAAATGTGCAAGGGAGTTTGCCAATTGTGGGGCTCTTGTCGCGTTTGTTGAATGACGAGGGCGGTATCGGTAACGACAGGATTCAGCCCGTGGAATTTGCCGCTAGAGTTCAAAAGAACTGCTCGTATAAGGCGTCTCAAGCATTTTACGAGTTTCAGGAGCGACACGGGCCGGTATGCTTCTTTCCCTATCTTCAATGTTTAACCATTTTCCAGTAAGAAATAAATCTGTGTCACGTTTGTTTTTGAGTTGTTCCTTTGAGTGGTCAATATTTCTTTTCATTTGTGGGGGAGTGGGTAATGGGAAGATTTCTTCTATCATTTTTTGTCTTTTTTCTTTTTTCTCCCCTTAATCCTCTTCTCATCTTTGACTGAATGGCTCAAAGGAGGAGATTTTTCCACTTATAGATCGGAAATTTAATGGATTGCTCTTTAGCACTGTAGCTTTGTCCTCTGGCAATTTTACTCGAAGTTGCTCAAGCTAGGTTCACGAATTGCCAAGGGTTTTGGGGTTAGCAGAAAGCATGTTTACCAACTAATAGGGCAACCTGGGCTGTATCAATGACCAATTTGATTAATAATAATTGGAACATGAAGGCACTGTAAAGGACATCAGTTGACCGGGTGAAAAATATGTTTCAAGCATTATGGATTTCACATGTGCTTTCACTAGCATAAGAATTATGCTAGTTTTAGATTTAGAGATTTTTAATTTTCGATCCCATCTTGTGCAGGTTGCCAAATCTCAGTACGTCTTGTTGTGGTGCTGGGCAGCAGCCGTAGGAGCAGGGTTACTCAAATCTGACGACCTTATAATGTCAGCTGCACGTCTCCGCTGCTCTTACGATATACATTACGAGACCGAAAACTTGGAACTTCTCATGGACGACGCAAAAAAGGTATTGCAAACATTTCATGCATATTCTTGAGTGCAATTTCTTATCAGATACTAAATGGCTGCGAGGTTTTTCTTACTTTACAGGAATCTCAGATTGTTGGTCTCCTTTCGTTCCTCCCATCAATGCCGTCGTCATGCTTTACCTATCATTGCCCTTCTCATGGAAATGTGTCCAGAGGCGAGAGAAGTCGAAATCACCTGCTATCAATGTGCCCATTGAAGCAAGGGCGGAGAAAGCGCTGGACGCCATAATGAAGTGCTGCGTGGGTGCCTCATACCTTGACGAAGAAGACGTTCCCTTGCTAATTACCATATTAACAACGGTGTTTCCCTCCGCCGATGCATCAGAGATAGATAGGATGGTAACCTCGCGGTTAGCTTACAGTGACGATGACGAAGCCAGCGCAGAAGAAGACAATGAGGAAGATAGCACTGAAGGCTTCGTTGTAGAGGACATGGCAAATAGTGTAACTAAATAAAAATAATAAAATAATAAAAAATCCTTACAGATGTTGATCTCTTCTATATTAGCTGCGGACTAATGTTCTGCGTCGTCAACATCACATGGCTTTTCTTAATATACTCTACGGTGCGATGGTTAAGATGAGTCTGGGGATGACGAACAGCAGGATGCGCATGAAGATGCGTTTTCTTTTGCTTAGCCGATACCGTCTCAATATCGTCGATGTAGTGAAGTTCCAGCAGGTGAAGCTTCTCAATCTCTTTCATGGGCTCAAGGCTCTCGCTTTTGTTGCGAAGTAATCCACACATCAGTAGCGTAGATCAATATCAAGACATGCTCTGTTTCATATGAAAGTTGCATTTACTCGATATGCTTCTCTTCCTGAGGTCTGATATGCTGATACTGCCGAGTTTTTCCTTAGCTTAGATCAAATCCTTCAGTCACCTAACTGCTAGTCAAGTATCCACCGCCGATGATGGCTCGTCTTCAGTCCCTTCACCGAACAACTCATGTCCAGCTATTACGTAGCGATGCCCACCTAAATAAACGTTGCATTTTTGTCTCCAACTCAAAGGATGCATGGTATTTATTGGTTGTTTGGGTCACAGAACTCTCACCTTTTGTAGAGATCTTTTCAAAGTTGTTGCGAGTGTCACGCAAGTGATGATGCATGGCTATTTAAAGCACATGGAAACTACAAAGTGGTTTTGTTCCACAGTAAAATATCTGAAAAACAGTTAAAGTAGATTTTGTTCTAAAACTTGAATTTTAGATATTTTTGTAAACTTTGCAATCATTCTCAGCTCGTAATATATCTGAGAAATACAGAAGGAAACCTTAAAAGAGAATATTTCATTTACACAGCAAAGAAGGATGGTTATTGTGTGGTAAAAAAATAAAAAAATGAGAAAAATAAAATAAAATAAAGCATAAGAAACACACAAACAAATCCCCTCATTGGTTGAAATTGTGCTTTTACTTTACACAAACAATAACATTGAGTTTAATTAATGTAAATACATCGGTAATTAACCAATCAAGATCCAATTGACTCAGCAACAGAAAAGTTCCTTCATTCCCTACAATCTACTTTAATCAACTGGGAGACATTTGTCTTGTCAGTCTGCATAATAATGCTAGCTTGCCCAAAAAACTAAAACTGTTCAGTAATACCACTAACCAGAAAAGTGACTAGAAATTATCACATGGTAACCCAACACAAATATATATATATATAACAAGAGAGAGAGACACCTTCAACAATTTGAAGGACTGGTGGAGGTTTATCGAAGTGGACAATCTTGTGAAGGCATCAACAGTCTTCAGCTTTGTCGGTAGACCACTATTTCTACCAGATTCTTCGGCGGCATTCACACCGGAGACCACAGGTTCTGTGATTCTGTGGGCAGCCGTTTCAATCTATACTTGGGTGAGGAGGAAGATAGAGAAGTCAGGAATAACATGCGCATATACAACACTGCATCTCACAGGAAAAGCATTTTTCGTGAAGTCACAGATGGATAGCAAATGTTGCCTTGCACATGAAATTCGACGCATGTATCACATGCTGCCGTGTAGAGCAGAGGCCATTCCTGGATGTGCGTAATTCGTCTCTTACACAACCCGCTCCTCTCGAGAATCGGCTTAGTTGCGAAGGGAATTTGCTTCATTCGATTTCTCTTTCATACGATCTAGGCACTTAAAGCTCTCGACGGACGTCCGCCAGGCTAAGGAGCTCGATTCGAATGGAGAACACTATCCTCTACGAACTTGACATAGCACACTGCACTACTCGGGAGATGTAACTCCACGCAATTTTTCCACTGGAGACGAGCAAGGCGCAAGAGGAGCATCGTCAAAATGTCCATATTCTTGCGTATCTCAATCTGTGAAAGCGAGAGAGAGAGAGAGAGAGAGAGAGAGAGAGACGATGCTGTTTGATACTTGCAATTCGCAACACGCTCTTCAAATGAGATGAAGCTCCAAAGGAAGCCTGGTGGTCGATTATCAGATGATCTACTTCCCGAACGTTCGCAAGGCATTACGAGCAGAACAGACGAGAGAACAGGAGAGTCTGCGATCCTTGTAGAGTATCAAGCAGAGGCGCAATCTGATGCGCTTCGTGCACGCTCCTATTCGCATACTTCCCCATGACTCTCTCCGCGAGCTGCGAATGGCGATGCTGCAGAAACGCCGCCTCCATCGGACCAACGAGGTTCAATCTCGTAGCCGCGGACAAAACGTCTCGCAACGTGAGGTACAGGTACGCTCGCTGCGCGGTGGTCGCGTCCACACCCAGCAACCCCAACAGACGCCCCACCACGAGCGCGTGGTGGCCGTGAGCTCTCGGGGTCTTCCCCATCACGCTCACCCGCATCGCCGCGACTTCGCCGGCGATTTCCTTAAACACCCCGCCTGCCAACCGCAGCAGCGCCTTCCCTTGCCCCACCGACGCAGCTCTCGCCACGCCGTTCGACATGACGGCGTGCAACGCGCAATCTAACCCGATCCACTCTTCCACACTCATCGCCTGGTCTTCCACTGCCGCAAATACGAACGGCAGCAACAGGGATCCCGTGTTCTCCATCGCCGTCACGGCGAACTTCTCCAGCGTGTGAGCGTCGAATACTAGCCCTGCTTGCGCGGCAGCCTCTAATCCAAACGAGTGTGCGAATCCACCTGTGGGCAGCACGGAATCGATCAGTTGCCATATGGTCCACGCCACGGCTCCAGCGTCTCGCTGCGACGGCACCTCTCCTTCCCCGCCCTCGCGCTCCAGCCTTGCCTCGCTCGCCATCGCTGATCCGCGCCTGCCAAAGCTCACCGCAGCAAATTCGCACCCGGGAGCAACTGCGTCTAGACTCGGTGCGAGAAACCGAGCTTCCGCATCCGCGATGGCGATGGCGGAATCTGAAGCTCGTCTGGACACGACAAAGCCCAACAAACTGGCCCTCTGGTTTCTTCCTTGGGTTCCTCTATTTGTGGGTTTAGTGAACCCTCTTGCACAATTTCCTTCCTTAGATTTGCTTTTGGGGTGTTTTGTTGTGAAGGTTTTCTGAGTTAGGGGTGCCCACAATGGTTGTTGTTGAAGTCACTTTTAGGGGTGGGAGAGTGGTGACTATTGTGTGTGAAGGTAGGGGTTGATGGAATGTTGTTGATAAATGGGTTGAGTTGTGTGTTTGAGAGAATGGTATGAAATGAAAATGAATATAATAAGTTTGATGGCATTGTTAGTTTGATGATATAATGTGTATTCAATTGAAAGAATAATATTAGATATTTTCAAATATTAAATTAAATAGTTATGTTTAAATTTGCACACATGAATGACTAATACTATATTTTACACATTTTTTGGAATGTCTGCAATACTAACTTTCAATACATTGCTTAAAGAATGTTTGAATGTGTATAAAATTTGGTTTTTTTTTAATATTATTTTTTATTAATGAAAAGGCCCTTTAACTATAGATATTAGAAGTCAATATAAAATAATGATTTTTTTCTTTTTTTTCTTTTTAAAAAAAAACTTAGTGTTAAAATAAAAAAGGTTGTGAGTCATGAATTATATACTTTCAATGCTGGCATGTATATGCTTGATGTACATGCTAAATTATGGTTTTTTTAAAATTGAAGCATGGTTACAGAAAATAGAAAATAATATAATAAATAGAAGAAAACAAGATATATAGAAAAAGGTAATTATGTTTCATAAGCCAAAATGTTATTGTTAATTTAAAAATATGATTATACAAATAAAATTTTCAATTGAAAAAATAAGAAATAACTATCAAATAAATAAATAAAATATAAAAATTAATGATTAAATATTTTTTTTGTTCATTAATATTTTTTGTATGCAAGTTTTGTTGTAACATTTCTAAAATTTAGCAAAAACTACTTATGCAACCAACATGTACCACTTGTGTTTTTTCTAATTGTAAGTATTTTAACTTTTATCTTTCATAAGACTGATTATTTTTTTACAATTTTGAATGAAGGTACTACTATTACACTATTTATATATTTTAAGTATCATCACATCATGTTTTGGTGGAAGTTCTCTTGATTCTACATGAATCTTTTTACAAAGTTCCAAAAATTGCTCTAAAATTGTTTTAGAGTTGTTTAAAAACTTATCTTCAAGAGCCAATATAAGATAGCTAGGTTGTATCTTTTAAATTTTTTATGGCATAATTATAGTAGGATATGGTTTAAGCTACAATAATACCCTTAAAACATGCAATAGAATTTGGCAAGTTTTGTAAAAGTTTCAAAATCTCCAATAAAATTGGATAGTCTTGCACTACATTTTCATACACCTTCAAAGCCCTTCTAAATTTACATGTTGCATCAAGAGTTTTGAATCTCTTGCAAGCATTATTCTACCACAAAGTACTTAAATAGAAAAAGATCCGCTATATAAAATACTTTTTAGAATTTGACAATTTCTTTTTTGTTCCCTCATTGTTAAAAATATTCAAAATAAGATACAATTTTTTATTGAAAGCATTTATCCATATTAAATGGCAGTTATTTACAATACACATTTTATATCCAAGTATAAATTAATACTAAATCAATTGAATTTCACATATTCAATTGTTTATAAATCAATATTGAAATAGTGTTTTAAAAATAAAGTTCTCATGCAATATCAATTGAAAATTTATATACATATATATATATATATATATATATATAATCAGTCAGCATATCATGTTTGAAGACACTATAAGATGCACCAATACAAATATCAGATTTATGTATTATCATCAAATCTTAATATTGAATATTATTGTTGATACCTTTGATACCTTAGACCAAATCAAAAGGCAAAACATTTTAACTAACAATATATCACATATCACATCTTCAGACTATACCTACACATCTGTATACTTGCATGGCTTTGAAGGCTTACAAGCACACAAAGGTATCAATTGGAATATCTTTAAATTCATGTCATTTAATATTAAAGGTGTATTCAAAAAACATGTTTTCTAAACAAGGAGTATTAGTCAGATATACAAACCATTCTCTCTCATTGAATGTTAGAATTTTACAGTAGACAAGGTCATACTGTGAACACACCAGTCAAAATAAACACCTAGTGAAATTAATCACTTGAAGTGCGTTTCCGTTGGCATGAACTATTTCTCTTGTTTTGTGATTGCTTCTCTTTTGTTCTTAAATGTATTAAGATGATAGTTTTAACCCAAATGATAGCTTTACCAAACACATTCTTACAAGTCATGCATTCACCCGTCCAATACATGGACGAGCAACCTGAAGTCAAAGAGAGTAAAAAATCTGTAACCTGGTAACAGATTTGAATGACTATTAGCAGCTAGTAGAAAGCTCTGAGTTTAAATGGAGACCAGATCGACTATGAAACAGAATGACACTCGATTGAATAAACCTTGAGATCCACGCTCAGGTGAGAAAACCAGAATGCTTAGAATGAAATGCTACAAGAACTCATCAATGGCTGGACTCTCCGTGTTCAGTGTGACATTCACTAACCTTGGCCGTCCAGTTTCTGGGTTGATCTCCACACCCATACCTGCTTCTTTAAGCCTCGAGTCTGGAACAACAGACCTAATTTCTAAATCAGCTAACTCAGTTTGACTAGCGCTGTTCCCTTCCAATAGGTTTCGAATGGCCCACAATCCCCACTCCCGTAAGAAAGGATTGTTGGTGTCAGGCATACACTGTTGTAAGACCAACAAGAGACCTCCATTTTCTCGGACAGCATCTTGAATTGAGAAACTCCTGTGACTAGCATTTGCAATCACAGCAACTATGTCCCGACGGTATCCTATGTAAACATCTCTGCTAGGAAAAACCTCAACGCCATTTGATGAAGACTGCTCTGAGTCCATACTTTGTGCAGTGCTGGTACTTGAATTGGTCTCATCACCACCTTGTGTTGATGTGGTGCTGGCTTTGGCGCCGTCAGGAGAGCCGAGAGAACGCAGTAGATCCAGCAACAAAGGGATCAAACCACTGGACGCAAATACAGGAAGTATTTTTGACCTCTTCTCATCCAAAACACACAGTATTCTTATCATGGAGAGAGAGAGACCTAGGACATCAGCAACCGGTGAATGAGTTGGAAGCTGTAGAGCGGAAAGGCCGGTGGAGGCGGCACACTTGGCAGCACACCTTACGATGTCAATCAAAAACGAAGCAGATGTCGAAGGCATTGAAATGCACTGTTGAGAGTCTGATGAGGGATCATCGCTATGCTGGTCCTGCTCTCGTGCGCTCAACGATGCATTCAAAATGTCAAGCAACGCAGCCTGTTCCTTCGCGAACGATTGTCTCACAGCCGTTCGCGGGAGGTCATCCATCTCCGTGAAGTTCCCCCTTGTGCCACCAAGTTCAGAGAACAGAACACGGAAACAAGGTTTTGCAAAGCAAAGGTGAGTAATCAGAAACTCCAACCATTCATTTGATGAAGTGTTCGAAACATCCACGCCCCCTGCAATGATCAAATTTCAGAAGAGGCACTCTTTGTGGATAATGTTTGGCGAATTCTGGGAGCAAACAACAATTGAGACAAGAAAAAACTGCAATCATGAAAAGAGATGACCTTACCACTGTTGAGCAGCAATGCAACAACGGAAGCCCCTTTGTTTTCTGACAACTCCGAGCACCGAACGTCGTTATGTCGACAGCAAGTAAAGAGTACCATGCACAAGGGCCCTTGTACCTTTATACTTAAAACCCTAGCTACAATCTCGAAAATCGACGGGAAGAAAACTTCCCAAATCTTTCCCTGACTCAATTCACCAAGCCCCGCAATATTACCTAGCAACTGAAGTACCATCTGCAGACCTTCAATCGCTGTATTCCGCGCAGATGCCTCAACTGGAGAAGCACCAGCCACGACAACGCCATCCTTGATAGAGCCAGCATCTACAGTACTCCCGGCTCCTTGAGCTAAATTTCGCACAACTGGTGCAAGTGCTTCCAAGCCCCCAATTCTTACAAACGTCTCCTGATTTACAGAATTTCCTGCGCATAGATTGCGTAGAAGCTTTACATACAAATTGAAAGTCTTCGAGCTCCATCCAGATCCACGAGAAGCTTCAGAAGTACTGGGAAAAATCAGAGACGATAAAGAAAGCAGACCGGAAACTGCCTCCGCTGCTGCGAGTGCCTGTCTACCATCATCTGACCTCGCAAAATCAGCCAAGAGTTGTAACCTTGACTCAAATTCCGCCCTGTTCGAAAACCCAGCTTCGGAAACGAAATCACGCAGCGAGCGGAGCGTCTCCACCTCCGCCATGGATCTCGTAACCCCTAAACCCTTCACGGAAACAAGCTCACAAAGCCCCAGAAATAAGGCAGTTCAGACAGCGATTTTGTGCGACGCTTCAGTTGAAGTAAATGCAGTGCGCCAAAAATTATACATCCAGTGCGCAATCGCAACTGCCCCAGCTGGAGTTTACATTGCGATGCAGGTGGAAACGAAGATGGCGAGCAGAAGCGATCGAGGTCTGGCGACAGTGGCGCTCACGTCTCTCCCCCAACAGCCCCCCCACCGTAACCCTAAATTCCTCTCCAAGCAATTAAACTTGAAGAAATAATTTATATACATACATACATACATACACACATGACTAGAAGCCTAAAACTTCAAACTATGATGAAAAGTAGGAAAAAATAAGTTGTATGTTTTTGTGCATGAATTTGCAGGAATTAAGTTTGTGGAAATTAGTTTTTTATTTTATTTTTTATTTTAATTATATGCATTAACTTATTATTTTGTATTTTAATTATATTGATGGTAGCTTTTACTGTTATTTGAATAAATACTGTTAATTCATATGGGGTACATATAGGAAAATGGTGTCAAATACAAGTAGTTGTGGATAAATACTAAGGTTAGAAAATCTATATGTGTATTTTGTAGTGATTAGGTTTGAGATTGATTAATAATTGCTGCAAATGTAATCTTTTCTAAAAATTGATGTTGTTGGAATTTGAGAGAAATTTTAGATATTGATGGTTTCAACAATATTCTTAGGAAAAAAATAAAATGTCTTTTATGGTTTCTTGTCAGTAGCCTTGTCTTAATAACACAATTTGTATGTCTTGTAACAACCAAGTAAAAACTTTATAAAGACTTTGACATGTCTTTCAACAATGTGATAGAGCATCCAACTTTAAGTTTCAACTTTGATAGAAATATTGCATTAGACTATGATATATCAAGTTATTTTATTAAATGTTAACTCATATTACTTATTCCATCCTCTATTATAACTATACATGTACTAAAAAAAATATACAAGTATCTAAAAAAAACTATTTTAAGTATATTTTTATTAACATTATCTTTATTATTATGTTGTATTAATAATTAATCTATTAAATTATATAATTTTGATTTTTTAAAAAACTTTTAGTCCAACATAAATGGCTTTGATTAAAACATTCAAAGTCAAACTGACGTTCATACTACTTCATAGAGATACTATATTTTTCAAATAATCAATTATACATAAATCATCATCAATTTTTTGATTACAAACAATCTTGTGTCTTGTTGATCTTTTAAAGTTTTGATTGTTTTAAATTATGTCTATGTATATAATAAAATGTTGAAGCTTAGAAAAATTGTAATTATATTAAACTTAATAGCAATTAGACAATTCAAAATAATAATAAGCAATACATGTGTATTATTAATTTGCAAGATTTCTACATTATCTTGATATTTTCAACTTAGTGATCTTTTGCATTAAGGTATCAACTTCTAGTTGCCTCTAATATAACTCAACTAGATCAAATACACCATAACTAAGTGCTATACATTAAAAGAATGAATCTTGATACTACCTTGATATCATAATTTTCCAACTCTTGGCATATAAATCTTATATATTAATCTTCTATCATTGAGATCTCTTTTGTTAAAGATAGCATCTTCCTTAATAAAATACTTTGTTCCAATCTTCAATATATAATCACCAAGTAGTCTACTCAAGAGACATGGTGACATTACATTTGCAATGGACCAACTTTTTTCTTCAACTAGCTTAATTTGGTGTTGCTCAACTAAATCAAATCGTCTTTTCTTTATTTTCCTCTTTGTTCTTGCTTATCATAGATCATAATAGTTTGATTGTTTCTCAAATTATAAAGGCATAAATTTACAAGATCTTAGTACTCTTAGGAATTAGACTTTGGTTCAATAAATGTGCACATAAAAATTTAATATTAATCTAAAGGAAAACCTCTTTATACTGATTTATAGTTATATACATTCTTGTATGATTCAAGATCAAATAAGGATCCTAATTCCTTATTTAACTACCTACAAACTACTTGACTTGGGCAAAAATCAATAAACCTTATTTACAATCTAGTGTTGTATACTAAAGAATTTTGCTTGCAAAGGATTTTCTAAGACAACATTATAAGATTTAGCTTTTTACAATCTTCTACTAAATTGTGGTACTTTTACATCTTTATACTTATGTTTTTTTATTTTATTTTTTATCTTCTTATATTAGTTTTTTTAATCTCTTATTTTCTATCTTTTTTAATAATTTCTGAATACCTAAATACTTTTATCCTAAGATCTTCTTGATTATCAATACCTTATTATATTAGATATTATTTTTAAAATGAATAGTTGGATTAGCTAAATTTACCAATTTAACTCAATTGAATTGGTTATTAGATAGATTCACTAGATATTGTAAAAGCTCCAATTAACATATATCTATCAATAAATCTTTGTATAATAATCACATCAATTAAATGGAATAAGATTTCATGCTAAAGTTTAAAGCCTAAATTGGATGTAGATGCAATATAGAATAATAAAGAATATTACAAAGCAACCAAATAAGTCAAAGTATAGCTAGTAAAGTTTGAAGAAGTAGAATATGAGAAAACATGAGAAAACTCTCTTTCTCTCTCTATATATATATATATAGCAAGTAGAGTTTATCATATATATAAAAAAAATTATTTCACTACAATTTTTGAAATGTCTCTAATTTTATACTAAAGAATTCATTTTTTTACTCATAAACTCAATTTAAATACTTTAAAGATATGCAATCATTATATGTATTCTCATTTAAAATCAAAATTAATTATAAATTCTACTTTATGTTGAACTAAAAAAATACACTTATTTTGTTTCACTATACATTTAAAAAAAAAAAAAAAAAAAAAAAAAAAATCAAATTTTTCTTTGAAAACATTTCCAAGTAAACTCTCTCTGTATATATATATACATATATCCATATATACATATATACACGTATAATTTTTTTGAGTTGTGAGTGATAAACATAAAAGTTGAGAGCGATGAAGAAGCCAGTGCTGAATCTTCTCTCCGAAGCCATCCATCCTTGGCCCAAATGATTTCCTTCGATGACGTGGCCCCGACAACCCAAAACCAACACTTTTCCGCAGCATAAAGAAGTTTCCCTGCGGGAGGAGACGCGATGAGGCGACGCCGGGGCTGCGGAACCGGAGCGCGTGCCAGCCCGAGAGAGACAGAGAGACAGAGGAACAAGGAGCTTGCCAAAGGAAACGGGGGGAAGATTCAGGTGGAAGCCACTCCGCACCACCACTTCATACCATGCATCGCCACCTCCACCTTTCCTTAACTAATTACTTAGCTTTCTTCTCTCTCTCGCAGTGTCCATCCTCTCATCTCTGAGATTGCGCCGACTCTTGCTCTGAATCCTGCTACTGTTGGGGTTGTGCAGATTTCTGGGTTCCGGAGCTGGAGATTCCGATTTTGAGTTCCAGGTCTGTCGAGATTTTCCCGAATCTAGAAAATTTGTCGAGGTCGGTTGCTTGCGGAGTGTTTCGGAGTTGGCGAGGTGCAATGCAGCGATTTGCAGTTTAGTGGAGCTGAGGTGATCTGCAGAGGTGGGCGTGCGGGCGGGCTCAGATTGCGGCGGATCTATGTCTCTACAATGAGACGTGAGTTTGTGAGAGGTGACGTGATTGTAGAGCTGGAAAATTTTGTCGCTGATGGTGGAATTCAAGTGGCAGCGTTTGCCTAGGCACCGAAATCTCAAGGGCAGAGCAGGGCACACCGCCACGCTCGTCGGGAAGAGGATCTTTGTGCTGGGTGGTCGATTCGGGAACGTGTTCTTCAATGACGCGTGGGTGCTCGACACTGAGACGGAAAAATGGCAGCAGCTCCAGGAACGGTGTGCTTTCAGCCCGCGAGCTTATCACACCGTGACTCTCGTCGGCGACGAGGAGATTTGGGTCATCGGCGGGAGTGACAAAGACGTCATGTATGGCGATGTGCACGTGCTCAACACGAAGACGCTTGAATGGACGAGCCCGGTCACAAAAGGACTCGCGGCAGGCAAATTGCTCGTCACTCACGCGGCCGTTGTGCATCCTTTGCAACCGAACGCAATCTTGGTGTATGGTGGCTATGGCGGCGAGGAGTCCAAGTGGCTCAACGACCTCGCTGTGCTGCACACTGACACGTTGGAATGGGAAATTCTGAATCCAGAGGGTCCTTCTCCTGCTGCTCGAGGCTACCATACCATGACCTGCGTAGGGACAAACGTAATTGTTTACGGAGGCAAAGGCGAGCATGGCATCACCGGATCTGCTCACAATCTCAGTGTCTACAATAGCGCTACCAACACTTGGGTAGGTCCTCGAGTTAAAGGGACTCCTCCTGTGCAGCGCTCAAACCACGCCGCTGCTCTGCTCGGGGAGAGTTTAATCGTGTTTCATGGTGGTCGAAACGGAACTGAACGACTGGGGGATATGTGTGCACTCAAGGTAGCTTCGGGCCACGGCAGTCAAATCCAGTTGACATGGCACTTGTTTTCTCAAGAACCGGTTGTGATGACTCGAGGCCGCAAACGTTCTGAAGATGGAGCAGCGGAAGCGCAGTCGAGGAGACCTGGTGGTCGAGCAGCTCACAGCCTGATTGCTGAAGGCAACACCACTCTCTACCTTTTCGGTGGGTATGGTGGCTCCGGCGTGACATTTGATGATGCATATGTGCTCCGTAATTTCGCCGAAGCCACCGGGCTCCAGGAGTCCCCGGTGCGGGAACCGTTGAGAAGAAACGATCGGAGATTTTCCTTTCCAATGGAGGAGCCAAGAACGGGACCCATCGAAGGGTGGCGCAGCGCTAAGAAACCCCGGCGACCAGCTGCAGGAACCCTAGATTACAATGTCGATTCGACCAGTAAGGAGGAGCGCAATGCTGACCCTGGCGTCGAAGCTCCACCAGTTCGGACAATCGTGGAGTTAACGGAGACTCCCCCTCTAGAGAAAGATTTGCGGACGGTCAAGGAACAGGTGAACGAGCTTGTGACCAAAGCTAGATCAGATAAGGATTTTCTGAAAGTCAAGGAGCAGGTAAGTCAACTGGTGTCGAAATCCAGGTTAGATGGCGCAGAACTGTTGAATGAGCTGGATTTGCATCGGCGAGAGGTTGCAACCTTGCAACAGACAGTGGCTGCATTGAGCGGTGAAATTCGAGCTAAGAGTGCCGGAGAGACGGACACACGAGAACGGAATGCGGTGCTCGAGCATAACCTTGACGTGCACCGCCAGCAAGTGTCGGCGTTGAATGAGAAACTAGAACGGTTGACCGCGGAGAACGCAAGCCTGAAGTCAGAATCCAAGTTGGTGGAGACTGAGAAGATTGACAGGGCGAGAGAGAGATCTGAATTGATGCTGAAAATCTCGTCTCTGGAGGCGAGGTTGGCGGATCGAGACAGAGAGCACAGCAAGACGCTACAGCTGCTTGGGCATGCCGAGTCAAAGAATGCCGAGCTCGGTCGTTTGCTCGATGAAACGAGGAAGGAGAAGAAAGCCGCGACTCTTGAGTGCAGCGAGCTCAAAATGAAAGCGCATAAGATAGAAGTGGAGCTTCGAAACTTAGAACGTACGCGAGAGAATTTCGACAAAGACAAAGGGGGGTTGCAGAATCTACTGGCAGATTCCCAAATCAAGCTGGAAAGGGTCTCAGGAGAGCTGGCGGCAATGAAGGAATCTGCGCGAACTCTTCATGAGACAGTAGAGCGGCTTGCGAAGCAGCTTGAGAGGGAGAACACTAGGGCGGATGCCCTAGAACGGGACCGAGATGAGTTACGACGAGCCAACACTGCCCTTTCCTCAGAGCTTCCCCAGATCAACTCTGCCCGCGAGAGCGCTGAGGCAGCCGCCGAGCTTGTGCGGTCCGAGCTCCGAACAGCTCGTGTCTTGCTTGAAAGGAGCGAAACGGAGAGCCGAAGGCTGCAAGAAGCAGCTGAAAATGCACGGCAACAAATGGCCTCTCAACATGCGACGATGAAGAAGTACGAGGAAGACGCCAGGACTTTCAGGGACGAATGTGAGCGATGGAGAAAGCTGGTGAGCGAGATGGTGGAGTTCGAACAAGCGCAAGCGCGAACTTTGCAAACCCATGTGGAGAGGATTCGGAGCGTTCGCTAGTTTTAAACTCCAACCAGTTCATTCTTTGTAGTTTAGTTGATTCTCGTCCGCCAGGAGGATTTTATGATGGTCCTCCATGTTACACACTTTGTATAGTAAACCCATGTGAGGTCCTTGAGCGCCTCATCTTTTCTTGTACATTTGTGCATTGAACCTGTTCTCTCACGTTTGAAGATTCTACTGGTTGATAATGAGGTGGTTTGTATTCGATGAACGCTGGGTGTCTGGGCTTTCATGGTGGTGTTCAAATTCTGGTCCATCGGTCGAAGTTGGTCCAATACGCAATCAGCCAAACCCAAATCACAGTACCTTGGCTCAGTTGCACGTTTGTTGTTACGAGAACAACCTTCAGTGTGTTGTGCACCGCGACATTTAGTGCAACCTGATGGACCTCGCCTGCAGATCATGAATTTCTCTGGTCGAAAAGCCTTCAATTTCCGCGGTAAGTGCAGCAATGGTGCTTATCGAATTGTACCCATGTTAAGTGTCCTCGATTTTTAGCTAAAAATGTGACAATGAAGGATTGTGCAAGACTCCATACCTTTGTGAATGATCTTGTTTAAGCCAAAGAATTTGCATTAGGAATTGTTAACAATAAGAAGGAAGAAAGAATTTGCAAACCTAGGATTTCAACCAAATTCAACAAATTCAACCAATTTTATTACATGTCATGAGTATACGAAATTCTACTCTCATACGTAGATAGAGAGAGAGAATGCTTCTTTTCACAAAACAAGTGCCACTAGTGTCACGAAAGTCACATACAGTAGTACTTTTCATTTGACGCAAATTCCTGTAGTTAAAAGGAAAATGTAAAATTGGGTTTGGAAATGATTATATCAAAAACACCATTCTTTTATGTGTGAATCATTCAAATCAAAAGAATAATGTTCAAATGTCATTGTCCTATGCTGGAATTCCGCTTATATTGTACGAATTTGTGATATGAAGTTGCATGGAATCGTGCTCATGATTGTATGCAAGCTTGCCAAATTGAGATACTAGTTTTACGGTCGTTTCACTAACAAATCATCTTCCTTGGTAGGATTTAACTGTTTTCATTTAAAGACACTCTTTTCAATATCCCTGTAATTTGGTTAAATGCCTTAACAACTAAAATTTTTAATGTTTCATTAAAATATGAATTTCTTTTTAATTACGATTACAGATTACTACAGTTGACATTCCAAGGACGTTTGCAATGCAGAATGTTATTTTATTGATTATTTTTTAAAGAAATTGTGTGTTTATTTCGGGAGAGTCAGTACATATGAAATCCAACAGTAGATTTGAGGCACCTATTCTTCATCAAGCATGAGAGATAGAAATCGACGGAAACACATTAAGGAAATAAAGAATATGCCTGATGGTTGTCCTTACAAATTGCATTAAAATGAATTACAGTAGTCTACCTCGTACATTTAGCTTTAGCCAATTTCTTTTTCTTCTTTTTCAATGCTTTTGGAAGTTTAGTTTTTCGTGCCTCGCGCTTCTCAGCCTTAACTTTCTTCTTGTGTTCTTTCCTAGCTAAACGTGCAGCCTCTTTCTTTGGGTCTCTGGGAGCAATACCATCCGCCGCATCTTCATCATCACTACTATCTTCATCATCGGAATTTTCTGAAGCTCCATCATCGTCCTCGTCATCATTCTGGACTCCACCTGTGGAAAGATCGATGGCAACCTCTGCCTGATTCTCAGCCGATCTTGCAATATCCTTGACAGCTGCTTCAGCAGCTTCGACACCGCTCTGGGGTCGACTCGTATCAAGATGAGCACCCTGAGGTTTAGCAGTTTTTTCAGCATCTTTACTAAGTTCACCATCACCTCCGTCATCGCTGACAACTTCACTTGCAGACACCTTTTTGACATCTTCAGCAAGGGCCACGTTATCTGATGATAACCGAACTCCTGAAAGGTCCTCTTTCAGACCAGTAATGGTTTGGTAATAGATCCCCTCAGTGTCCTTGCCGCTTTTCATTCGATCCAGGTCTCTTTCGTAGTCTTCGACTTGGTCCAGAGATTTCGGAATGAACGACTGTACGAAAAAATCAAATAGAACCTTTTACTAGCTAGATCTCTGAATACCCTGGAATGAAGAAGTCTTTCACGTACTTGAGGCTTACTGAACAGAGCAGAAACAGAGAAGTAGAAATTCAGGTCTTAGTAAATGCGAAGCTGATTAGTAATTGTAACAAAAGACGAACCTGAATAAAGACGGCCTCGGCAACCTGCTCTTCAGCAGTCTGTTCTGATGACCTGTTCTCAATTTTCTCTTGGATCTGCAAATAAGCTAGAGGTTCAGCCACGCAACACGAAACAAATACCATACCAAGAAACTTGGAAATCACCGAAGTGAACAACATTAGAAGTACAGATTTGAGGAAAACCAAATTAAGAATGTAGAAGCTGCACCTTCGCAAGATAACCATCAATTTGGTCTTCAGCAAGAGTTGGATCCACACAAAAGTCAAATAGCTCCCTAGTACTCATCACTCCTACACCGTTTTTCTTAAAAAAGTCCTATATAATCGGCAATATATCCTTGTCAGTACTGGATCACTACATAACTTTGCAACACATCGTCTTTCATTGAGTTCCCCAAAACAAAGAAAGAAAACAACCGTACATCTCCAAACATCACATGCCAGACAAGTCATTCACGAAAAACATCCAACAAAGAATCTCCATGTTATTGGTAAGTATTTCTAAAGCTGTAGCATGAGGTCCATTCCTAGCTAGCATTCCAAAGCGAACAACTCAGTGCACGTCATCGCTTAAGACAGAGAGGAGACATACCGATACGTGCAAGCAGTCCTCCCTTAGAAAATCCAAAGCACGGGGATGGTCCAATTCAACAGATTGTGAGACATCAATGATGTATAGATGACCCTGCAACAGTGCTCAATGATCAGGGCTCCATAGAGTGGAACGTGCATGCATATATTCAAACTAACAACAATTCAACAAGCAGACATGATAAACTTGACTTAATTATAATAATTGCATAAGGGCAATACGTAGAGCCTCCTCAAATGTTAAGAGAGTTATGCTGGAAATACTGTAATAAAATTAAGGCCATCTCCAGTCCGTGCCGAGTACATAAATAGAAGCACCGAGTGGTACCTCATGATAAAGTATGTTGTATTCACTCAAGTCTCCATGTACGAGCTTACATACTTGATACATTTTACGCATCGTCAATACCATCTGCACATACACGTGTAATTAGTATCTAGGGTAGGTCAAAAACATGTTTGAAGCTCTCAAAAACTCAACAGCTTCATTGAAAAATAAACAGTGAAAGACACGAGAGCTGCCAAAAAACCATAGGCTTGTTAGCAAGCATTCAAGTGCAGGGAGAACGGGAGCGAGGACATTAGCACTCGAGAACTGAAGAAAATGGATTCCTTACTTCAAAATAACATTCCCTCATTTTAGATTCAGAAAGAACAGCGTCTTTCAGACGTGGAGCAGCCCAACCCTCTTTTCCTGTAAGCATTGCACAATCAACTGTCATCTTCCAATCCTTCGCCGCCTTGTGTTGCCTTATAAGTATTAAAACGCCAAAAAAAATAGTACATATACTTTTCTAATCAACAAACACAATTGGATTACTGACATCATTCGAATTTGAGAGATACAAATCATGGATATAGAAGTGAAACTAGATACGAACGTAGGAAGGAAAAGCAAGAATACCAATAAAGGTCATAACAAGCACGTGTAACCGAAGAAGAATGGGAGTTGGGCTCAAAATTCCAGCAGTATTTAATCTACATAGTTATTTCATCCGGTAAGCATAAATCAAAGTTAGGCATAGAGATGGATTTATTGCAACTTGAAAAGTAATAAATAAGCAGTTTTAGCTCCAACCAGATTTGTAACTGTAGATTAACATTATAGAATCACAACCACGATGATCTAAACAATGCGCATCACATAAATCAAAGTAAAACATTATATAATAATCCCAAACTGGCAGTACAAAGTTGCAACTCTTGAGTAGACAAAACCAGGGAATACATAAAAGCCCGAACAAAGTACCTATTTAAATTACGCATCTCCTTCTCAGCCCAGGTCTTGACCATCTTTCGGGGGTTGTGTTTACTATACCCATGTCGAAATCTAAAATCTCCTTGCACATATCTCTCTCGATCCCTATTCAGAACCAGTAACAAATGCCGTGAGAAAAATGGTGACGCTGCTTTCATCCTTTGTGGCAGGCCACCCAAACAGAAAAAAAGCATCTACGAACAACCCAAGAATGGCAAAAAAAATTCATTGATTTATGAAAATCTAGAGAAACCTTGAATCCTAAGCCTTCAACACAGGCATTGGCTGAATGATAAGAACAGCGGGCAATACTGAAAATTGGAAAATGACGACAGAGAATTTAGCAAAGAAAGCTTACTTAAAAACAAGGATAGAGGTTTTGTAGACTTTCACAGCTAGTTCCTCTCCTGAGGAGGTGGTTGCATGATAAACATTGGCCTGAGAGATATACACATACAAATATTGGAAGTCCGCATCATTCAAACCCGCATGATTAACCACAAAACTATTCAATTCCACAACCAAAGGCACAACGGCGACCACAGAGCTCGACTCAACACATACATACAGGTATCATTTATACCTCTTTTCCAGTCGAAATGCATCCATTAAGTTCCTTGAACACTCCACGATTCAGCATCTTAAACAAGACCATTCGAGTCCTAGGATCAAGGGCCTGTCAGCATGAAAAGCATGCAAATGAGAATTCAACAGTGGATTCAATGAAAAGTCCACAACGTAATACCTTAACGACTAGAATCCACAAATCCTAGAAAAGGAAATCAACTCACCTGTTCCACTGTGGCTCTGTCTTCTTTCCCCTTCACACTTATTTTGCCTTCGGCTTGTCGCCGCATACTGTCCCTAACCGAAGTTGAAACTGAGTTGGTAATTCCCATGCCGGCATGCTCCTTTAACATCGCAATCTCAGTCTCCTCCATCATCTCGAGGGACCAGGATGTCGATGGACCAAGATCTGCATTAGGTTTCAAAATCTCAAAAATTGCGCTGAGACAATGAGAGCCATGCTAACAGAAGCGAATTCTGAACAGAATATGTCAACGCCAAAGCACAACACAAAGCAGCTCTAAAGCTCTGATCACTGTTTCGTTCCCACCAATCGTGAGGCACTTTTCCATGAACACTGGCGAGGTATACACAACACACGGAAGGAGCACCAACCATTGCCTTCATCTTCATCACCGCTATCGTCTTCCAGGATGTCATCTCCGTCGACCTAGTCACAATCACTCTCTTCGATCAATAGATACCAACACAGACAGCACCTCATTAAGTAATTCCCCTAAAAACGCGACACCGTCATGGAAAACGAGCTGAGAGTGCGATGACCCGAATCTAAACGGGAGAACGACACGACAAAAAGAATACACAATTTTCCGAGGAATTGAACTTTCAGCCTTAGCACTCACAAGATCCTCTCAGCACCAATATTCTCTCACCCTTCCCGCAATCAGTTTCTAACAATAACAACACTTCTCCCCGCCAGTATCAAGCGCAAACACGCAATTCTCTGTAGCCCTCTCAATTGGAGACGACTTACCTCTTCGCCGAGTTTTTTCTCGAGCTCCGTCACAGACTCCTCATGTTGAACGTCCCCCATGGTTGCGATCTACCTGAATCCAAAACGCCCCGCAGCGTCAATTGCGATGCTCCGGACAGAGCAGCATCCCAGTCAGGGTTTAGGGTTTAGCTCTCCAGCAAGTCATGAGTCTCGCGACAACACCACACTCTCATCCCATTCTTCCCTCTCTTCCTTAAGGGCTGAGCTGGCGATGCTTCGTTCTTCACTTGATTCTTCCGAGTCATCCACCTACCAAGCATGAGGATGGGCGCTGGATGACGAGAATGGATGAAACTATCACCATCCAACTGTGCGATATCTTCACCTCCACACTTCATCCACGATTTCCACATTCATCTGCTCCACACACTGTGTTCCTTTCTGATACACTTAGTCCATTGTATTTATACACTATCGATACGGTGTCCAAATTGTGTATCGCTGGACTGAGAATTGTTCGTTCGTAAACGTTGTCTCAAAAGCGAGCAATTAGGGCTTCTGAAGTTTTGCAGGAGCATTCGAAGTCCTGCACCTATCAGTCCTCCTCGTGTACAGCTTTTGATTTTTTCCTTGTAGAACTGCGGTGGATTGTAGGGCGAAAGAGTGACAATCTGACAGGCTGCTGAGGGTGTTTTTGCTGGCGCAAACTCATCGGTAATAGGTCGGAATTAGAGAAGATCAAAGAAGAAGAAGAGAAAGCAGGAGGAGAAGGTGGAAGTGGGGGTGGTTAGAGAGACTGTGTAGATTGTGAAGGAGGAGGTTTAGTTGAAATCTTCATGCGTGGCGAGAGTGTGCGATGAATATGAAGAGGTTGTGTATTTATCCGTAGGGCCGGTGATAGTGGAAGTGAAGAGAGCCGGCGTGGAAGTGATTGGGAAAGAACGGAGTGGGAAAGGGCAAGAGCGCGGGAAGAGATGGAGGCATCGACGTCCTCTGCGATGATAGCGCGCCAGACATGGGAGATGGAGAATAATATTGTTGCTACGGATTCACCCGCAGCTGCTTCAGATTCCGATGCCATCTTTGAGTACGACGAAGCGGCTCAGAGCAGCATCCAGCAGCAGAAGCCTTGGACTCGCGATCCCCATTACTTCAAAAATGTTAAGATATCTGCCCTCGCACTGCTCAAGGTTTGCCAGACTCCAATTTCCCCCCTGTATACATCGGTTGCTCCCGGTCTAACCCTAATATGGTGCTCTTCGCTTGGTATCTGCTAGGTGTTTCTCTGCAAAGATTCGTTTCAGCTCTAATCTGATGTCGCGTTAGTAACTGGGCTAATTGCTCTGGCTAGTGTCACCCTCGAGTTTCTCAATCCAGAGTTTTGGAGTATCTTGCATGTTTTGTTCAAGAAAACCAAGAACTCCGGCTTATGACTCAATCTTATGAAGCTTATTGTAGTATCAACTTGAAGCAATCCAATTTGGTGATCTATCGTTCCAAGAAAGTTTAATAGAGGCTTAGTGCTCTTGTTGGCATTTACACCGTTTTTCTATAGGCTGTAGCTGAGGTACTGTGCTTGTTAAAATTGTGGACCATTGTTCTTGAGTCAGGTTCAACTTAGACCACATCGTTATTGAATTGATAAGTTATTATGGCTCGCAATTCACATAAATTTTGGCAGTGTACAATTACGACTGCAAGCTGCTATACTGCTAGCTCTATGGACAGGCGTCCGTCGGTATTACTATATAACTAAGAAACGAAAGATTTGTAAGATGGAACTTGCTCACGTCGTTGCTCTGTCGCTAATATTTACATATTAAGTGTGATTTCAACGCCTACTTATTGCCTCTTCCTCTTGCGCAGATGGTGGTTCATGCACGATCTGGTGGCACGATTGAAGTCATGGGCTTGATGCAGGGAAAGACGGATGGGGATACCATTATAATCATGGATGCGTTTGCTTTGCCAGTAGAGGGCACAGAGACTCGGGTGAATGCTCAAGCGGATGCGTATGAGTACATGGTCCAGTACTCTCAAACGAATAAGCAGGTAGATCTTGTCTGTCTTACACATCGCCTTCCTATCTTGTTGCAGTTCGATCAACTTTACTCACTTAGCTTGAATTTTGTTGGAGGACAATGGATGTAAACCACTTTACTCCAATAGCGATGAGATTATATTTACATTGGATATTCACGCAGGTGGGGAGACTAGAAAATGTGGTAGGCTGGTATCACTCGCATCCTGGCTACGGTTGTTGGCTCTCGGGTATTGATGTGTCCACTCAGATGCTGAATCAAACTTACCAGGAACCCTTCTTAGCCGTGGTTATTGACCCAACGCGCACTGTTTCCGCTGGAAAAGTTGAGATTGGAGCATTTCGCACCTATCCTCAGGGTTACAAGCCGCCAGATGAGCCCCCATCTGAGTATCAAACAATTCCTTTAAATAAAATTGAGGACTTTGGTGTCCATTATAAACAGGTCATAGTCTACATTATCACGTCATTCTCCATAGGCTGACAAGGCATTTGCCAAATTTTAATATCTTTCCAGCACCAGTTTGTATTTCCATCTTATGTGCTTGGCAGTAGTTTGACGCTCTCGACTTCATATTGAAATTTCTTGAACTTCCATTTCTAATGCTCTGTGATTGTAATTTCAATTCACTATTGAAGGAGAAACTTATTTGTGGTTACTGAATGTGATTACAGTATTATTCTCTTGATATAACCTATTTCAAGTCATCATTGGATTCGCACCTCCTGGATCTCCTCTGGAACAAATACTGGGTCAACACTCTTTCATCATCACCTTTGCTTGGCAATCGGGACTATGTAGCAGGGCAAGTGGCTGATCTTGGTAAGCCACTGTTAAAGTATCTGTTTTGCCAGGGTCCTCCGTGTCGGAAAAGTTTTAGATTGTCGATTTTCTGGGTGTGGATTACGAAGGCTAGTTGTTTTCTTTGGTATTAATTTTGAGTCATCAAATTTAGATGATGCATTACTTATTGAGCAGGTTGGTGCTATAATTGGTTTAACTGTGGCTGGTGATGGTTTGTATTTTACTATAAGGTTGTCAATGAAGAGTATTAATTCCAATACCTTGACTTGGATCTTAAGTCTAACAATGCGATGTTTCTCAGCTGAGAAGCTGGAGCAAGCAGAGAGCCAGCTAGCTCATTCTGGGCGCATGGGAGGATTCTTCATGCCAGTACAAAAGAAAAAGGAGGTATGGGTTTTTATTTAAGCTCAATTATTCAATTTATTGATCAGATTGTTGATATTCTTTGAGTAGTTGTAGGGAGAGCTGTTCATTTCTGCCAGTACTTCTGATTTATTTGGGCCGAGATCTGAGGTCTTGCTGCTTGGTTATTCTAGTCTACAATGAGAAATTCTTGGTAATTCATTGTTCCTGTACTTTATGTTTATTTGATATTTAAAAGAATTATTTGACTCGCTCTTGCAGGAAGAGTCCCAGCTTGCAAAAATCTCTCGTGACAGTTCCAAGATAACCGTGGAGCAGCTGCATGGGCTAATGTCACAGGTCATTAAGGATACTTTGTTCAACTCAGTGATGTCAAGTAGCACCGCGCCTGTGGCAATGTCTGCTGAAACATCTACCGTAGCCACAGACTCCTCTGGACCAGAACCTATGGTAGAGGCATAGTTCTGTGAACGAGTGTGTATTAGGGTTGTTATTCCATCTCAGGACAGGCTTCGTCTGAACTTTAGCCATGGCAGTGAAGAATTGCCACATAAATGATGTCTCCGCAGCACCGGTAAAGACTTTGGCATTACGAAGAAATGAGGCATTATGATGTATCTCAGTCTTGCATGTGGAACGTCAACCATTTCTTTACAGTCGAACTCTACTAGTCCTTGGCAGGCCATTGAAGACCTGATGTTGCTGGTATCATGACGTGTGCACTTTGATTTCGGAAGCCCGTCATTTTGACTAAAGTTGTTGCAGGTATTTTCGACAATGGTCAAGTTTGATGACTTATCTAAAACCGTACATGTTTTTTTTTGTTTCTTTAGTGCTTTCCAAAGCATAACCACATACACACTTGACTACATAACCACTCACGCTTCAACAAATTCTATTTTTCATGTGATTTGAATCGTTCATTGAATCTTGGTATATCAGATTCTATGGAATTGCATGAGCCTAGAAGCAATTGTAGGAGAGCACAAGTGGATTTGGAATCTAGAAGCAACAATATTACCTTGGAGTTGTTAAATGGGTCACAGACCACAAAAAGTACTACGTGGCGCTCTCTGATAAACAACTTACCTTCACACAATTGGATTAGATTTTTGGGTTTGACAAAATGGGAAACATTACTGCTAGGGCAAACATTTTTTCTACCTTTAATATAGATTCTAATGCATGCAATTTTTTTCTCATTTCTTACAGAAATGTAAAATGTGCTTTCAAATTACTTTCATATTTTATTTAATTTGACATGCGTGAGAGTTCAAAATGCATTTTAAGTACATATAAGTTTTGTCCTATGATTCATTTGTAGATGTGATGCATAATTTATTTATTTGTTAATTCTTTTGCTCTTATGCAATTTACATCATGTAGCAACTAGGGGTCTAAATGATTTTAGGTACAAAACAATTCCAAAGACAATGAAACAGAACAGAGTTATTATTATTGCAATCAACATTAGATCATTTTGAATTTACTCTTATATTTTATTTCATTTGTTTGAGGGGTCAAAATGCACTTCAAGTACATACAAGTTCGTCCTATGGTTCTTTTGTAGTTGTGATTCATGATTTATTTATTTGTTAATTCATTTGCTCTTAAAGAATGTACATCCTTTAGCCACTAAAGGTCTACATGCTCTAGATGCAATCCAACAACCAAGAAAAATGATACAAAAGAGAGTTGTGAAGGCAATTAATATTATATCATTTTTAATTTACTGTTTTTTTATTATATCATTCGTGTGAGGGGTCAAAATGCATTTGAAGTAGATGCAAGTTTGTCCTATGAAATTTAATATGTATTTTAAATTTGTATGATTAATAAGTGTATATATATATATATATATATATATATATATGCATGTATATATATATACACATATTCATTTTTTACTTTTCCAAGAAAAGAATAAAATTAGAATCATAAATATCATATAAATATAATATATTATATAAATTAACATATAATGTATATTATTAATTAAATTAATTATTATTATTACATCTTAAGCACATATCTAATAACTCTAACATCCCTAGAATCAAAAACAAGATACATCGTTAAATAATTCATGATCCAGATCGGCTTCAGGTGTGAAAAGGGATTTACCACCAAAGGGGCCTGTACGAGTGGCACCTCGAACATAGACACCTGAAGTAAGAGACCTGAAAATCAAGACCTCACAAGTCGAGACCTGGATGAGCGAGGCTGTCGTGGTCTCCGCCGCTAAGCGGGCACAAGGGGGCTACCGCATCGAAGTATAACTGCTTTGGACAAATCCCGGTGGCTTAATCCGCACTCCACTGTGGCCGAAGCCGAACCCATTGTCGAAACAGAATCTCACGTGATACAGAGGCGGAGTGCCGGAGACAGGGAGACGGAATCGGCTGGCGCGGAGACGGTGTGTATCGTGTGAACAATCTGGGTTTAGGCAATGATTCGTAGCAATTCCGTGGTTGTGTCATGGTAATCTATCAGGGCAGGGAGTTTGGCGTGCTGCGTAGGGATTGAGATAGAAGTTATGAGCTTAAGGGGGTTTGCTATGTCATCTTTGGCAGCGGCGCACTCTCGTGGTAGTGCTGTTGCGGGCGCTGGGTCAGTGGTTTCGATGTCGTTCACACGAGCTTTGAGGAGTGGAGTGTCGTTGGCTGCCGTGAGGAGAATTGAGTTGTCGTCTTTGGGGTCGGTGGGGTGCTGTCGGTTGCGGATGCCGGTGCCGGTGGTGGTGAAGCAGTTGAGGACGTATTCGCAGGGTTCGAGGGTGGCGGCGATGGGGGGGTTCCAAGGGCACGAGGTGGAGCTGGACACCACGAATGAATTTCCGAGACCCAGCAGTGTGCGGTGGTCGAAGGAGATGGCCAACACTGTGCAGTTAATTGGGAATGTGGGACGGGATATGGAGATCAAGTACTTGGACACCGGGAAAGTGGTAGCTAAGACTAGTTTGGCTGTTCAGAAATATGCTCTGAAGAAGGACGAGCCTCCTAGCTGGTAAATTCCGGTCTGTACAGCAATAGAAACTGGGTTTAGCATTCAGGAAAGCAAATGCTAGGGTTTACGTTTAGAGCCGTTGAAATTAGGTTTGTATCTTTGGCATTGCTGAATTCCTGAAAAGATTAGATTGTAACAACTAGCTACTATGTCAAAAATGACTTATGCTTAGTCCAGTGTAGGCGAGGGGACATGGCAGTTGTGGGGGTTGGGAGAATTTAACTGTCGGAATTGTTGCGATGCAGGTTGGAGATGGAATTCTGGGACTCCCTTGCTGAAATTGCTGGCCATCACTTAAAGAAAGGAGACCAGGTGTATGTTGTGGGGAAATTGATGGTGGACCAGTTCACGACGAACGGAGTGGTCAAAAAAACGGTTCGGGTGAGGAGTTAGTTTAGTGGTGATGTTTGTCATTCGCAGTTAGACGGTAAATCCTTTCAGACATGCTCGCGTCTTAGGCCTCAGTTTATCAAATCAACGACTTATCCATTCAGGAATATGTGGTGTCCAGGTTGTAGCCACTGACGTCCATTTCGTAGAAGGTAATCGAGGTTCAGCGACTGGCAATGTGCAAAGTGGTCGTAGCTTCTCATCAGCGCCCTGGACACAAGCACCTCCAGCACCATCTCAATCTCAGTCACGTTCTGGTTGGCATTTTGAGAAACTCACTACTGATTTGATCCTGGAGTTATGTGAGGATAAGAGCATTGTGTTTTTTCTTTGTACTTGGCATTGTTTTGTCTTAGATGGGTTGACCGTATGGAGATGCTACTAGTTGTCTTCACTTAATTCTCTAGAGGACCTTCTGGGTACAGGAGCGGATATGTATGGAGCAGCTAATGCCGAAACAGAGAAGCTATGGAATGAGTACTTTTCAGATCCTAATCAATGGTGGGATAATCGAGCTAAAAAGGTGAGATGGGAAGACGTGTCTGTCATTAATGCTGATGTTTTGCCCCTTGTTGCTAGAGTGAATCGTGTAGATGGACATCTTAACTCAATTCTGTATGGAATGCTGAATTATGTGTATTGCCTTTCTTTGTTTTCAATGTGGCAGGCCAGCCCAAAGTCTCCAGATTTCAAACATAAGTCTACGAATGAGGCATTATGGATAGTGAGCAAGAAGACTCCGTCGTGGGTACCAGGTCAGCTGGAGAAACTAGAAGCAGCAAAGCAGAAATTTATTGCAAGTGGTGGAGGGATGCCGCGTCAATCAAATAGTTTCTCTGGGGCAGATTTCAAAGATTTCTGAAGATGGTGGATGTTTGATTGAGGAGTGTTCAGTTTCTATTGTCCTGGAAAGTTTTATACGGTTTTTTCTTTTTTTTTGACGATCAAGCCTGTGGTGTTGTGATTACCATCACAAGATCACTCCATATTAGTGACCAGGATCAAGTTTGGTGTCCACATTTGTTGCTATCATCATAAAACTACTTGGCTATGGTTCATGATGAAACTTTTTAGGTCAAAATTGGTCATTTCTGGGTTTTTGGGGGTGCATGTATTTAGAAAAGACTAGCTTTTTCTCCTCTTGGTAAATGTTTAAATTTTAAATTTTGGTAATGACCCAATGCATGCATAAAAAGGTTTTTGACCAATTTTGATAATGCGAATAGAACATACAATGCAGTCAAATAAAAATAAAATCCATTTCATCTCACAGTTCATGATTTTGTTCCAACTTTTTGTAGTATGTAGCAGAAAAAGGTGCAACTAGTTTTTTGATATTATCTCAATGGAGCTGATGCTGTGGAATGAATACGTCGTCCTTGCTACTTAAAAACGACAATCTTGAATGTGATCATCTATCAAAAATATCTCTTACAAACAGTCAACTGGTCATTGTTGGCAATCGATCGCATTTGATCAATTTCCAACTTGTATGAGACTTGTTTATATCAGGAATGGTCTAGGATACTTGTTTGATATCTAATGTGTGTTCATGTAGCACATTACAAACCACTGGTAACAAAAATAAACAAATAAATACTCATAATTTTAAAATTTAAAACGAGGGCATTGCAATGTAGGTTTATAATTGTATTATTGATGATTATAACCATATGTTAGGAGCATGATCTAAAAAGTGAATGAAAAAATAGTAATTGAAGATTTTTGAATATTTGAAGATTTAAAATCAAACTTGGATGTTGAGGATAAACAAGGTTCTTCCAAGTATGCAGTAAATTAAGGAATCCACCCCAAAAAGTAAATGTCTTCTAATCCTATATTATGACGACAATTTGTGAAAATAATTTTGTTTCCTTATTCATTATTTGAGTTTTGTCTTCAATTCATGTCTTCACTCCATGTCTTCAAAGCAGAGCACTCCAAGACTAGATGAATCACTCGACTAAATATCTACCTTGGTTGGAAATCTAGTCCGTGTATACAACCACAGATGTCTGGAGACGTAAGAAATGCATTTGAAGAAATCCCCTGATAGAATTCTAACGGACGATGAAAATTCTAGAAGAGCCATCTGTTACCTCTTCTAAAAAATAGGCTAATCCAGCGTTTGCATGCCCTCTAATACCCATACTCATAATCAGTTCGTAGTGTTGAAGTGTCTAGTCTTTCAATTTAGTAAACGTATACATGGGTTTCATTAAGAGCTTCACAACCTCCATCTTCAACTAGTTATGAAAATGCTGCAAATATGATTGATAGGAAAATGAGACCATGCAGGAACTTCCCCATGAGATTTGCAACAGCTGTGAGAGAAGCTACCAATCCTTGAAAATTAGTAGTCTGCACGAAAGTATGAGCAGTGTTTAACTTGAGGAGATTGCAGTCAAAACGTGTCCACTAGGGTATCTTCTCTGCTGCAGAGTCCCAGAGATGCTCCTCTATATCGATACCAATCTACATAGCTCGTCAGTTTTGTCAGATCACCGAGTCATCACTGAGAGATCAGCTGGAGCGGATGCTACATATCAATGCCCGTTACCACAAAACTTTTAGCCGCGTCAAAACCATGACTCTAAATGTCACATGCGGATGTCATTCACCACCGCCGTGTTAGGTTGCTGTTGCTTGACTGCGGCCTGATGACGCTCTTGTTATCTCGTAGTATCAATCTAAAAAGCAGTAGATGTTAACTAGTTCTGCGTTCCAGCAGACGAAGTTTGAATATTGCTTGCTTCCGTTTGTGAAGTTGTAGATATTCCAGCAGACAATTAGCATGCAGGCTCTCCGGAATTCATACCTTGCACAAGCAAAACGGGTCCGGGCCGACATTACGGACTCCTGCACTCTCGTCTTGCAACCTGGACTAGGGTTTCATATCGGCAAAACAAGGTTACCGAATGATAGGAAACAGTAACAGCACCATCGTTTCTGTAATTCGAATGAATCAGATGAAGAAGATGAGCACACCGAGGACTACGGCAGCAATCACAGCGTACTTCAGCCCGGAGAGTGTGATGGCTGCTGCTACAAGCAACAGCTGCCAGCCTATCAACGCAGCGGCATAAAGAAACAACCCTGTCAATACGAGCGCCAGCACATTCTCCACACTGGGCTCTAACACATCCTTCCACTGCAAATCCCCTCTTCCATCCAAAAACAAATCAAGCTCCTCGAGCTCCCGCTGCCCCCTCGGATCCTCCTCCCACTCCTCACCGAACCCTAACCTCTTAAAGCCATATTCCCATGCTTTCTGCCAAATCGGCTTGGCACCCTCGGAGGGTTTCTCTCCCCCAACCTCGAGATTAGGAGGCACTATCCTTGAATTCCCCTCATCTCCATCTCCTCGCATAGCGCTCACGAAAACCCTCCTAGTCGCAGCCCCTTTACCCGAAATCCGCAAGCGCCTGCCATGGCAATCACATTTTCCCTGACCGCGAAATTGACGAGAAATTAGCAACTCCTGCTTGGGCACGGATGGTAAGGCAAATCCGCTGCTGATGTGCAAGGATTCCATGGCGAGCTCTCAACGAGATTGTCGACTGATCACGGGACAAGATATCTGGCATGCAACTGTCTCGATTAACGGCAAACCGCTACGCTTCATCAGTATCAATTATACCAAAGACCAGGAGAAAGAGGGTTACTAGAGTGCAAGAAACCAAGCAAATATGTTGCATGATCACCCCCAAAAATCTCGGCCTCCACTGCTCACAATGCTATCAAATTTGTGCAATTCTGTGGTTGCCACGACAAACTTTGTGAAAGAGATTCTAACCTGGACCTACACCTCGATGAAATCTAAACATCCAAGCACAATTCCTCGGATAAGAAAAACCAGTCGTTCTAGAAATGGACCAATGAGGAATTCGTATCTTTACTCATTCATCGTCTACTCATCCAACGACGATTGTCTCCGTGCAAATAACGACGATGGAGCGAAAATAATTTTTTTTTAAAAAAAAAGCAAAAAAAAACATATCAAAATTTGGTTATCTGAAACTGCTGCGCGAAGAGTTGCGTCAACACATTAAAAACAAAATTAGGGTAAATTTTTTCAGATAACCCCGAGGACATCTTTCTATATAATCAAGTTTGGTATCTTGAGTACAAATCATTTACGTGTTGCGCAGCTCTCGCGCTTACCTCTCTAGCCTATGCGAGTGCAGTTCCTCGCTGACAATTCCTGCAACTGACTCATGTGGTTCGGAAGGATTGAATTTGAGGAGTTCATCGTCGGGTTTTCGCTAACCACAAACGCATTATTTCCGTTCACAGTGCAGCGTTTGCACTGAACGCGTGGATTTGCTAGAAATTAATTGGACATAGCTAGAAGCTTACTTGAGCAAGCTGAGAGAGGGGAAGATGAATCCCACGAACATGAACATCACAATTGGCAATGCGGATGCCCATTTCGAAGAATCTGAAACCCTTTCCCGTTAGAGCAAGCTTGTTGATTACCGAAACGTATCCCACGACGAATACCCACCTCGATTTCTGTGAAGCAAGTCATCGGACAAGACAAGCTTGTCGATTATCTCACTCGGTTGGTGGGAGATTAAAAATGCGGACGAATGCGCCGAACTCTCTCACCGACACGTTATCGATGCCGACAGTCGGCGACGGTATACCAAAACCGCATGTTGTTTGTTTGTATTTTATATTTTATATTTTTTTACGCAAAATGGTGTATGCATGATGCTTTAAATTAATGAATTGTTAGTCATGAATTGTTAAGCCAGTCAGGTCCTTTTTAGGCAGATTGAAAAAAGTAGCAAGATCAAAACTATGTGTCTATGCTTCAGATTAATCAACTATTTTAATTATTTTAAGGGAATATTAAATCAACTCACATATTTCTTAAATCAATCCATTGTCATTAAAATACAATTCTTACCTCCATTAGATTTACAATGATTATTCTCAGATTTACTATGTTATGATTTTAGATCTGCTATGCTCCAAGATCTACTTTGCTTAGCTCTTGTAATAAGTAGGGCTTTGCTACCATGTCTGCCACTATCTCTCTTCTTCTAAGTATTCACAAATGGCAGACATAGTAGCAAAGCCTTACTTATTGCAAGAGCTAAGCACAATAGATCTGGAAGCGGGCATAGTAGATCTAAGATCAGATCAAAGAAAAGTAGATCTAAGAGTGAAGCAAAGTGGATCTGGTAGAGGTAGGAACTATATTTTATTGACAATGGGTTGATTTAAGAAATATGTGAATTGATTTAATATTTCTCTTATTCCAAGGCATTCACATCCTTTTTAGCGTAGATTAAAGAATAGCAACATTGAAATGGTCTATGCTTGATGCTTTAGATTAATCAATTGTTGACAAGTAACTAAGTCCTTTTAAGGGCGGATTAAGAAGTAATAAAATTAAAATGATGTATGTCTAATGATTTAGATTAATCAATTGCTACTAGGTATTTGGACCTTTTTCAAGGAAGATTGAGGAATAATGTAATTAAAATGGTATATATCTAATGCTTTAGATTAATCAATTACTTTAAGGCATCTAAGCCCTTATTAGAAATAATTGAGGAATAACAAAATTAAAACAATGTATACTTAATATTTTAGATTAATCTATTGCTATAAAGCATTTATTCTTTATAAGGTTGAATCTAAGAATAGTGAGATCAAAATATTATATAATTGTTGCTTTAGATTTATCAATTGCTATAAGACATCTATGTCCTTTATAGGGTGAATTGAAGAATATCAAGATTCAAACTATATATGCCTTATATTTTAGATTAATTAATTACTACAAGGCATCTTAGTCTTATTTTGGACCAATTAAGCAATAACAAGATCAAATTTGTACATGCCTAATGCTTTAGATTAATCAATTGCTACAAGATATTTAAGCCTTTTTTAGGGCAGATTGAAGAGTAGTAAGGTCATAACAATATATGCCTTATGTTTTAGATTAATAAATTGTTGAGATCATTGAGGCTCTTTTTAGAAAAAAACTAAGAATAATAAGATAAATATGGTGTGTGCTTGAGATTAATAGAACTTTAGAAATTTACTTAATTTTTATATTTTTATTTTATTCTATTATATTCTTTGATATCTATAATTTATTCTATCTTATAATAAATATTTTTAAATCATTATATATTTTTATTTTTATTTGTATTGAGTGATTCTATCTATAAAAAACTTGTTCACATTTTTAATTTAAATAGATAGTCTAAAAGATGATCCAAGTAATTTATTTATTTTTTTATAGAGATGCCAAAGCTTATCTAAATTGCTTTGTCTATTATGGTTTTGACGTATTTTTGTATTGCAAATAAGCCATTGACTTAAACCAATCTATTTCAAGACTAAAGCCTAAAGAAAACATTTGAAGAATTCTTATTTCATTTATAACTTTCATTTTCTAGTCTCTAATTATAAGAATAGAATCATTGGCATATTAGCTTAATATTTGTTGGTTAAAATTTTGTAGGAATAAAATATTATAAATGGATTTTTTAAAATTTAATTTAATTTAATTTTTTAATTTCATCTTAAATTATCATGCTTAGAATCTCATCTATAATAAAAAATATATTTTAAAAAATTATACAACTTTATTATTTCTACTTTTAATGCTAAATTTATTAGAAAGATTTTTATTTAAGCTAACTATTATTTCTATACCATTAAAAAAATATTTTTACTATTTATATAAATTTTTAATTTAGTACTAAATTTTTTATTATAGAGAATAGAAAGTTAATAAAATTATATTCTAAGTCTTTAAAAAAATCCAATTTTAAAATTTATTTGATAGATTTAATATTTTTTTAGAGATTGACATGTTTTTACAAAAAGATGTAATTTATATAGTTGAGAATAAATCTCATAAAAAATATCTTTTATTTTTCTTTAAATAGTAATATAAGATCCATATTGATTTTATATACTTGAGATAATTATAATTGGATTCTTTTGTTATATATTTGCAAAAATTCTTTTGAATGTGTATCACCAAATGTCTTCTACTTAATTCTTGATCTTACTTTTGAATCTTCTCATGTCTATTCCTTAAGACGTAAGAACTTAGATTAAGTTCTCTTAAGTGCTTATTGTATTCTAAGTAATTATAGATTAGCTTGTAGATGTAAGTAAGTTTCCATAAGATTTCCTTTGACTTCTTATTCCTTTTTTAATACAATTTTGGCTTCTTTATTACAGAAAACCTTATATAATCTGAAAAAATCTTTAGTCTTTTATAAATGATCTCCTTGTATATATCCCAATTTATATATAATGCATTTGTTATAAAACTCTAAGATATTTGAAATAAACTAGATTCATTTTAAAGATGGATCTTTGAAAATAAACATTTTGAAGTTGTAGAAACATCTCTAAACAACCACACCTTTTTAAATTTAGTAACTTAAAACTTGTTATCTAAAAAATAATTTTGTGATTATATAAAATCTATTTAATCTTACATATACTCTTATTCTATCTTGATTTTTATTCCATAAAAATATTCAGTTATTGACATCTTAAAATATATAAAAAAAAAATCATCTTGTTGCAATTGTATTTTAAAAGACTCCAAGTATTAACTTCATCTCTAAACATGATTCTTCCACAATGTAAAGATTTGTTCTTTAGAAATTCTATCATATTCCAATCATCCTTCTAATATCTAAGATGTATTACTAGATAATATATTAGCCAACTTAGTCCATATTTGGCATCTTTTTTAATACTTATTTAAGATATATATATATATATATATATATATATCAATTAAACAAAGATGTCTATACAAAATACCTTTAAAGGTGATCTATAATAATATTTTTTATAAGTGCATCTACATTTAGATGGATTATTTAATCTACAAATATTATAAGAAATAAAATAAAATAAAATAATATTTAAATAGAAAAAAAAGAATATTAAATCCTACTTTATATTTTAATTTTTGTCTTTGAAATTAAAAATGCTCTCTATAATGAATATTATTCTACAATTCACTAAGTTTGTAAACTATTAGAAATTCTAATATTATCATAGTCTTGTTGTTACAATTTAAGATGTTCTTAATTTAAAATAAGAATAAAAATTATTTAAATTAAAATTCAATGAGAAGAAAAGAACTCACTAGAAGAGAAGAGCGTCTCCGATGATAACCAAGGTGACATAAAAATGTGTTAAAATGTGATAAATTGTGTTAAATCTTGTTCCAATTTTTTTTTGATTTAACACAATTTAACACATTTTAACACATTTTTACGTCACCTTGATTATCATTGGTGACGCTCTTCTCTTCTAGGGACTTCAATCCAAAAATAATATAATGAATACAACTCTAGATTTTTTTTTTTGTGGATTAGATGATTGCTACATACACCTTTAACATCTATCTCAACTCCTTCAATGCAACCTAATAGACAACCTTCTTAGTGACCTCTCTTGCTAGCATTATTTTGCATCACTAGCTAAGAGTTACTCTTGATATTTTAATCTTAAACCATCATTTGAGCTCTCCTTGTTTCAAATTTTATAATGTAAAAATTATTTTCTTAAGAATTTGGATGTTCTTTAATATTGACATTGTGACTTTATATTGACCTAATTTGATTTTTTTAACTTCTCCTTTGATATGTCTACTTGCTAGTAGAAGATTGCTACTATTTTTTTTATCAATAATATTACCATTTGTTGTATGTAGTACATTGTATGAGTTTTTATGACAAGGTAAAGAATCTAGAATACATATCTTAGTTGAAGTGGCTTCATACTAAATCCTTTCTTATAAAATATTTAATTTGACTAACATTCAATAATTAGAATATAAGTTTTTTAAAATTAAGGTTTGATTTGATTCAAGCACTATATTACACAAAACTATATTATTTTCTACTATAATATTTGTAGTAGATTACTTGATACTCCAAACTTGCTTATAATTCCACTCTATGGTAGCATCATTACCATTGTTAGTAAGATTTGTTAGCATACCATACTCTTAAGTCAATATTCTAATATCTACTTATATATAATATCTATTTTTAATTTTCTTTATACTTTAATTATATATGATTATGTTTGGTTCATATTTGATCTATGCTTTCTAAATGAATGTACTTGACACCAATCTAAGCTAAATCTTGTAAGTTGTAATATTTTTCTTTTCTTACTAACATACTCTTAGTTCTATATAACTTTTTTATAATAATATTTTTATTATAGACCATTATATCACCTTCATTTCTAGCTATTACAAAAAAATAATTTATTGACTATTTAAGAAACAACAACTTATAATTATATGTGGTTGCAAGATGAGGTAATAACCGTTTCTAAGGGTGATAATGAATGTATACTCAATGTATTCTTATCTAATCTATTGATGACATATCTACATTTTTTTTCATTAATATATCATAGGTGCTTGTATTTACAAATTTGTTGATTATTATTTTTTTTATAAGCCTTGCCACAAATTAGATTACATAACATTGTATTATTAAAAAATGCTATTGGTGATATAAGATTATATTTAAAATCTATGTAAGTCAAAATCCTTTTTTATTTAGCTATTGTCACGGTCAAGATTTACTCCAATAATTATCTAATTAATATAGATAGATAGAAGTAGGTAGAAATAGATTAATTTGATAATATCTTATAGAAAAGCTTCGTAGAAGCTTCAAAGATGCAGATTCACATTTATACATGTCTATAGAAGATTAGTAGGCTAAAAATTTGGCCAACAAGCTAGCCACATGTCGCACATGTTGGTAGCTTGTGGAATAAACTAAGTATGTAGCGCACATATAGAAAACTTGTCTTATAAGTTTGACATGTATCTTGCAAGTTGAACATGTATTAGAGGTCTTATAGAATGCTGCCATGTAATTCTTAGATAGATAGTATATATAAAAACAAGAGTGAAGCATTCTTCGCTCTTGTCAATACCTTCCTTGTTTCTAGTCTTGTTTCAAGAGTCTCTAGTTTTTTTGTCTTTGGCAATAGCCATTCTAATTACAATATTATTCCATCTTTGAGTGATTTTGAGTAATATAAGAGTGTATTTTGTTCTTTTATGATTTATGTCCTTGTCCTTGATAGTTAGACAAAAGTGAAGATTCATTGTTCTTGTTTTGTGTTTAAGAAGTGAGTGGATTATTCCACTTCTATTTTTGTATTTCAAGATTGATGATTATCCATCTTTAAATTAATATTCTTTACTTTCTAACCTTGATTTTTTTTAAAAAGAGAGTAGATCACCCTTCTTTGTAGAAATTTTTTTATTTGATATTAGAGGTTATAGATTATCCTTCTCTAATTTAAATTGTGAAGTTATTAAGATAAAAAGAAAGATTATGAATACTATATTTAGTAGTAGCAAGAATATATTTGTAACTATTACAAATCTTTAAGAGCTTGTCAATATTTTTAAGATAGAAATTTCATGAATCACTAATATCAATCATGGAAGCACTATTCTTACACCTATGGAAGAAGTCCAAAGCCTATATTAAGAAATTGTACAATTGAGAGAAGCAAGTAAATCCACCTTGCAAGCAAATCTAAGTAGCTTTGCTTCTATAAGTGTGAAGGAGACAAAGATTAGTATGCCTGAGAAGTTTGATGGAAAAATATCAAAATTTTGAGGATTTCTACAACAAATCAAGCTTTATTTAAAATTGCACCCTTTTCAATATCCTAATGGATTTATTTAAGTTAGATTCATAGGTACACTTCTATCTAGAAGTACTCTTTTTTTATTTACACCTTTAATGAAAAAAGATTTATGATTTTTTATGATTTGAATTCATTTTTCAAAGTATTTATGGCTATATTTGAAAAAAATGATTGAGAGAGGATAGTAGAGACCAATTTCTTATCTTTGCGAGAAGGATCACAATCAACTACAACATATGTTGCAAAATTTTAAAATCTTATTTGTAATATGGAATAGAACAATAAGGCCCTTATCAATCAATTTTGTCATGGTTTGAAGGATAACATCAAAGACTTGTTATTAATAAATGCCAAAAGCAAATTTTTTGAAATAATTTATTACTCAAACCATTGTATGTGACAATTGTTTATTTGAAAGACGTCAAGAATATAGATTCAACTAAAGAAGATCAACTCAATTGATGATAGTAATTCCTAAGTTTTCAGAAACTTATCTGAATAAGCTAGATCCAATATAAATTGATGCAATATATTTTAAACCTCTCATTGAATAGGAAAAGACTTGACGTCGTCAAAAGAGGTTGTGCTTGTATTATGGAGAAGCAAAGCATATTGCTCAATATGGTCCAAAGAAACAATGCAATCACAAAATGAGGAGTATGATTGCTAAAGAAGATAATATGTCAGAAAATAAGCTTTTTCAACTACAATAGAGATTGTGCACTTGAAATTATATACAATACTTTATAGAGGTCCTATTCTCTCGTTTGACCCTTCACCTTATTTTACAATAGATGTGTTTTTAGGACCTAAAAATCACAAAGTCCTTATCTTATTAGATTTAGGAGCCTCAACTTATTTCATAAATGAATACTTTGTCAAAAAACAAAAAATATTTCTAGTCAAGAAAACTAAATCTCCACATAGAATTCATAGATGGTCATTCATTGTCTTCTGGAGATGTTATCCATGAGATTATTGTTTTAGATATAGCAACTAAGGGATATAATGGCATAATAATATTTAATATAATTAGATCTCCTTCTAATCTAATTATTTTAGGATTATAATGGTTAAAAAAGTATAATCTTCAAATAGATTAGACTTCCTGTAATCTTGACTTTTCTCGTAGTTTAATTTAGACATCTACTAGTCAACTAGACATACATAATTTTAGTACATTCAAATCCATACTAATAGGTGTAAAAGCTTTCATACATGTGGCAAAAAAAAGATCATCTTTTGCTATATATACTACACCTATTTCAAATATCAAAAAGACTACAAGTAAAATTTCTAGTCAGTATCAAGATTTTCAAGATGGTTTTAAAAAGAAGAACACAGATATTCTTTCAAATTATTGACCTTATGATTATTCAATTGATCTTCAAGAGGGTGCTCAACCACCATTTGGACCAATCTATAATTGTCACGGACATATATATAGTTACCTATATGATCAGATAGAACTAGATAAAAGAAGATAAAAGCAAGTTAATTCCATAATATCTTTAGAGAAACTTCCTAAAAAATCTATAATTTATTTGACTTTATAAATTGTCCTGTCGAACTTTTGGATTGAAACTTGTGGTGATAAGTTATACATATACGCGCATGTTTGGCAACAGAACCCAATGTCATGTGGCAATCCTAAAACTTACAAGTTGATCGTCTTACCCAACTTAGACACGTGTCTTGTAAATTGGACACGTGTTGGAGGTCCTATAGAACGTCGCCACTTAGCCCTTAGGTAGATAGTATAAATAGAGACAAGAGTGAAGCCTTCTTCACTCTTATCAACTCCTTTCTTGTTTCCAGTCTAGTTCAAGAGTCTCTAGTTTTCTTGTCTTTTGGCATTAGCCATTCCAGTTTCTTTTTAATATATATACTTCTTTATATTTATTTCTTTGAGAGAGGTCTCACTTGTTTATTTGACTTCATCCAGTTATTGTCCTTGACAGATTGACAAGAGTACACATACAGTATTAGAGCTTTGTCTTTTCTTGATTAAGAGTAGATTATCCCTTTCTCTTGATAAGACATAAGCATATTAGAAGTTGTGGAGTACCCACTTCTAAACTGATATTGTTTCTAGAATTTTTTTTCTTTTGAGTGTGTATTCCGTATTTCTTGAAGTAAGAGTAGACATCTTCTTTTCTGTTATATTATCATGGCAGAGCTTGCGGAAATGAAGAGTGCAATGGCACAAATGCAAGAGCAAATGAAAGAACTAATGCTTGCAATGCATCAACTCAGTTTACCACCACAAGGAGCATCAAGATTAGTAGGAAGTGAAGATGTAGAGATGGTTGAAGCTACGTCAATATCTACACCAAACCATGCTACTTCACCGATGATGGAGCACCGTTCAAACGTTAGAGAACCAAAAATCAATTTGCTTGAGAAGTTTGATGGCACAAGATCTAAGTTTCGAGGATTCATCAATCAGGTACAACTGGTGATCAAACTTCAACCTCAGAGTTATCCTACGCAAAGATCTCAAGTTAGGTTTATTGGAACGTTACTTTCGGGTCTTGCCTTATCGTGGTTTTCATCTTTTCTTGAACGACGTGATCCAATATTGGATAATTTGGAGGCATTTTTTGCGGAATTTTGATCAATGTATGGAGAACATGATGCAATTCGTGTTGCAACCAATAAGATTTGCATCCTACGACAAGACAATCGATCAGTGTCATTATACGCTTCACAATTTTGACAACTAGCGACCGACATTAAGTGGGACGATGCTGCACTCATCAGTCAATTTTTCTACGGATTGCAATATGAGGTAAAAAATTAATGCTCAATTTACCCGATCCTCAGACATTGAGTCAAGCAATTGATTTTGCTGTAAAGTGTGACAATCAAGTTTTTGAGTTTCGATCCGAGAGTCGTACAAGGGAGCCTCAACGTTATTATTCAATAGCAACATCAACATCCTCACAAAACGTACATTCGGAAGTAGAAGACATGCAAATTGATGCGGTACGTTTTAAACCTCTTACTGAACAAGAAAAGATTCGTCGTCGTCAAGAAGGATTATGTTTATATTGTGGAGAACCTAAGCACACTGCTCAACATTGTCCAAAGAAACGTTGCAACTACAAAATGAGGAGTATGGCTATCAAAGAAGACAACATGTCGGAAAACGAATTTGTCCAGCTACAATAGGGACCGTGCAGTTGGAACCCTATACAATTCCCGGTAAAGGTCCTATTCTCTCCTCAGAACCCTCTCCTTGTTTTATGATAGATGTATATTTAGGACCAAAAAATTACAGAGCCTGTGCCTTATTAGATTCAGGAGCCTCAGCATGTTTTTTAGATGAAAAATTTGTTAAGAATCGTAAAATACCTTTAGTACAGAAACCTAAACCCGTACATGTAGAAGTCATAGATGGTCGCCCATTGTCCTCAAGAGATGTCACTCATGAAACCCGCCCTATAAAAGTAACAATAGATGGTCATAATAGTATGTAACCTTTAACATAATTAAATCTCCATCTAATCCAATTATTCTAGGTTTGTCATGGCTAGAAAAATATAACCCTCAAATAGATTGGAATTCTCGTAGACTTGACTTTTTCCAGGATATTATTAAACATCCTATCGATCCAATAAAAAGCTACAAGCTTGGTACAGTAAAATCTGTACTTATAGGTGCAAAAGCTTTTATACACGCAGCAAAAGAAGGATCAACTTTTGCTATTTACGCAACACCCATTTCTGATAGTGGAAAGGCTTCAAGTGGCATTCCAAGCCAATACCGAGACTATCAAGATATTTTTGAGAAGAAAAATGCTAATATTCTTCCGGAGCATCGTCCATATGATTGTTCGATTGATCTCAAAGAGGGATCTCAGCCTCCTTTTGGACCAATCTACAATTTATCACAAAATGAGTTGGCTGAACTCAAAGAGTATATTGAAGAGAATCTAGCCAAGAACTTCATAAGCCATTCGAAATCTCCTATAGGAGCTCCAATTCTATTTGTGAAGAAAAAAGATGGATCATTACGAATATGTGTGGATTATCGAGGACTTAACAAGATCACTATCAAGAACAGGTATCCACTACCTTTAATCTCTGGACTTCTTGATCAATTGAATCAAGCTAAGATCTATATAAAAATAGATCTACGAGGAGCATATAACTTGGTTCACATTAAAAAAGGAGATGAATGGAAAACTACATTTCGAACAAGGTATGGACATTTCGAATATAATGTTATGCCTTTTGGACTCACAAATGTACCAGCTGCTTTCCAACATCTCATGAACGATGTTTTTCATGAATTCTTAGATGATTTTGTTGTCTGCTACCTAGATGACATTTTAATCTACTCTAAGAACGTAGAAGAGCATGAAACACATGTTCGTCATGTCTTACAAAAACTCAGAGAAACAAGATTGTATGCCAAGATGAAAAAGTGTGTATTTCACACTACTCAAGTTGACTTATTAGAATATATCATCTCGAATGATGGCCTCATGATGGATCCTAAGAAAGTCCAAACAATCATGGATTGGAAGATTCCAAAAACAATAAGGGATGTACAATGTTTTTTGGATTTGCCAATTACTATCGAATCTGCATCAAGAACTTCTCTCAAGTTCAAATTTACTTACGCATTTTGACTTGTGAGACCTGGCTAATTGGAGTAAAAAGCGTGCCGTTTGAAGCTTTGAAGATAGCTTTTTATACTGCGCCAATCTTCTGTGGCATGGCCCGTGTGTTCGCATTCTTTATGGAAAGCGAAGTGAAACGACTTTGCTTTAAACGAATAGTATTGTCACAAATGGGAATAGATGACAAACTCCATCCAGTAGCTTTCCATTCAAGGAAATTTTTGACAGTAGAGATCAACTACAAAATCCACGATAAAGAACTTCTCGCAATTGTGGATTCTTTTCAAGAATGGCGTCATTATCTAGAAGGCGCTTCTAGTCCAATCACCGTATATACGGATCACAAGAACCTCGAGTATTTCATATCAGCACGCGTGTTGAATCGTCGTCAGGCTCGTTGGAGCATGTCTCTATCAAGATTCGAGTTCATTATTACATATCGGCCAGGAAAACAACAAGGTTTGTCCGATGCACTTTCTAGACGTTCTTATCTTGCACCAAAAGAAGGAGATGCGACTTTTGATCAACAAAGAACAACTCTCTTGAAGCCGGAGCAATTTTATCTTCGGGCAACAAAATCAACATTAAATGTTGATTCAACTTTTTTTAAGCAAGTCCAGTTAAGTATGTCCTCGATCACTCTTATTACGTAGAAATTAGAATAATTCTTCTAAGTCTCGCGTTGATTTAGTTCAGAAAATCTACTCTATTTATATGTTCGGGAAGGTGAGCGCGAATTCGTGTTCGTCATGAATTTTGAGTTTTGGATACAATGAACTTGGAATTGATATCTAGAGATTTTTTGGTGGCCCTCAAATGTGGAAGGAGTCAAAGACTTTGAAAACATGTGATGTTGTTCGAGATCAAAACTCCTCTCCACCAGCCCTCAGACTTCTTGACCATTCTTTCATTAAAAGGAAACAATGGCCCAGTGCTTTTGTGTCTATGGATTTTATCGCGGATCTTTTGAGTCGGGGTTATTTCTATAGTTATTAGTGGTAGATAAGTTTGTAATATAAAGCGGCATTTTATCTTTATTATAGAAAATCTATCACAGGCGAAGAAACAGCTAAACTTTTCCTTGACAATATCTACCGCTATCATGGATTACCTAAGGATATTATATCGGATAGGGGAACTCAGTTTGTATCGAGATTTTGGAGAACACTTTTCAAGATTCTAAAGGTGGATATAAAGCTATCTTCAGCTTTCCATCCTCAAACTGATGGACAAACGGAGTACGTAAATCAAGTCTTGGAACAGTATTTGAGATGTACCATCAACTATCAACAAGATGATTGGACAACTCTTTTACCATTGGTAGAGTTTGCTTATAATAATACGATACATTCTTCTATACAACAAACACCTTTCTTTGCCAATTATGGTTACCATCCACGACTTGATACTTTTGACTATTCAAAAGTTGACAATCCTACGGCGGAAGACTTGGTAAATCATTTGTCAGAACTACATACAACAATGAAGGCACAATAAAGGCAATAAAGGCAATGACAATAGCGGTCGTATTGAAAGGCGACCTGGCTCAGCATTAGGCGACAATTGTGGCTGCTGTGCATAATATCAAGACTACGCGATCTTGTGACAAGTTGGACTATCGTAAGCTTGGACCTTTTCGTATTTCTGAATAAATTAATCCAGTTGTATATCAATTACGCCTACCAGAGTCTATGAAGATCCACCCTGTATTCCATGTGTCTCTTCTTGAACCATATAAGACAATGAACATACCAAGAAGAAGACAAGTACCACCTCCTTCTATAGAAGTGAACAATAATGACGAATTTGAAGTGGAAGAAGTCTTAGATTCAAGGTGGCACCGAAATAGGTTGGAATATCTTATTCACTGGCACGGATATAATATTAGTGAACGCACATGGGAACCAGCAAAAAATCTGGCAAATGCAGTGAGGAAGGTGGAGACCTATCATCAACAACATCCATCGAAACCAAGATGAAGACTTTCCCTATAAAAGAAACAAGATGTAGGCAAGATAACATTCAACTTTCTATCCTTGTTTGTAGCTTCTTTGTATTTTGTGATGCTAAGGAGATGGAGAATCAACAGCCAGCGGATTTGACTCAAGAGCCTTCATTTGTTGACCTACCGGACGAGACATTGCGACTGTCACAACCTTTAAGAGGATGCAACCGAGATGAAGATCTTCAAGAACAACATGTTCTTCCTCGAATAGATGGTGAGATACAATGTGTTTGGTATCACGACCTTGGAAGAGATTCTTGATGTTTGGTGATTTTATTGGAGATTGGAACAACTCCTGACGGTGTTCCAGATGTGATATTCGAAGAAAGTTATAAAGGTCACAACAATGATCAAATAACAGGGTGGTCTTCTCGCCTTGGAATGGGACACTATCGATGGCTGAGAGGACCCATCAATTACATTTGAAGAGAACAAAGATCAGAGTATGTGGCAAATACTATTCGCCGCATCTTAGATTTTTTACACATGTAATCATTGCTCCTCGTGGAACTCGTCCTTTAAAGGGGAGGTAATGTCACGGACATATACATAGTTACCTATATGATCAGATAGAACTAGATAAATGAAGGTAAAAGCAGGTTAATTCCATAATATCTTTAGAGAAACTTCCTAAAAACTTCATAGACACTGCTTTGACTTTATAAGTGTCCATAGTAGACTTTTGGATTAGAAACTTGGTCAATAAGTTAGCCACATGTCGCACATGTTGGTAGCTTGAAGACCAAGCTAAATACGTGGCAAATATATAGGAAACTTGCCTTGCAAGTTTGACACGTGTCTTGCAACTTGGACACGTGTCTTATAAATTGGGTACATGTTGGAGGTCCTATAGAACGTCGCCACTTAGCTCTTAGGTAGATAGTATAAATAGAGACAAGAGTGAAGCCTTCTTCACTCTTATCAACTCCTTTCTTGTTTCCAGTCTAGTTCAAGAGTCTCTAGTTTTCTTGTCTTTTGGCATTAGCCATTCCAGTTTCTTTTTAATATATATACTTCTTTATATTTATTTCTTTGAGAGAGGTCTCATTTGTTTATTTGACTTCATCTAGTTATTGTCCTTGACAATAATTTATCATAGAATGAGTTGGTTGTATTGAAGGAATATATTGACAAGAATTTGGCTAAGAACTTCATATACCATTCAAAGTCTTCAAAAAGAGCTTCTATCTTATTTGTGAAGAAAAAAGACAGATTGCTGAGGATGTGTATAGATTATCGAGGACTTAACAAGATTACCATAAAAAATAAGTATTCTTTATCTTTGATTTCAAGACTTTTTAATCAACTCAGTCAAGCAAAGATCTATACAAAAATAGACCTACAAAGAGCATACAACTTAGTCCACATCAAAGAAGGTGATGAATAAAAGATTGCATTTCGAACTAGATATGAATATTTCAAATATAATGTCATGCCTTTAGAACTTACAAATGCACTAGCTACTTTTCAACATCTTATGAATGATATTTTTTGTGAATTTCTTGATGATTTTATTATCCACTATTTGGACGACATTTTGATTTATTATAAGAATACAGAAGAATATGAACTTCATATTTGTTGTATGTTACAAAAACTTAAAGATATAAGGCTATATACTAAGATGAAAAAATATATATTTCACACTATTCAAGTTGGCTTTTTAGGATATATCATTTCAAATGATGGTCTCAAGATGGATCCTAAGAAAGTCCAAACAATCATAGATTAGAAGATTCTAAGAATAATAAAGAATGTATAATACTTTTTAGAATTTACCAATTACTATTAAATTTTTATCAAGGATTCTTTTCAAGTTGTAGCTCTATTGATATGCTTAACTTGTTCAAACAAATTCGAGTGGAATAAAGAAGCAGAAGCATTGTTTGAAGTTTTGAAGACAACTTTTACTTCTACACTAATCTTCTATTGCATCAGCTTTTCTAAGGTATTTTTTATGGAAACAAATGCATCAAAATTTACTTTGGATGTGATATTGTCACAAATGGGAGCAAATGATAAATTCCACTTAGTAGTTTTTCATTCTAAAAAATTTTCAGCAACAAAAATCAACTACAAAATCCATGATAAAGAATTTTTTGTAATTAAGGATTCTTTTCAAAAATGGCTTCATTATTTAGAAGGTGCTTCTAGTTTAGTCATCGTGTATATGGATCACAAGAACCTTAAGTATTTTATCTCAATACATATATTGAATTATTGTCAAGCTTGTTGAAATATGTCTTTATCAAGATATAAATTCATTATCATTTATTAGCTAGGAACAAAACAAGGTCTGTCCAATGTCCTTTTTAGACATCCTTATTTTGCACCAAAAGAAGGAGATTCAACTTTTGATCAACAAAAAATAATCCTCTTGAAATTAGAGCAATTTCATCTTTGAGTAATGAAATCAACATTGATTGTTGATTCAACTTTTGTCAAGCAAGTCCAGTCAAATATGTCTTCAAATCCTTTTGTTCACAAGATTAAGAATAATTCATTTAAGTCTCATGATGCTTCTAAATTCGAATTCAAGAATGATCTACTTTATTTTGAGGTGAAGCACGACTACGTTCTCTTGAAACTCGTCACAACTTTCTTACAGTATGGCATTTTGGATATAATAAGACTTTGGAGCTAATATCAAGAGATTTTTGGTGGCCTCAAATGTGAAAAGCCATTAAAGAGATTGCACAGTCATATAATATTTATTCAAGATCAAAAACTCCTCGTCATTGACTTTATAGACTTCTCCAACTACTACTTATATCGGAACAATATTAATCTTCTATTTCTATGGATTTTATCATGGATCTTCTAAATTCAAGTTCATATTATACTATATTTGTGATTGTAGATCGTTTCACCAAGATGGTCCATTTTGTACTATGTACAAAATCTATCACAAGTGAAGAAATAGTTAAATTTTTTTTTGATAATATCTATTGCTATCATAGATTATCAAAAGATATTATATCAAATAGAGGGACCCAATTCATATTAAGATTTTGGAAGATCTTTTTCAAAATATTGAAGGTGGATATAAAACTATCCTCAACTTTTCACCCTCAAATTGATGGACAAACAGAATGGATAAATTAAGTTTTGGAATAAAATTTGAGATGTATCATCAATTATTATCAAGATAATTAATCAATTCTTTTACTATTATTAGAATTTTTTTATAATAATTTGATATATTCATCTACTCAACAAACTTCATTCTTTATAAATTATAATTATCATCCATGACTTAATACTTTTGATTTTTCAAAGGTTGATAATCTTGCAATAAAAGATTTGGCAAATCAATTGTCAGAGCTACATGCAACAATAAAAGCACAATTAAAAAAAGATTAAGAATGACAAAAGATCAATATAAATGTCTATTGTAAGGAACAACCTCAATTCAACGTAGGCAATAAGGTATGGTTACTTTGTTGTAATATCAAGAGTAATCATCCTTGTAACAAGTTGGATTATTATAAGCTTCAATTGTTTTCAATTTATGAACAAATTAATCCAATTGCCTATCGATTATATCTACCAAAATCTATAAAAATCCATCCTCTATTCTACGTGTCATTGCCTGAGCCATATAAGACAATGGATATACAAAAAAGAAGATAAATGCTATCGCCTTCTATAGAAATAGATAACAATAAAGAATTTGAGGTGGAAGAGATCTTAGATTTGAGATGGCGTCAAAATTGGCTAGAATATCTTGTACATTGGTTCAAATACAATATTAGTGAACGCATATGAGAGCCATCCAAGAATCTAGCAAATGCATTAGCAAAAGCCAATATCTTTCATTAACAACGTCCATCAAAACTACAATGAAGAGTTAAGAAAATCCTTGCTATAAAGCCAAGTAGGTTCAAAAGAGGTTTCATTCTATCTTGTATCATTATCTACTATTTCTTTGAATTTGTTCATGCCAAAAGAAATAGAGAATTAACAACCCATGAATTCAATTCAAGAGCCATCGTTTGCTAATTTATCAGACAAGATATTATGACTATCACAACGTTCAAGATGATAGAATAGAGATGAAGATCGTCAAGAACGACATGTTCTTCTTTGGATTGATGGCAAGATACAATATGTTTGATATCATGACCTTGGAAGAGACTCTTGATGTTTGGTGATACTTTTAGAAGTAGAAACTACTCTTGATGGGATTTCAAATGTTTTCTTTGAAAGAAGTTATGAAGGCCTCAATAATGATCAAATAATAAGGTGATTATTTTGCCTTGGTATGGATCACTATTGTTGGCTGAGAGGACCTATCAACTACCTTCAAAGGAAGCAAAGATCAGAGTATGTGGCAAATATAATTCAATGTATCTTGGACTTTCTCAACACGTAATCATTTCTTCTCGTAGAACTCGTCTATAGAAAAAAGAATAATATTACAGTCAAGATTTATTCTAATAATTATATAGTTAATATAGATAGGTAGAGTAGGTTAATTTCATAACATCTTATAGAGAAGCTTCCTAAAAAATTCATAGATGCAGATTCACTTTTATACATGTCTATAGAGGATTGATAGGCTAAAAACTTGGCCAACAAGCTAGCCACGTGTCGTACATGTTGGTAGCTTGTGAAACAAGCTAAGTACGTGGCACACATGTAGGAAACTTATCTTGTAAGTTTGACATGTATTGCAAGTTGGACACATATTGGAGGTCCTATAGAACACCGCCACATAGTTCTTAGATAGATAATATATATAGAGACAAGAGTGAAGCCTTCTTCACTCTTGTCAACACCTTCCTTATTTCTAGTCTTGTTTCAAGAGTCTCTAGTCTTCTTATTTTTGGCAATAGCCATTCTAGTTGTAATATTATTCCATCTTCAAGTGATTTTGAATAATACGAGAGTGTATTTTGTTCCTTTATGATTTATGTCCTTGTCCTTGACACCTATTCAAGAAGCAATTGGGCATCATTATGTGATTAAAAGACAATATTGGCATTATAGGCCTATTTGCAAAATCTATATAAGACAATGCCATGTTGTGGAGTTCTTGGATCAACAATAATAGATTAAAGAGTGTCAACAAATTTGACAATAAGAAGCCAAATATTAATTAATAACCTTCTATTTCAATTATATTTCTTTTTCTAACTAACATTTGCATTAAAACAAGAAGATCTCTAAGAGATGACACCATTTATTTGGTTCGATGTTATATATATGCTTTGTACTTGTTGCTTAAATTAATATTTTAAAAAATGTTTCTTGCACTATTAACTCATTAACTGAGTTAGTCTTATCTTGTAATTTATAGCAATATTATATTAAAGTGAATACATTGTCTTCCATTGTATACTCATTGTATACTTTTTTCCATTGTCTTCCATTGTATACGATAGAAAATTCTGGATACATCTTTTTTCCCAATACTATGTGGGAACATAATAACAAGAACCCTATTGAACTCCTTTCACAGTTATTTGAATTACAGATTCTTGGTAGGTTCCATGATTTGCATATTTTATAATTAAACTTATGTTTTATATTTAAATTAGGAGCTTAACTAATAACATAATTTGAAGGATTGCCATCATTTTATCCAAATCATTGATTCAAAACTGTTGCAATTGGAATTGATCATTCATTTCCAAAGGACTTCTACTTTTCAAGAAGAAAAATGGAAATTTATTATCCATAACCACACTCTCCTTTCAAATTGCAATGTGTACTAACTCTTGTTCTCCTCTGTCATTAAATAAAATGTCATAATCCAACAATGGAAATGCCCAGGATCAAACGTTTCCAGAAAATTTGTATCTAAACAAGACTGGAAAGAGATTTCAAAACTATACTGCTGCTAATAATATCTTTTTGGACGGAGCTGTAATATTCCCAATTCTGTCAAGGGAATTTATCTATTTAACCCAAAAGCTTAGATATAACGCCAGCACCAACTGTCCTTCCTCCTTCTCTAAGAGCAAAACGTTGTCCTGTAAACAGAACCATGCATTAGGAAATGGGCAGTTAAGAGGATAATCAGAGCAAACACCATACAAAAACACGCAAGTAAAGGCCAGGTGATCAGTTGAGGGTGGATCATTGACACAATGAATTTCTGGTCAACGGCGACAAAAAAACTCACCAAGTTCAAGGGGGCAAGGAATGATCAGCTCAAATTGGGCAGTCAAGTTGTCTCCCGGCATGACCATCTTGATGTGCTCTGGAAGCTCCACCGTCCCAGTCACATCAGCAGTACGCAAGTAAAACTGGGGTCTGTAGTTGGAGAAAAAAGCAGTATGTCGACCTCCCTCTTCCTTCGTAAGAATGTAAACCTCTGCTTCAAACTTCGTGTTTGTCTTGACAGTGCCAGGCTTACAAATAACCTTTAGTATTCCCACCATACACACAAAAACCACAAAGAGAATCAGTGCACATTACATTAATAAAAGGGATCTCACTGCAGAATCGTTGATGAATATGGAGCTGATTCAAAAGAAATTAGAGGATTTTGGCCGTTGATATCAATTGTAGAAATGTGGAACTAAAATATTGATGAAACAAAAACTCACCTGTCCACGCTGTACCTCATCACGCTTAAGACCACGAATCAGAAGACCCACATTGTCTCCTGCCTGTATCAACATAGCATTTCAATTCGATCAGTGTTAAAATAAATCACTGCCACACCAAAGGAATTCATCAAAGAAACCTAGCTGTCCAAAAAAGTAAACCTAGCAGAAATATTTGATTATCCCCGTCCTACATACGCACCTCTTCAATCTTATTAAAAATTTCGACCATATCCACATAACAGAAACACCGGAAAGGAAATTCCAGGATGGTATATAAATAGTACCTGACCCTGATCCAATTGCTTCTTAAACATCTCTACACCAGTTACAGTGGTTTTAAGGTTGGGACCCTACAATACATGAAGTCAGGGAATCTTAATTAGGAGAACTGAAAAGGGTAAGCTTACGGGAAAAAAAGGATTTAATTACATAGAATTCAATAACAGAAATCTAATAGTCTTCCATACCGTGCGTAGTCCAACAACTTCCACCTCTTCTCCCACTTTGACCACACCTTGCTCAACCCGTCCCGTCACCACAGTTCCACGACCCTGATCACAAGATCTAATGTTTAAATACATGGACTCATTTGAATAACGGCTACAATCACTGGTCTCACGGACTTGCAAGGACCTTGGAAACTTCAGTGAGGTGTTAAATATAGCCATGAGAACCACTAATGCACGTCTACACAAAGGGGCTTGAGAAGCTTGTGGGTGCTAGATAGAAAAATTACCACTTTACGCATACATACAAACTAAGCTTGTGAATCGGGAGGGTCAGAAGTAGCAGTAACTGAAGAATCTAGTCAGCAATCAAAAAACTCGAGACTGATCTCACCTGAATGGAGAAAACATCCTCAATTGGCATAAGAAATGGTTTGTCAAGATTGCGCTTAGGCTCAGGGATGTATGAGTCTACAGCCTCCATCAACTTCAAGATCGCACTCTTCCCGAGCTCTGGGTTAGTTCCCTGCAGAGCAGCGAGAGCGGAGCCTCTAACGATGGGAATATCATCACCTGGAAACTTGTAAAAGGACAGGAGCTCTACACAAGAAGCGACCAACCAGTTATTGATCCATAAGTAAAGCACAGGAGTAAAATACTTCACGGTCAAAAGTAAAATAAGATCAATACTCCTTGAAAACAATACCAACGAATCTAAAGAGAGTTTACCTCGCAACTCCATCTCTACAAGCTCCAACAACTCCTCATCTTCGACAACATCCACTTTGTTCAAAAAAACCACCAACGATGGAACCCCAACCTGTCACATTTGCAATATAAGCCAGAAGCCATGGAACGGGCATATTATCAAGGGGAGGCTAGCTAACCATCATGAACTAAAAGAAAACTCGTGCAAAACAACTATAACATGATGAAACTACGAGACATCTCATTCCTTTTCCGTGTATTTAAACTGGTTACTAGAGCTATGTGGCGAGAAACACGTGTGATAACACACACGTAGCACCCTAAATATACTGACCTGTCGAGCGAGAAGAATGTGCTCTTTAGTCTGAGGCATAGGCCCATCCGGAGCCGAAACCACTAAAATGCCTCCATCCATTTGTGCAGCCCCTGTAATCATGTTCTACAAAAAGGGATTTCTGTACTTAGTACTTTACAAATTTTCTCTCGTGCATCCTCTTCACGACACCTAAAAGAGCACATTAGATTTCATTATATAGAAAAGAGGTGATCAGAGACAAAAGGGAATTGTAGGACCACTTGAAAGGCGCCATTCACCTTACCTTCACATAATCCGCATGTCCTGGGCAATCAACGTGGGCATAATGTCGGTTTTCTGTTTCGTACTCAACATGTGCCTGTAGCATAAAAACCATTTGGTAAGAAGGCATTTAAACTAAACGGTCTCTGTAAACTCAACTACAAAGCGCACCTGAGTGCTGTTGAAAAGAGAGTGCGCATGCGTATATTGAGAAACAATACGAAGTTAAGCTTGTAGAATTGGGAAATTCAGGAGAGTGGCTTACAGTGGCAATGGTGATACCCCGCTGCTTCTCCTCTGGGGCTTTGTCGATCTCGTCGAATGCAATCGATTTAGCCATTCCCTCGTCAGCCAAAACCTGCCCAAGTTAATAATGTACGCACGGTAAGTCAAAAGCTCTTTCTGAATCTTGTTAAATCCGCAACCTCATAACATTAGATCATAAATGATGTGAACGAAGTGAACTCGAGACACATAAACTCTCAAGGCCGAGGAACACCTTGGTAATTGCCGCTGTAAGAGTAGTCTTCCCATGGTCCACATGTCCAATTGTTCCAATGTTCATGTGCGGCTTACTGCATACATCTCGGAAAGGTTGAAGTTTGAAGTCAGCGTGTGCAACGTTTGGAAAGCAATCTGCTTGCATAATTATCTCTTCCTTGACCACTGACTTAACGAAAACTTGAATGAAATATATTCACCTCTCAGCACTTGAATGAAACTCTACTGCTCTTTGAATACACCAGGTAGTCAAAACTTAATGTAATAGTAGAGCTCAACTTCCACCTACTAGCGCAAGAAACAGAAAAAATTTAACCCAAATTTTTATGAACAAGTCAATTCTTATGGCGTCAACTCCTCACGTCCCAGTATAATGAATATAAACGGAAACATGTGACTTCTAATAACCATAGTAAACCCTAAGGAAACCCCAATTCGATTGGATGCCAACACTTTTACAAGACAATAAGACATGGTAATGTTGACGAGCCAGAAAAAGGTCAGCACGAGACATTGTCATAAAATCCTCAGGATCATTGTTACACAACAAAATTAAGCGCTCAAAATGCCTTCTCGGCTATCATGGCATTCAAAATAGTAGTGATGCACAATTTTAGGATATCCCAAAATCTGCCGCAAATACAAAAAACCAGAGAACAGTTGTCACGATAATAGGAGAAAAAAACAGTCGTGGCTGAATGCAATCGCAAAAACTACCGAACCCACTCACTTTCGGTTGAATGTAGCCATTGTGCGGGCAGACATCAGTCCCTTCAAATAACTCCTCCATAAGCTCAGTTCGAACGATCTAGCAGACGAATCATTCACGCGGCGACTATCAGTGGCGCTCAACGACGCGAGACCGCACCGCTGGTACGTGCAGAGAGATCGTTGTGGCAATACAAGCTTCAGCAGAGAATGCGACCGCCGAGCCCGCACCATCGTGGCTGCCATAGTCAATTCCCAATACCTCCACGGTCTTCTCCTCAGAAAAGCTCCAATCCACCAACCAACTCCGCACTCACCTCAATGCAATAATCCTCACAGACCTAATTCCAGTGCCTCCTCGTCTCCGTCATGCATCGTACGATACCACACCGGGCAGAAGAAAAACATGAAAAATACAAAACCTCCAAAACCTCCAAAACCAACCATCCAAAACCCTGTAAAACGACCTCCAAATGGAATCGGCTGTCGCACCCTTCGCAGACCCTACTCCACTAGCTTTCGGAACCGATTCAAAAAGTTCGGCAGTAACTACAGATGCTAATGCTGCGTCTAGCGATCACGAAGAGCACTCTAGTTGAAACCTTAAACCCTAAACCCTGAACCCCTGCTTCATTTCCGATGCGAAGCCTAATTCCGTGGTTCAAACACAAACCCTTGGATTCAGCCAATCGATGGACCATCTTTAACCTCAACAGAGTATTTTAGAAAATGTTCATGGCTTGTAAATTGTTATCCCATGAGAGTGTGATGATATTCGAATTAGGTCGATTTTAAAGATGTGCAGATTCATTGAGTGCAAGTAGAAGATTGATTGAGGATACATATTGCTGTGGAGGGTACCCATGTCAAGAAGACGAAGGATCAGGTCTTTTCTGTTGCGTTCAGCACAACCTGAGGTTCACGATTGATATTGTTATTGATTTCTTAACTTGCTTGATTCCTTAAAGCAGGAGAAAACTTATTATCCCTTTCAGTAAGCTGTAGAGAAGTGGGAGCAGGGGCTGGAGTAGCTGTAAGAGACGGGGAAACATAAGTTCGCCGAATGAGGGAGCGACACAGCGTGACGAGAATTGCTATAAATTCAAAGAACGACGCAAACCATAGCCATGAACAGCCCAGCAAAGATGAACCCAAAAAATATGCAGTCTCCAATCTGGTCTGAAGTGAGGGCCATGACGCAGCTGGGTGCTAAGGAAAAAAAACCACTTTATCTCTGATCTGAATTTGTCAGTAATAATTGGAAAAGCACGCTGGAGCATGGTAAATACATGTGTTTCAAAGCTACCAATCTGGCTCCGACTAAAGCTACACTCTGAGAATGGAGATCATCTTATTAATAAACGTAAGCTTTGAAGGTATTCAGACGCTTGAGTGCCGGAGAGGTGAGTGAAGTGCAGGCGACATTGCCTCCGCATGCTGAAACTGCATGCACACAAAAAACTCATGAAATCATTGGAAATGAATACTATACACGACGAAACTAGACGGCCTACTAACTGTTCATCTTCATGTTCCGCCTATGGAAGTCTCACGAAATTTTTCTTAAAATGAAACAGGAGCAGCTAAACCAAGAGACTTCCAAATTACAGGTACGTAAATGCAATTCTTGGAAAGTGAACCCGTACCTAATGCTAACCTTGGTAGCAGCGAGATTGAGAAGCTCCAACACGACGCTACCGCCTTTAAAGTTCCAATATGTGTGACCCAGGGGTATTTGTGCTGCGAAGCACTGTAGATCACAAAAATAATGAATGTCGGAATCTCCAGTTCAGATGTTGTGAGGTTCTCGATGTTACCAGCTGCAAGCACTGAACAGCGAATCCATCAAGAGGGAACGCTCTGTGTTCCTGATCTATCCCCTTCTAGAACTGCTGCTGCAGCTGGATGAAGAAAGCCGATTTTGATGGGTGACCGTTTTCTGCAATGCTGAAACGATTGCTTCAAAATTGGGCCGATCTTCCCACTTATGTGCCCAGCACTTCTCAATCAATGTCTTCATACCTCTCGGATAACGTGAAGCAGATTGTAGTGGAGGCCTATGCCCCAACAGAACCATATTTGAGGCTTTTTTGTACTTCCAGAAGGCTTGGGATTTCTCGTGCTCCAGCAGCTCGTAGACAATCATTCCGAAGGAGAAGACGTCGCAGCTTGGGTGTAAGGGGAGGCCCTGGCGCTGCTCAGGAGACCTTCGGTACCAGCGAGGGTGACAGTGCTTCTGCGGAGGATTCCTAAAGCTTTGCATGCCAAAATCAGCCACCCTTACAGTCATGGTCTTCTCATCAATTACGATGCAATCAGGGGAGAGCTCACCATGCACCACCATAACCTGCTCTCCATGCAAGGACGCTATTCCAAGGGCAACTTGGAGCGCAATATTCACTGCATCTGAAGGCGACACCATGGGATTCTTGTTGAGGAAATTACGGAGCATCACTCCTGGAGCTAATTGGGTGAGTACTACAAATTGCGCCTGTTTAGTTGCCCCAAGATAATGTACAAGATTTGGGTGCCGCAACCTCACGAGAAGCTCAACCTCGCGCTTAAAATTTGCAATGCTCTCCTCGTTGTCAATCAGAGTAGGCTCAACAAACTTGACCAAGACTTTCTCGGAGGTTTTTTTCCACTGGGCAATCCATACTGACGAAAATCCGCTGCTTGCACGTAGGGCTTCTCCGACACGAACAACGTCCTTGTAGTCTATTTCCCAGTCCCATTCATCTGCATCTGAGTACCAAGACATTCAAGTTCATTACGTCATTACAAAGACGAGCAATTTCCATCGTGATTTCGCCGCCCTCCTCCACACCCCACACACATCACTTCACAGCCTAAAAATGAGAGAATACCTTTTCACCAACTGCATAATGCATGTGTATTTGATCTTGACGTCATAAGAGTTTGGTACTAACCTATTAATTCATCGTCGTCTATGGTTATAAGCTCCTCGACTATCATCTCGCTTCCAAGAGCTTTACGCTCCCAACCAGAGTACGCATCAACCTTCAACAAAGAATCTCGGAAATGGCGAATTCGTTTGCATATGTTGACAAAGTCCGGACGTCTGCAAGGATCAGTGTCCCAGCAAAGCTTAATGTAGTCGGACAGTCCAGGAACTACCTTCAAAGACTCTTCCGACAGCTCCGGTCTCACCCCTCCCTTGACTTTAGCGTAGAATGCGCTGCGCGGCGTCAATGACTCACTCGAGAACGGCATATTCCCGCACAAAATTTCGTAGCAGACCATACCGAAGCTGTATACGTCAGCTTTGAAAGGGTAATACTTGCGCTTCCTAGGAAAATTGTTCTTTGGGGAATCGGATGAGTACCACTTGAAGAGTTCGGGAGCTTTCCACGCAGGAGTCCCCACATTCATCGACTGAGCTGTGTACGTCGAGTGTTGAAGATTGGCCTTGGCCATTCCGAAGTCTATCAATTTCACAGTCAAGTAGCCTTTGCTCTGAAGCTCACGATTCTCGCTTGGCTTCACGAGCACATTTAAACCCTTCAAATCCCGGTGTGCCATCCCCTTGCTGTGTAAATACCGCATCCCCTTCGCTATTTGAAGCATGCAATCAAGCGCTGCATGTAGAAAATAGGGGGACATCCGAAGTTCTCTCCACTGATTTCCCATTACATGCGCACTTAAATTTGATTCCATAAGTTCCATGATGAGATACAAAGTACGTTCCTCTATAAAGTACCCGTAAAGCTGAATAATGTTGGGATGGTGCAGCCTCGATAAAATCTTAACCTCTTCGTCTACATCAGTTTTGTTCGGGATCTGTTTCACAGCACACGGCATGCCAAGCCACTGCACCTTATCCACTTTGCCGTAAGCTCCACCTCCCAGAAAAACGCTGTTCCGCAGCAATTCCGATGACCTTAGGTTTATGTGCAAGGGCGCTCTGGCGTGAACAGACTGATCTGGATGCGCTAGTTTGCGAGCCAAATAGGTGCTCAAACATCGAACGTCTCTAGCATGATCACAATTTAGTTTCGTGAGCAGCACCCTCCGATCCTTGAGCAAACTCAGCTCCTTCCAATGCTCTTCCCAACTGTCAAGAAATTTGACATACTCGGTCATGGCTAGATTTTGAAGATCCCATACTTTCTGCCGTCTCGACTCCCATGATGCTGTGCCGGTTGCAACCTCAATTGCAATATGCAGTGCATTCATGTACCAATTCAGGTCAAGGATAATCTCCGCAAAGACGGAAGTGTTCTCCACAAGCTCCACAGCTGCCTTAATCCAGTTGGCATCCATGCAATGCTTGTGAATCAAAAACTCAGCCTCCTTCACGGTGTGATGGAGTGCTGTTAATGCATTGAAACATTGCTCACCGTAGATTTCAATTTCGTCTTTTCGACCCTCTAGCAAATCCCTAGCACGAAGTAAATAGCTGCCCATAAATGTCTCGCAGAGAACATGGTTGAAGTGGAATGAGCCCTTGCAGCGCTCAATGCTGCTAATGCATGACAGAATGCGCTTCAGGCATTCCTGTGGTGTTCGGCAGTCAGTTTCGGACGTCCATGTCAGGCTCTGATTATCACATGAAGTTCAAAGGCGATGTCAGTATCAATCGCTTATAGCTGCAGTCCCAGGTTTGTTTTAAATAAATAAAGCTGTACTAACGTTTGCAAATCTTTAAAAATCTATTAATCCTTAAAATTGAATGAAAGGCGTCAAGAACCAGCGGTTTTGATAAACCAGGCTGTAGTCCGAGAAGAGAGTATGAGGAAGCAGTTCTAAAGTGCAACTAATAGAGTAGGGAAACCCACGAGCTCGACATCGCATGCACTCACCGGTTTTAGTTCTGCCATAAAACGCAAAGCCTTCCATATATTCCCCATGACAGCGGAACCCATATGCCCCCCGGACACCACCGAAAGCATGGTGCCTGCTCTGCACGTCACTGCAATTCACCTTACAAACTAAAAGGCAGAGCATCAAGCTCGCCACAAGAAACCCAGAAACTCGTATTTTAAAACCGATATTCAAGACTACCTCTACTCAATAAGCAGCAGCACTCAGGAATCTCGAGCTACTGGTGACCGCAGCCCGTAGCCCAGGAGAATGAAACCCTGAAAGAAGCTCAGAGCATCACCGCCCTATTCTTATTTCTGTATCTAAAAAAATCGATGACCGTGGTGAAAAACTTCAAGCTGGAGTGAAAAGAACGCAAGCCAACACACTCGTGCCTAAACAAGCACGAATGTTTTCAGAGGAGTCTACATCTCGGAGCCTAACGCACAGATTTCAGAACCTGCTTGAAAGATTCCCACAAACTGTGGAACTGCCTGCATGATATCCATCGTCCGGTGGCCAAAATTTGCTTATCTCTAAGTACGCAAAGACAGAATGTCGAGCACCCCTAATCATGCCCTTAGCTCTAGCTACAACACATCCGTTTCAAAACCGCCCCCCACCCCCAAGCAGACACCAGCTTCCACAAGCAGATCTTGCACACCTAAAACTCCGGGATCGATTCCATCTTCAGGAATAATCTCTCCCTCCAGCTTCAACAACTGAGCACAATTCCCTGTTTCCAAGCTTCAAACCCAACTCGCCAGTATAGAGTTGCAAGAATCCCCTGCAGCTTACTGATGGACTAAAAACAAAACAAAGGTTCCAAGGTTTGGACTCCACTTCTTCAGGGTTGGACCTAATATCTACACGCCAACACGACGTCAGAGCTCAGAAAGCGAAACCACCCTGGATACCCCAGACTAAGAAAGGTCGAGAACCTTTACGTGTGAGGACCGCTCATATCACACTCTGCGTTGAATTCGTACGCGTCACACACACAAACGCAGAGCTGCCTTTGAGTGAAGATGCCCCCCCTAGTCATCACCGGATGCAGCTGAATCCCAGTACCGCAGGTGGGTGTCAAGCATGAAGCAGCAGAGAATTGTGGATATGTGCGGATTTGCAGATTGGTGGTAAAAAGCACAATGCTCCGTCCCTTTGCCGAAGTGCGGGCGAAGTATCGTTCCTCCGGGCGTGGGCCAGGCAAGAGTGTGATGTGAGGGTGTGGGGTCTGGTTGAAATCAGTGCAGAACAACAGTGTGGCTTTTACAACCATTTTGTGTGTTTTCATTGCTGTTGTAGAGCGACAGTCATTGGTTTTGGTATCTTGTGTCTGTGCCTCTTCCCACGTCTGTGTGGAGGAGGATATTCTGTGGACAGCTCTACTGTTCTATACCATTACGTATATTATAACATTATGTGTGTGCATTGCTTGTATTTCAAGGGTCTGTTTTGCGATTGAAAATGTGCACTTTAGGAGGTTTTAGTTCCGTTAGATAGATTTTTTTTTTTAAATTTAAAGTAGTTGACATGTTGCATCTCAACTATATTTTTATGATATTTTTAATATTTTTTAGTTAATCATTTGTGTTTTCATTTTCATTTTTAAAATCTTATGCCAAGATGCTTTCATTTTGCACTCAATGATGTGGCTTTACATGGTTCCTTTTATTTTATTTTTTATTTTTCCAAATCATTTTATTAGAAACCATGTTATTTCTTTGCATCCAAATTGTTCATATGCAAGCTCTTCCAAATTATGGTTAAAGAGATTTCATGTCAAAAACATTAATCAAGGCTTTGCCAAGAATTGTTGGTTGGAAGTTTAATATAGGTTACAATCTTTGTACATACTAAGATTGGTTGATTATCAAGTTGCCAAACACTCCTACAAATGGGTGGAGGACACTTTCTTCATGGCTTCCAATGGCCACTTATGTGTTTGCTACGTTTTGTTCTTTGTGCATTAACCATTACTTTGTCTAAGTGCACTTTGTTCCCTTCTGCAAGGATCAAATTATAAAATATAAGATTCTTTTAATCACAAAGAGAGTGTAGAATTGGTTGATGGTTTGACTTCCAAAATTACATACAGATTCAGGATTGTTGGATGAATATATACCTTTCATCTATTGATCAAAATCCTCCATTAGAGTCGTTTTTCTTATCTCAATTCCTCCTCCTATCTCATTTCTTCATCACATACCACTCACTCTATACCATTAAACGTTGGATTTTCCATTCTCCAAACATAACTTGTATATGCCATTGTTTTAATCCTTTGTTGATTTGAATCCTAAAACACTCAGATTCTTCTAATCTTGTTCCTCCTTTAGATTTAGCAGAAAGGAACAAGACTTTAAAAATGCTGTAAACCATGCGGTAAAGAGTCGCCATTGCAGTCATTCAATCAAAATCCTTTATGTTACACTTTAACCGCAAAATAATATATATATATATATATATATATATATATATATATATTCATACTTATATATACATTTATTGTTGTGCCTTTGTAGCATACTTCATAATTCCCCCTAAATCTGAAATTAACAACGAAAGATTGAAACCGTCGAAGGAATTCACAACAAACAGCAGGATTCGGGAACAGGAATCCAAATACCGACAACGCAGAATTTAGAAACCGAGGAATCGTTTCGGTCTCATGAATAGTCGCAGTGTCATTTCGACCGGAGTTGTCGGCGATGAGCATTTTTGAAGTTCGCATCCAATTTCTTAATTGCGGGAGAATGCATAGCAGCAACCGACCTCCGAAGTCCTGCACCAGCAATTTTGTACTTATCCTCTTGTATATGGCAAAACTTGTGTACCCGACGCAACTCTGGCAACATAACAACACGCTACGATAATGTCGCCTCAAGCTCCGCCGTGCTCTTCTCCCTTCTAGAACATTTGTCGCACACTTCCGTTGCTTGAAGCTGGGTGCTCTACAGTATTCTCATGCGGGCCCAACCAGCCCGCATTATCGGCTGACACCATCACTTGGTCAAGCCGTGTCATCTGCAACTTGGGCTTCTTTCGCCGCGGAATGTGAAATTTACAGACGAATCTACTTCCCCTCTTTTTCACACTATCTTTTAGTCAGCATGTTGACCACCATCGTTTAGTTCTTCCTCCTGCGAGTTTCCGACGCGATTGTGGCTTTCATTCAGATGGTCATAGTTTCGCCACTTGGAGTATTTGCCTAATTGCTACAGTAGGTCCAACCGAAGGCGGCATTTGGCAAGTTGAATAACCTCGAATAATTTTTTTCTTCTGTTGGGAGGAAACCGCCTTGAAAGCTGCCTTCTATACTGTTCTGACACTTCAACAATGCGGCAAACTTGTGCCGGAGGGGCATTAGGGACTTTTTCTATGAGTGGCGAAGTTATCGATTGCATGTATTATGCTTGCTAAGACATATATTAAGGGTTAATTATAGATCAAGTAATGCTGCGTATACGCTTTTTTTAGAATTTCAAAAGCATTATGTATTGCCATTTATATCCGAACAGTTAGGTCTTGTCTGGCTCTCCTTTAATTAGCCGTCATGTCAAATATGTAAATAGACCTGTTGTGTTATACAGGGATTTGCCGCGTTATTAATTTAAATATGGAATATCAGAATTTTTAGATCGCTGTGATTTTGGACGTTGTTTAGAGTTCACAAATACATGCCAATGTATGGTACTGGTTGAGAAGCTTCTCTCGAGGGAATGACGATTTCCAAATCTGAAGACATACATATCCACCAGGAAGTTTTGTACACTCATTTCATTGATCCGCTTCTGGCAGGTGGAATTGTGATGGCCAAATTTGGAGGAAGAAGTAATCATTTTATCTTAGAAGAGTTCTGATGCAATCTTCGACTCATTGAACAATACAAAATCACAACCCGAAGCGAGATAAGGGCTGAAACACAAAACAGTATATGAATCATATGCTTATCCTCACAGGTCATCTAGATAGAATAAACCCACAGAACCTTGCTTGGTTCCACGTCTACTAACACACGGCAGGTGATGTTCACAGTATTAAAAAATCATGAAGATCAAGAGCATTCTTTCCGATACAATTCGCATCTTTTTGCTAGGGTCACTAACTAGAAGTGCTCACCGGCTGAGTAGGTTTCGGTGCTTGATCTGGGAAGTACTCTGTAATCGGATGCAAAGGTACTGCATTTTTCCTCCAGCGAGTTCACATACACTGGCGGGACATCAAGAAACCACAAAGCGTCTGGCCCGTAAAAATCAGCTGCTATGAAATATATACCAAAATACAAGGTGGCCCACTCTGTAAAATCAACTAAATCAAAATTGATAATTTCTAATCTATTCTCTTGAAGCAAGGTAACTCTCGCAACGCTACTCCTTGAAATCCACAATGATAGTCTCAGAGGCCCACTGCATACTCTGCCTGCTTCTTGTATAAGGTGGTTCCTGAACCATAAGTTTGCTAGTGCTACAACAGGACAAATATAAGATCCGTCCACACATCAATCACACGAAAGTACCCCCAAGAACATACGAAAAACCTCCTCTACGCTTAAGTACTGAAGTAAGGCTTTCTCATACCAGAGCAGGGAATCAAGATTGCGACACATCCAGCCAGTACAACCTTGACAGTGTAAGTAATGGTATTGTTTTGATAGGAACTAGAAGTATAAATCGTTAAGCAGTGTCCAGTTACGCCGCTGACACACCCTCATCACCATTGACAGAAAGAGCAAAAGGTCCGATCTTCACATCGAAGGTGGCTACTGACTTATCAGCGGGGTATTTCATCTGGTAGGTACCTTCCTGTAATACGAAAAAAAATATAAATTTTCACTCATTAGTTCTCCAGCTGACTGCAACAGTAACAGCTTGACTTAGACCAATGGGACATTGATGCCCAACACTTCAATGCACTAGGTGCAGACTATGATTCATAAAAGAATGCTACGGAAACAACGCTATTCACCTTCAATGGAGGCAAAAGGTCACAAGCCACAGCTTGTCATATAACCTCTTCAAAATCAAGTTGAGAAGTCATGGAAATTTTGTGTGCTGATAACTTACCATTCGCCCTTTGGAGGTTCTCAACGGACACGCAGATGTGTACTCAAAACTTGCTCCTGGCAGCAGTACCGGCTGCTCTCCTATAACTCCTAAACCTCTGCAAAGAAAAAATCAATCATGTCAAAAGCATCTCCTACATGAAGCTCACCGCTTGACCTTTATTGCAAAGCAGCAAACCTATAATATTCCGTAAAATCTATAGTGTGTACGTGTAACCATCAAAAAATAACATCTCATAGTACACCGTGTCAACCAGTGACGAGCAGACCGATAGCGACAGCACATTACCTTGCTTCTTCAACCTTCCCATTTGCATCAGTTATGACCCAGTGCCGACTTAGAAGTTGTACCGACTCCAGGGCTTCGTTGCTAATGCGGATGCGATAAGCAAAATAATACTGCTGCTTGAAAGGCCGGCTGCGATCGTTCACATACACACTCCGAACTCGAACTCTGATTCCCTGTAAGACAAAAGGGGCAGCAGATGCAGAGCTTGTGAGCAACTTGCCTTGCTGCTCAGTAACAAGGGATAGCAGAGTTAGAAGCGGCAGGTTCAAAATCATGCACCACACAATGGGTGCCCATCGATATCAGATACTATCAGATATGACCACAGCAGCCATTCACCCATTCTTGCATTGCTTATGGCTAATGTACCCTGGTGGTTGTATCACTGTAGCATTGGAGGCCGAAATCAACTTTTGGTGGGGAGATTTTGTTCAACTCGTCTCTGTACATAGCTGCTTCCTGAACAAAGCAATAGATACAATTCAGACAGCGCGTACTGAGAAATTGAGCTCCAGCGGAGTATTAGTTATTGTCCACTTACGGGTACAGAACTTAATTCGTGATCTATGATTACCAACTGATGAATAAGCTATAGAAAGCACAACTTTAAGCTTGCAATGAGAAGATTCTAAGTTCGGAACTTACGGCATATTGTTCTTCTGCAATAGCTTTCTCCATCAAGGTTTTGAGCCGGACAACAGGGTCTTCTCCCTGAAGGGATTTCACCATATCTCTCAAACGTGCAGCCTCCGCATAATCCTGAGACAAATTGACCGAATTAGTTAATAAAATGGCAGATAGGTCTGATAAGTATCCCACATAGCTTCCGACTAAACAGAAGGTTATGCAGTTACAACTGAACATAGAAGGCAAATCTCGCCAGAAAGTTCCCATGAAAAGCCCAATATGCATGATCAATCCAAAAGCGAATGACTGCACGCTGAAAGATTGGGAAAGATGAAGGACCTCTCGAACTGTCGCAACCTGTAACTGGAGCTGCAATTCCAATAACATTTCTGAAGAAGGGACTGACAGCTCCGAGTTTGTAGTAGTTTGACCCGGTGCTACAATTTGACCACCATCATCCAAACCTGAAATTGATATCATCGAAGTATTATAAAGCTGCGACTTGTAATGATCCATTCTGCAAGGAAAAATCCTAAACAAAACTTCGTCTGAACTGACTAATTAAACGAATTCTGACAACACCGACACATCACGATTGTAATGTAGCCAAATAGGTCAACCAAAAGGGAGGCATTTTAGGCAGTTCTGCACCTGATTGAGCCACTCCTAAACCACGACGCAATCTAGACAATGCATCGCCACTGTGGCTTCGTCTCCACACACATGATCGCCTTGAGCGAAACCATGAAAAATCATTTCCAGCACTTGCTTTTGACGGAAACCGGTTGGACCCCATCAATTTGCAGCTGCAGGGGGCATATGAGCGAGATGCACCGGTCTCCAAAGTCGAAAGAAAACCCTCGTCCATAGCACATGACGTATTCGATGCCCCTATAAGAGTCGATGATGTTAACGTGGCCATAGTCGAAACCAATTACCCTTCCACAAGCAGGAGGATGCGGCACCCTTTTGCTTCAAAAAATTACAGGAGAATAACCATTCACAAAAAACCTCCTTGACCTAGAATTGTTGACACGATGAACCGAATGTCAAGTGCACACATATGGTGACGAGGAATTCCAACTGGGAAAACCCATCCGTTTCGAACGAGGATTCAAATTCTAAGCGTCACCAAGATAAGAGGTCCTAAAAATTCTGCCACAAAATAAACCGAGTCTTTCGGTTTGCCTTCACACAAATGCAGCAACTCGGCAACCCCCTTGAAGAGTACCGTTACCTATGTAAGCCGTTACTCAAATGAAGTGACCCACAGCGCAGCTACCGGAAACGAAACCAAAAATTCGACTGACGAAGTCCATCAATGCACACAAAGGAAGGCCTTCGAATCACTTTCTATTCTGCTCAACTGAGAGGAGGCACAACACAAGCAACCTAGCAGGGAAAGCATAAACACGACGACGGACAAAAATATCTATGTGGCGGGGGAAGGTGAGGTACTGGGCCAGGATCTTTCTCCGCCATAGCTTTTTGCCTCCTCTTGGCCACTCAAGGAGAACTCATGACTGTGTATTGCCGGTTGCCGCTTCTTTGTGGATCTGTTACGTCTTCCGTAAACGATGAAGTCCGCTCTTGCGCGTAAAGTGGCAAGTGGATAAGTGTGCCGGTGAACTCATGACCTGTTGTGCTCGGTGGCACTTTCGAGCCTCAGTCGAATCGGGATGATTCGTGCCCTTTCTCACGTACACAAACAACAGGACGTAGTCACCGCAGTTCACAAATGAGCTTGATATAGTTGGTTTTCAACGACTGCACTAATAATTTCGCACACATGACACTTCAACCGGTTTTCTTTATTCATATGTTGTAAGGGAAAATTTCAAAATTCCAAGGATTCGGTTTAAAGCAACTACGAGAACAATTTGTTTATCAAAAATGAAGCTACCAATCTGCGCGATAATTAACGGCCTGTGTAAACTACCACTTATCTACATGTACACACATTTTTGGTCCATTTCAGAATATTTAATCCAACTAGTATGAAAAATGGCGAATGTCTGACCATAGGACAATTATGTGACTAAATACAGCCTTTTCTATTCATATATTTAGCAATATGCATAAAATTTAAATACTAAAAACAACAACCTGTACATATAGTGTGAGCTTGACGACCGCTGACAAGTCCTACATGTGCTTGATCTGCGAGGATCTTTGCTAAAATAGTTGGTCATATCATTTGCAGAATCTGATTGAGATCACTCAACCGAGACAATCACGAATTGTGGAGTCGTAGTTGTCACTTCAGTTGACACTTGCACCCTAGAAACCACAATAACAGCACTTTGGAGAGAGGATCTTCGCTAACACAAGTTCATCAAAACGGAACTAGAGCAAAGTGCCGAATAAAGAGCGCATTGGGAAAGATGTGAAACCATGAATCCACTACACAATTTATGTCCCAAGTTCCCCAACTCACGACTTTAAAATGAACTTGCAGGATCACGGATATTTTACTAGTTTCTATCTTATGTCAGATCCAGATTTCATGGCGTTCAGAAGGCCTTTGACTAATACCCTGCTGTTTATAGGTCACACCGGTGACAAAGAGTACGTGAAATTACTCTAACGCTGCGACGAAAAAAAAAATTGAATAGCATATCAAGCGCAATAATCCAGAAGGGGGTTCCAGTGCTGCCGAACAAAAATTAGTCATCTCAATATCCACAACCGCTTGCTCTCGATGTGGGAACCATTAAGCGCAGGCGCTTTGAAGGAGTCATCTGCGAAACAGTGAGAAAAAAATGCGTCGTTTTTATTGTATTTTATGTTACTTTATTGTTTAATGAAAACTCAACATCTGAAGATGGAAACCTGGTAGGCAGAGCTAAACATGAGCTTGTTAAGTATCCTCTGTAGGACACAAATTCCATCAAGCTTTGCACAATTAGGATAATTCGGGCATGAAACCTAACAAAAAGCAACCCAGCAGAGCCAATATATCAACTTCGATCACACAATGCGTCTGTCAGAAACAACTCAAAGAAAAACAGAAGAGAGTGACTCAAAGGCAATGAAGATTAGCATAACAATAGGGATTCAATCACACAAAAGCTCAAGTCTCCGTTGTCCTTCATGTCCACAATGAGACATCTCAAGCCTCCAAATCGTCTGCTCCTAAATCCTAAAGTCCTAAATAAAAATTGCTACATGCTGGAACATAAATCCTAAATAAACCTAAATAAACCTAAATAAAATTTTGGAAGCTCTCACGTACAAACTACGATAAAGTTTGCACAGATGAAGGGGCACCAGTAGCTCAAAAGCTCTTCTGGAGAAGAAATGCTCTATGGAAGCGCAACACCCACTAGCAAGCACTAATCCTAAATGAGCTTCCCACATCCATGGATTCTGACATTATTCTCACTTTTTATAAAATTTAGACTAATTATTATTCAATATATAATTTAAATTACTGGATACAATACAGTAACACTGCAGTGCTGATGGTGAGTTTTATTCTCATTCCTATCAAAAAAAGAAAATTGTAAATATTAAGTGCTGTGAGTTTACAATTATTTATCTATGTACCTATGCTACTGACTGTAATTAGGATTTATTATTATAGTTATTGTTTAAAAAAATGCATAAATGATTGTTGTTGGTAGTTTTTAGTTTTGTGTGAAATATAAAGTAGGTCTTGGTTTTCTTGATTCCAAATACTAAACATGATGCAACTTCCTATTTCTATAATAATTATGTAACTATAACAAGGAAAAGCTAAATGTAATAGAATCAAGATGATCAAATAACATTTGAACCAACATGTTTTGTATATTTAATAATATCTCCAGTAGTATTTTTCATGTTTAACATATTTGGAAACTATTCCATAAATTTCTATGTTCCTTCCAATAAAAATGAGTCTAAAACTTAAATTTATTATTATTTCAATTAATTTGATGATTAATAGAATACGTAGTAACTTCAGAATCTAAAAGATGTCAAACAAGTTCTTTAGCATCTCCTGTTATAAAATTACAGTTTTGTCCAAATGATCACATTTGCATGTTTTACATTCGTATCTATATATATATATATATATATATATGTATACTTGTAAGTACGTTTAATAAAATGTACAGAAGAAAATTGTAAGAAAAATAGTTGTAATTATTGTCAAAAGTTCACAAAGTGCAAGAGCTCACATTTTGTACTCAAATTGAATTTCATGTGATGTGGAGTAAAAATTAGGGTAGCTTTGAATAATATTTTTGAGTAAGATTGGTGTACTATCATTAGCTTTTAGTTTTTACATATTAAAGAAATATTTAAAAAAGAACTAAATGTTTGTTGTAATACTCGCCAGTGCTACCTCATCAGCTATTAAATGTGATGTTTATACATTCTAATTATAGCAACAAAAGATTTGACACGTGTCTAACCATCTAGTCAAGGTCTTATCTACATCAACATTGGTATGTGTTTTGCTTTCACATTCCCCAGTGCAACTTGATGTCATGCAATAAAATCTCTTGATACGAAAGAAACATCGATGAAATTACCAAATTGAAAAAAAAAAAAAAAAAAAAAAAAAACAGGTCACGTCAAAAAAACAAATTACAATGTGGATTTTGGAGTCATTGGAATCATTGAAATCAGACAACCCGAAAAATGTCAACCTTGTTTAACTAGATTACACAAAGAAACTTGAGTCCACAGAGAAGTATTCCCAGAGAACACAAACCAAGAAGTTAAAAACTACATTACAATGTAAACCTTTAGTTTGCGTTAAGTGTACTAGGCTTATGTAAGCATTCATCTAATCCAAGTCAAACAGCACTTCTTCCATGACAAGCATAGTTATGTTACAATACAGAAGGTTCCAATCAATGCATTACAATCTTCGATTACAGACTCAGGCTCTTGTAGCGGTTTGATTAGGTCATATTACTTGCACTTCTCAAAAGAAATATAGCGACAGGATTTTACAAAGTAGATTCTACAATCAGGTTCATAGAATAAAAATGCATCACCACAAGGACCCCATGTAAAACCCATTGACCCACTTTCACAACTCCAAATTCACCATGCAAAAACTGAAGTGTTTGGCCAACATCAGAAACGTCGGATGGACTCGAATAAGGCTTATTCCAGCTTATCTAGAGTTGGTGACCCAAGAAAAGAGCTTCGGCAGTTCATATTCAACTGCTTATTCAATCGCACGCAGTTGTGTGAATGGCAAACCGGTTATTCTCTATCTGTACAACTAACAGAAGCTCACCAACACCAGTGAATGAAGTGAGATGAGAAGCATATCAAATGGTACTTCAAACCAAACCACGGCGCTCAATGTAGGATCCAGATAGCCCAGACGTTCCAAGTAGAGTAATCTGCACGACAACCCAACAAATCAGTTTAGGTGGATCGATAATAGCAACTCTAACTCCTGATGCCTACCAATCAATTTTTCTGTTGACAGATATTTGAGAAGAGGAGGGTTCAATTCCATAATGATTATGTAAAGGAGGAGCTGATGACAACGAACAGCTAACACAAGCATGGAAAAGGAGTGCCAACCTTAGACCACTTTGGATCCATGCCGGCAAGACGTTGCTTGATTTGCAGGAATAAACCACCAAGCTCATTCTCTACCTTCTTCTTGATATACATTTCATCATCCTCGAAGGCATCAAGGTAAGCAATATACTTCTTGTAAGCAGTTTCAACTGCATTGTAAGTTGAATCGGGAATTGGCTTGACCTCCTGATTGAGCAATCATACGAAAATAACACCTAGTTCAGAGTCTGATGATAACTGCCCTGTAATTATTAAAGATTTCTAAAATGATACTGTGAAAAAAGTAGACTTCACGAAGACATTCAAACAAATCTCCTTCCTTGAGCTTTTAAATCATATACAAATGGGTTCTTTCCGGCTACGTTATGGTCCATACCCATGTTAAATAAGAAGTTCAAGAACAAGAGCATCCATAACAGCTTGTGAAACCACAACAGGAAGCTACATCACTATAGAGAATACGTGAGGACTGTGAACAAGGTAGCAAATATGTAACTCTAATTGAAGTCACTGCAAAATACCATCAGATTCTTCCACTTTGACGTGACCATCAATATTTGCATGCAGGGGGTGCTATTTCAAAGACAACTTTGCAAACTTCTTGAATTCTATTACATAGTTTAGGGTGGAGATGTTATAAGCTTGTTGAATACGCAACTAGGAGTACAGGACATTAAGAGATGGTGGGCAAATTTGAAAAAATATTAGGATTTAATTTTAGGGGGGGAAAGTTGATTAACGAGGAACAAAATACTGACCTCTCCGGTGCCTCCGCTCAAGTCAGTGATCTCGAGCAAGAGTTCTTGCAGCATGTTTCCACCAAACTTCTCAACTGCCTGGGCCGCCCGCCAAGCATCTGTAAGAGCTTCTTTGCCAACGACATCGTCATGGCTACTCTTGAGGGTCTTTTCCACAGCATCTCCAACTGATGGTTCGATCTTAGTCCAACTAGTGCCCAACAATGCATGCAACGCCTTCAGAATACCACCATCCTTGATGTCAGGTAAGGCACTCAAATCAGTGCTCATATGCCGAACTTGGCTTGCGAAGCTGACGAAGCTCGTCGACTTCCGAGAAAGTGGTTGGCCTGCACCAAAAGAGAATGTCCCTCAAATCATTGCATGCATGTCACGAACCAGTGGTCTTTTCAACCCATCGCTTATTATCAAATTTCTTCCCCGACATCGAGCTGATCATTAAAAGTGTTTGAATGGCAACACCCGCAGCCAACTCATAAGCGACATTGTGACAAGAACACCAAGGTGCACTGCAATTCCTACGTGAATCTAAGAAATTGCATTAAAATCGAAGCATATATCCTTCAACATCAAGAACGATTCCAGGAACATTAAATCACACAACCCCCTGCAGATGAAACCCAAAATCGAATGGAGCTTGAAAATGGCCACACTATCTTCTCGCGTCTCGAAAACAGATCAAGAGAAGCATGAACAGAAACGCCCTCAACTTAAGATACTCAAAATCCCACACCCAACGGTTTTAGGGTTTACAAATCGGAATAGACCCTAAACAAACCCATCAAAACCAGTGTACCAGTCTGCTGAATTCGGTGAGCTGGTGGCAAAGGAGTGCCGCAAGAGGAAATTGCTCGCCATGACTGTGCGGCGCTATGCCGCAAGAGCCGCGCGGCCAATCTGCCTGCCATCGCCATTTCTCTCCAAAAAGCAAAACGATCAAACACTGCAGAGCAACAGAACGATGCGTTCCACCTCGTCTCTCGACTTTCTTCTTTCTGTATCGGGAACTAAGTTCTATTGGAGTTCGAACACTGCGCCCGGGCGGCACGCTCCGCTTTCCTGTTTACGGCGCGTGTATTATCTCGTAGAATTTATGCCTACGAAAGTTTAACGTAAATGATTCAAAGTATCGTAACTGAACAGATCTGTCCGGAATCGGTAAATCTGTTCACATTTCACCTATTCCTGGTTCCTTGCTCGTTCAAGGACCCTGGCAGTTGCACAAAGTTACCTATTCTCTCGACGTGCTTCATGTCGTAAGCCTGGCCCGGTGCCTGCGCGGCCGCCTCCCATGAACCTACCTCGTGGACCTCAATAAATAACATGGTTCGCTCTATCTTCTGAAATTACCATTCTTTATTTATGACGCCGTGCTGATGAAGCGTATTCTATTGCCAGCAGCTCTACAAGGATTTTAGGAGGGTGCACTCCAATCGCCATTTCTCTACTCTGAGTGGTCCAAGTGTGTTCCATGAAATGTTTTTCTGCTGATGTGGGTTTGGTTTTGAAACCTAGTCAAAGTGCTCACAGTTTGGAAGCTGTGCGAGAACTTCGTGGAGGGAAGTGGAACTTTGTCGGGCGTGCTGACTGGTGAGGTCGGCCCCCGAATGGAAGGTGCAGTGGATCGCTGGCCATTGATGACAAGGGCGTCATGCCGGTTTCACATGGAAGTTTCGTAGGCAGAATCCATCCAAAACTATCGCTACTCCATTGTAGACCCCCTAGTCGAAAGGTGTCAGTACTTCACCTTTCTCTCTGCGCCGCTCCCCAAGTCGCATGCACTTCCTACTCGGCATTCTTATCATTAGCTTCAGAGAAGCGGACGATACGTGTTTTGTCTGACTGCTTCATCGCCAAGGACCAGCGCTACAGTTGTCGGTTTCAGCTCCACAGTTCAAATTTCAGATTGTGTGATAGTCTTTAGTTTACTTCCTTCTTTCTGGTCGCGGAGATGCGAGTGGCACTGGGAGTGGGCTTTAGTTTGAACCCATAGTTAAGAATTCCAGATCCAAGGGAGAGAGAGAGGTTGTAGACGTGAGTGTCTGAGATTTGCAGTTAGGCGAGAATACTGTGCTCTCTGGTTGCAGTAGTTTTTTGCACCAATATTTTTGTTGACGATCTCTTAGGTACTGTTCTACGGTGTCTTTTGGGTCAACGAACTGCCATTTCAGTTAGACTTAGTTGGATTAGTTTGGTTACTCATTGTTGCACATCCAGGTTTCCCACTCTTCTACTCACGAAGATTTCAGATTTCAAGTTTCGTATCAGATTCAAGTTCCTTCACCAATAAGCAGGGATTTCTGAAGGGGTTTATTTGCGTAGTTTGGTTGGTGTTTACGAAGGCTTAACTTTGCAGAAACCGACGGTGTGAGTGCTAAGGACACCATGGTGCAAATCTCGGAATTGTATCCTCATCATTCTCTCTATAATGTTATTTGCAAGCATTGCGTTGTGATGTCGTCTGTACCCGCTCTTAAGGAATCGCCGAACTCTGCTCTGTAGTGGCTGTGGACATTGTATCTGTGAAGTTTCTCCTATTATCTGGACCCTTTGTTTGTTTGCTTGTTTGGTTTTTTTCCCCTCAACATTTCTTCAGTAATTTCGGGAACTTCTCAATAGAGGAGCATTCCCTTCAGACTAAACAGAGCAATTAGGATCTATTTCATATTGACCTCTTGACCTGCCTCTAGGCTGCTTTTTCTCCTTGAGGTGGATTGTTGGACTCATTCTACACGGTTGAAAATTGAGCGAGATTTTGAGTTAGATACTTATGATTAATTATAACCTGAAATCAAAATGTTGACCTCCTTGACTAGGAATGATTGTGGTTAAAGTCGTGTGATTATGCCGCTATTACTGGAGGAGGTGAGGTCTTGCACTCCTATTGTGAGGATTCACTCATTCCTGTCGATTCGAGTGGCTCAGAAAGAAAATTACTCTTGGTGAATTATCTGTAAAATACCTCATGTATCTAAATATGACAATCACGACCGAAATAAATATGCTATTTATTGCACCAATAGCCTGGTCAAGTTGTACATCTAGTACCAGTTTCAATAGCCACATGGAAATCTAGTGTCTGCTAGATATACCTAGTATTGTGGGGATTGGATTGGACAATTTGCAAGATCTGCGAATGTCAACAATTCCGAAAGACTTTCTATTGTACTGATCTTACGGGTGGAACCGTTGCAGTATAGAGTAGCGCAAATGTACATGGTCACCAAAATCCAAGAGCAGCAGACAGGAGGAGGCGAAGGCGTGGAAGTGCTGATAAATAGACCTTTTGAGAATGAAGAATTTGGCCGAGGTCAATATACCTTAAAAATATATCATTTGCAAAGGTGTAATTTGTTACTGATCCTCAATTTTCTCTTCACAAGTTTCGCAAGTCTATGTCATTGCCTGATGCCTCTAGTGAGTAATGAGTATTCCTACTTAATGAAGTCATTGAAAGAAGCCGTCTGATGAGAATTCGTTTACTTGGTTTTGACTTGGCTGCAGCAAAATTCCTTCCTGGTTGTCAGCATTCGTTTCAACGAAGTTTATGTACATTGAGGAGGAGGCGTGGAATGCGTTTCCCAAATGCAAAACAGGTTATTTCCATGTGCTTATCTGTCAAAGTTTATAGCACGTAGATTCCATCTTCTAATCAGCAGTAAAAGCCTCTGAAACTGGCTTTACTGGGCACAGGTTATCACATTTATAGCTTCTACAGCTTCTAGAAAATTTTGAATGAGAATTGAACACAATTATTGGTGTGTAAGAACTATACACAGAATCTTGCCTAGCAACTTTTGCAGGCATTGATGAGCTGTGCGCTTCGTATATAATAATCAACGTAGATTTTTGACAATGCTGAATGAACACCCACCTTTGCGGATTAGGACGTGAAAATTGACTTGTGGTCAATCTTTCAATGCATGTCTGCGACTGAACGACTCGTTTGAATATCAGTACTCAAGGTCAGACACTCTTCTTTGCGAAAAATGCTTAAGAAGATACGGGTGCCTTATTAAGGATGAAGTGTAGTGATGACTTTTCACTATTTACAGTCCTTTATGATGCGATCTTGCATTGCACTGAATGAATTGATATAGCACGGGCACATTCAGTTTAACTCTTTAAAAGCTTACGATTGTGCTTGAATGGCTGACTTTCAATCTTGTGCAGTGTCCATATCTGAACAGGTTTAAGCTTACTATTGAAACCATCCATGTAGCAGATAACGGCAACACTGTAAATGTGAGGCATGATCCCATGTGTCAGTGTCTTTTGAGTGTCCTTTCTCAACGCTCCTACTTGTTTGAGTTTGGTTGATTCCCTCCTGCCTAACAAATATTTAATTTAATTCTCGGATTGATGTTTTTGTCCTAGCTCTTGTGTTCGTGAGAATAATATGTCAAGTCTCAACTGTGAGTTTTAATCAAACACGAAGCAACTGGTAGATTTATTTAATCTCTTTCTATGATATTCGAACACTGGCATTGTAGTACTAGATATACGTTGTGAAGTTGGATTAGTCTCAGCTTATGTGGTCTTTTTTATAGGCACACAACTTGGATAAGGATGCGCTCGCTTTAAGGAAGGTGGAACATCTGGACATTGCGTCCAACGTAAAGGATTATTGGAACTACGTTGTTGGTGGTCCAGAGATCGACCTCACCAAATTCAAATCTGAGAAAACCGGGAGAGGACCTCTTGCACCTGGTTGGCAGGTACGCTTGCTGCCGAAACAAAACTATACAACAAGACTGTGATCGTAGACTGTGTGTGCACTGCAGTGATATATTTGGTTTTCAGATGTAATATCTGTTGTAAGGTACCGGATTCATATCTGAGGATTAAAATTGGAAATATCGAGCGTGGTGATCATTCAACTTCAATCTTAAAGTTTAAAAATGATTTACGGGGTCTTGCGGCAAGCACAGCAGACTATGACTTCAAGGAAGTAGTGCGCCTTGGTTTCAACTATTTATTCAGACGATTCTCAATATTGTGGAATATTTTCAATATTGTCCTTTATTTCCATTTATCAAGATTATCCTGCATTTCTGGTATAGCTTCTCATATAAGAAGCTCTGCCTTAGTGTGAGAAACCCAAGCTACGTGTGGGGAGTGTTACAATAAACCCTTTTTACGCACTGAATTGATAACGGAGGGTGCAGGCTGCATGTGACCCAGTGATGACTGCGTACAAACTGGTGACCGTCGACGTACCCTACTGGGGCTTCGGTTACAGATTGGAGCAGGCTCTTTTAGGGGTATGTTTGTCCTCAACTGAAGCTCTTAAGTGTTGGAGGGGGCTGCATGAAGGCTTCGATGGTTAACCATGGCCACTGGGATAGTTTCTGAATAATTGCGGTAACATGCAGGCTGAGAGGGCATTGTTTTTGGAGAGTCACAAACAATGCTTTCACTGGATCGACGAGTGGTTCGGTCTTACTTATGAAGATGTGAGGCGGATGGAGATGCAAAATGATCTCGCACTGAATCAGGTAATACCTCACTCACCTAAATCTGGATAGATGTTTGCTTGGGTGCAATTTGCCATGTTCTGAAAAGCAGCAAATTTAAATTCCCATTCGATTTTTACACAGTTGTGGTACATGAAGCAGTCTGATTTGCAGCAACTGGACTTGAAGTTTAACTCGTATGGTTGTTAAGTCATTGTTTGCCAAATTTATGCATCTTTTTGCAGAAATTAGGGAAACACACGATTGTCTCAAATGCCAGCGAGAACGGCTCAAGTGCAGGAATTGCAGAATCTGCAAGTGAGCCAATCAAGAAAGATGCTTCTCTTCCTAGCTCAGTTTCTGTACGTAGTTGATTGCACCAGTTACATAGGAAAAGAATTTAATACGATACACCAAATTGTACAATTTACATACCAGGCATAGCTAGCCCAGTCAGCAAGTGTATGATTATTATAGTCTGCACCATTTTGTGGACAAATCATTTTGAATGTTGGAATCCGTGCTGCCTGGGTTTGTTGCGTAATTGCCCAGTCATCTAATACCTTGATTCTGTGGGTTCATGTCTGCACTTTTTACCCCCTCTATCGGTTTTCATCTTGACGAGTCAGATAATAAGAATTGATGCTTTGAATCTGCAAGCCGTTCCTCAGGCTGAGCTGCTTCTTGTACATCTATGGAATCAAGCCTCTTACTGTTTGCACATCACCTTAGAGCCAATGACTTCTACACAAGTGCTTAACTACTTCTGATTGTTAAATTATATGTCGCTTACATAGTTTGTGGAGTTATGCTAGCCAAAGCATCATTCTCCTACAATAGGCATGCAAAGTGTAAGTAAGTCGGTTTAAGATATATCCGCGTGTATTTGTCTTACACTGCTGTTCGAACCAATACTTCTGCGGAAATTTTACTTCAGCAATTGGACAAGGGATTAAGAACATTGTCACTAATGGTGCATGCACGCATGTCCACAGAAAACTAAACGTCATAAATCTAACACTCGTGCGATATCTGCAACGAACTGGAGAACAGTCACTTCAGCATCTATCTGGATATAACAACCCAACGGAAACTTTTAACTTGAAAGTTGACTACTCTGCAAGTGTTGATTCATGTATTAAGTGATGTTGACGGACTTATTCTTCATCTCAACAATTCTGGTATACGGTATGCCAAAGCTGTCCAGATGACTCAAAGTGAAGGCCACGAAACTAATTCATTCAACAGTCTCTTCAAAACTGAATTCTAGAAAAGTGTTCAATGGTGAGAAAGAATGAGATTTTACAAAAATAGGTGGAGGGCTTGAAGTATTGTGGTTAGAAGACCTAACCATTTCAGCAGTCTTTTGAACTTCTTGGTTAGTTGTGCTGAGTGAACCAGTAATCTTGTCACGTACAATTCCATTGGGATCAATAGGGGCGACAAGTCAACAGGGTTTGTAGAACAATTTCTTAAAAATAAAGAATATATTTATTTTTAAAAAGACGAAGAAGACTAAAAGTAAAGGTGTCTCTCCAGTTGAAACTTGAAGGTGCGCTTTTATTCCAATCCGTCAGACCAACTGTTTTGAAGACTTCACATCGCACAGCAGCAGTGCAAAAGTGCTTGATCGAGGCTGGCCTGTGAGGACCACATTTGACAAGGCACGGTCGGAACGTAGCAGGGTGCACTTCAAGTTGGAGATGTGTCCACAACTGTCACCGCATGTTTGCCCTGTGCAGCACCCAGCTAGCTAGGGATATGCCTTGGTTTGGAAGTTTGTGTCATTCTGTCTCTTGACAAGGATGTTTGAAACCTCAATCAAAGGTCCAATAATAGGACAGAATTTTGCACCTTGACATTGCACTCGCTCTGCCATTATCATGACGCCCTGGTTTTGAGCTTTTAAAAAAGTTGACACCTAGTTCTAATTGATTACCACCTCCTAAAACGTGATTTCTTAAAACATTCTACAACTTCGGGGAAGCAGTGAAACATGAAGCCTCTCACACCCTCATGCAATCTGCGGCCCTCGGCTACCAGTTACTCAGTTGCAGCGAGACCCAGTTTTCTTCATGGAAGCTTGCAAAAGTCGGTGACAACCATGTTAGTAAGATCAAGATGTGTGAAGATATCATGATCTCATTATTATTCTTCTGCTAACCAAGGAGGTTTATACTCAGGACCAGCCTAGATTTCAGAGGAACCCCAGCACATCAACTCTTCCCCTCGGAAATGGAAACCGCGACATTTGTTTTGCCATGCACTATCACTACATTGGTCACATCTGTTGTGAATGGAGTTGATGCCACCTCTCAGGTTGGTTTTTAGTGGGTGCAAAGTTCACCCGAAGTGTGACAGTGCCAACCGTTGAAAGCTTGAAACAAGACAGACACAAAGTCACTTCACAGAGATCTGCACCAGCAAGTCCTGTGCAGGGAGAGCTCTATTGCAAGCTCGGTGTCTGACACCATGTTTCCTCCACAAACACACACTGGTATCAAAGCTAGAGACTCTCCGAAGACTGTCAAAACATAGTTTATTTTGTGCATTATGCACACATTGAGAGCTTAGGCTGATATTGCAGTGCTAAACCTGCTGATTTATTCATCCCAGGTTGTGATTTGGGTCCCTGGATTCATAAACCTTGTTGAGCTGGCTCTAATCACCGCAAGCTTTGCTACCCATAGGAACTGTCACTTTTGTTGAAGTTGAGTGATTGAAATAAAGGCTTGAAAACAAATAAAAAAATGAAGGAAGGAATGAAGGAAGGAATGAAGGAAGGTGAAGGTAGTGAAACAAGTGGAGGAATTTCATTGTGTAGAGGAATGCTTTTCATGCAGGGAAAGGTTGGTTTTTGCACTGGGGTGATAGTGTACTTGATATGGCATTTGACAAGAAAGTATGCATATATATATGATTTGATGAATAAAATCTAGGAATTTAATGATAGTAATAATAGGAAGTTATATTACACTAGTTGTTGAAAAAAGAAAAATATTCATTGCCAATATTATAAAAAAATTAAAGTACAAAATGTTTTGTGTGTACTTGGTGACATACCAATTTTTAATGTGTAAAAAATATTTGTAGGTTTGGAATATTTGGTATTGTTTGATTTTAGAAAGTGTTGCTTTTTACATTAAAGAGACCCTGTCTTATTTGTAGAAAATTTAAAATGTAAAAAATAAGCTTTTTAAAATTGAAGGAGAATAAAAATAAAACAATTTTAAAAAAATAAAAAAAATAACACATCTTTCACAATTCTAAGTTAGATTCTTTACTATATATATATATATATATATATATATTAATTTTTATATTTTTTATCATGTAAAAAATAAAAAAATAAAACTTAAAAATACTTAAATTCAAAATAATTAAATATATAGACAAATTATATAAGTTTTAGATCTTAGATATATATTCAAATTTTTAAATTTTTTTTATAATATATAATTTTAAAAAATAAGAATAATAAAGAATGTTATATATATATATATATATATATATATATATATCATTTATAAAATATTATAAAATATATAGTATTTTAAATTATTTATTTAAATTATTTACTTTGATAATTTAAAAATAAATAAATAATAGATTAGTTCTTTCCAAGCATCTTTTATATTTGTAACCAAGTAAAAATAAATCTATTCAACACATTCAAGACTTATATCTAACAATAAATTAAAAAAATTAATATCTTTTAATAAATTCTTATATCTTCAAATTTTTATCTTAATCAACTGAGAGTTTTTTTAGATAAGTAAATTTATTTCTAAAATAAATAATCTAATTTAGATAAATAAATATTTTTAAATATAAATTTTATTTATCTTTTTAAAGATTAAAAAAAAATTTCCATTCTTATATTTTGTATTAGTTATAACAAGTTCAATTAAATTAATAAATGCTACATATTTGTATAAATTGAATAGTCTTGAGCTTTCAAACTTAGTTGTATATTGTTTTAGTATTGAAGGAGTATTATGTGAGCAATTTCTTTATTGTATCTTTTTCCATTATTTCTTTAGATAAATTTAAAATTTAAAAATATGAATAATAATAAATATCATAAAAAATTTAGGAATAAATATAAAAGATAAAAAAGAATAACAAGATTTTAATCAATAAAAGTGAAGCTATTTTTTGAGCATCTTTCTAATGAATGCAATTTTTAGATTATTTGTGGATGTTGAATTTATACAATCAATTTATAATTATTAACATGGTAAAACTTTGATTAAAGAAAAGAAGTATTTTTTAATCTTGAGATTTTAAAAACACTTATGTTTGATAAAATTCATAAGACTTCTAAAATTAACTTATTTTTGGATCAAAATATGACTTTATTTTCGGAATTTATAAAATAAGAGTAATTGCTCTATATTCAGACTGTGGAAAGTTTTTGCAATGCTCTAAACTATTTTGCATGCATAATGCCTTCTAGAGAGAAATCCGTTAGGATAGTTGGAAATGCATCTTTTTCATATCATAAAACAAAGAAATTGCTTTCAACTATTGTAGTATTTGAAAAGGCAAAAGTGAGTGTACCACAAAACTACATTAGAAGGGAAAACCAATTGCCAATTCAAAATTCAGAGTTACAATATTTGAATTATCAGTAGTAATACAAAGTGTTAATTTGTTGTGGTAAACACAAAAGAAATCAACAAATTGTTGACCAAGTGATTTGAGGTTTGCATTGGTGAATAAATTTTGAAGTCATAGTATATGAAACTTATAGATTTTATCAAATCAACGCATATTCAACTTGACAAGTTATCTTGGAATAATAAGAGATAATTTATCTTTAAATATATTTAATGAGTCTTTCTCAACAACAATCTTAGTTATCTCTTATCCTAATTGAGTGAACATCAATGTAGTAGTTGTCAATAATGTGTTCATTTCCTTTATAGTCAAAGCATCAAGTGTTTGATACATCCATATACAAAGCCCATCTAATGCACTTCTTGCATACAATTTAGATAGTACATATGTGCTATTGACAATAAAGTTGTTTGGTGATAGCAATATAAGCTCATTTGGCTCCAACATCTCCTTTGTATTGGCCATTTGACAATATATTGTGGTAAAAAGTTTCAGTTGCTTGTGTTGTTGTAATAACAACTTATTTAATACTTAAAGAACGTGAGAAAAATATTTGTTTGTTTGGAAATTGCTTTGATTGCAACTGAAAAGATCCACCACATCAATAATGGGACACATGCTAGCTCCTTTACTTCTAGATACTCTTGCATTGCAACTTGATGAAGCTTAAACCATTTGGCTATTGCACCCATAGATAACCATCAAGTATTAGCCACCTTTGGACATGTAGTTTTCATTTAAGAGATAATAATTTACTACCATTAAAGATATCTAATAAAAGTAATCAAGTTTTCTAAGAACTACATGTCTAAAGCATTGATAGAAATATGTTGCATGACTAAAACTAGCTCATTTAGACCTCACCAAATTTGAATGATTCCAAATGAAGCAACATGTTCAATTTGGATAGCAACATCAATAATCCAATTGATCATGCTCCAATCATTATTAGTCAATACACCAATTATTTGTTGTTTTCATGTAAAATAAAGTGCATCCATGAATGAAACCATCATATCAAATATAATATTACTAGTGTATTGATTAAATTTAGAAATTATGAGCAAATAATTTTTTTTTATGGTTCTATTATAATAGAATTAATAATGCACATCAAGATAAGACGTACCTTGATGTGTTGAATTGTCTAATATAATTGAGAATGCCCAAACCTTCAAATTAATATCTAATAAAATTTGCAAAGAAACTATATAGACAATTTGGATATAAATTGAAGCATTTGTATCATTGGTACCTTGTAAATAACCAAGGCTACAATGTCCAATGTGGTTTAAATCAAATAGATTACCATTTAAAATATAGTATTGCATAAGAAATACTTGACGCACAATAAAAAGCAAAAAAATGTCTTAATTGTAACATTATTATCAAAGATTTTATTGTCTTTGTTATTGACTTGCAATTGGAAGATATTAAGAGCACATTTATGGATTGTATTTTTAACATCATTGGAATGAAGCAAAACTTCTCCAACAATGATTTTAACAACTGATTTATTCAAAATAAATACAACAAACTTATCCTTATAAATATGAGAGTCTAAGAAGTTAACAAACAAAGTGTTGACAATGCAAAAATAACAAGCAACACTAGACTCTTTGGAAGAAGCTGCATCTTAAGCTTTAACCATCAATTTGAACTTCCTTCTGTGCTTTGTATTAAATTCTTACTTGCTTCGTAGTAGCATATTGTTGAATGCAGCTATGTTTGCTTCACATATGCCTTCAATACATTGTGAACTTATAGGAACAAAGACTCAAAGAATTAAACCTGGGAGGCACCAAAGAGGAGGAAGAATAGGAGGAAGAGAGCTTGGAGGATGTCAGCCTTATAAAATTCCATTTTGTGGCTGGTATTTGAAGAGGCTGAACTAAAATCTTCCCATGGAGCAAGATAAAGACTATGAATAGAACCACGTTTTTTCAATGTATTCTTATTTTAAGGTAAAAATTAGACTTTATATTTGATATTTTTTTATCTTTTTGCTATATTTTCTAAAAATAAGGTGGCTTGCTGATAAGGCATGTTAAAATAAGGATAAAATTTACAAATCAATTTGAGTTTTCTATTGCATTATTAATTTCTTTAAAATACATAGCAAGAAACAAAAAAATAAAATATTAATTAATATAACTTATTGTAGTATAAAAATATGTAAATAGATATTTAGACTATTAAAGATGTTTGTATTTTTTAAAAAATATTTTTAATTATTTATATCAATTAACTAATTGTACTTTTTATATATATATATATATATATATGCACAAATACATGCATACAAGTACATAAAACTGATTTTAATATTAATAAAAATGATTAATTAACTATAGTACTTATAAATATATTATTAAGAATTCTTCTTTATAATATTATTATCTTTTAAGTTGGCAACTTTCCATTCTATATACCTACTTTAGTAATAATCCAATCATATTTATTTCAAATATTGTCCTAAAATATTACTTAAAAAAGCACCATTTCAACTAAAAAGTCAATTATATGTATATACATCCATTTTTAAAATTAAAAAAATTATTTAAAAAGAAATAAATCATTACTGATTTGCAAGATAGTAGGTTCCAGTTTTCATTTCCCCATTTTCGCCTATTCTAGTAAAAAATAAATATCATCACAACCCAAAAACTCTGAACCAATCAAACAGAAACAGAATGCAAGGATCCAAGGTGACGGAACCGATGCTAAGTTGAGATGGCAACATGAAGCACAAGAGTCGGTCCGACCAACTCCGTCTTGTGCCGTCGGCGGGGTGGTCTCCGTCTGGATCCAAGACATGAGCACCGACACAGATCGGAATCACCACTTTTCGCGCATGCGAGGCTTCCGATAGATGTTCAGTGAGGCAGGTATTAATTAGATTGCTTGTTCTCGCTCCTTTCTGGTCGGTCGCCAACCGAAGGTTCTGAACAGGGCTGCCTGAGTGCGCCGACTGAAGCTTTGTATCCCCCACCAAGGACCATGAGATCATGTTGCTGCAATCTCCCTGTTCGATTCTTTGGTGTTCAGAATCTGGAACCTGGTTTCACATTGCTGGTTGCTCTATCGTAGCAGCGGGCGCTCATTTCAGTTTTGAGCACTGGCACACAGATGGTGCTGATCGCTGGAGAGTGTTGTATTGGGTTTGCCATCCTTGGTAATATTTGGACAGTCGAGGCTACCTTTATTCTTTTTCTAAGTGTCGGATCGAATTATCTTTGTCCCTGCCGTTGCTTGCAAACTCTCTTGTGGATGATATATGATATCGAACATGAGTTTGCTCTTTCGCATTTATGACAATAGTATCAGGGGACTCGTTTCTGAAGGGTATTGTTAACGTAGGCTTATTGTGTTGAATGCTATGTTGCACTTTTGGCAAAATTTAGGCCGTCCCATTTATGATTCTGTTGCTTTTGCTCGTGCAGTGTTCCAGTGATATTAGTGTTGGTTCGAAAATTTATTGGTCCGGAAAGTAACACCTATCTTGTTGGCTTATACTTGAATACCATGCCCGTGGTAGCGTGTCGAAGAGATGGAATGGGCTGGAGCAGCTGTAACACTCCCTCGTGGTCGGTGAATTTTTGCAGAGGCTGTAGCTCTTGAATTTGTCGTGCTAAATGTGTCCCTTCCAAAGCGATTTCGTGTGCATGAGCAGTGCGGTATGTCAATACTCTGCAAAGGATCTGATAATGAGTTGAAAATAGATACGTGTATGCGGCGTTTTACTTCCAGAATTTTGATGAAATTGTTTTCAGAAGTATGGATGTGAAGCACGATAAGTAGTAATTATCTATATGATCAAAGTTGCATACAACAATGTCTGCCATGTGTGAAATTATGTCGCTCAAGTTTCCCTCCTGATTTTTACATCCTATTTCCATTTCAGTGAAGTTTTCCCAAGATAATGTTGGTGAGGATTACTCCTCTGCTTTTGAATTAATGGAATGTACAAATGGGTGCGTTAATCAGCATGGTCGAAGAAGATAACCCTGGAAGAGCATACCGCAAACAAGGTTTAGAAACTTGGCTGTTTTTTTCCAGATATCCGAACATGTCGGAGGAATGAAAGACGAACAGCGATGACCACATCGAAAGAAGAACGGCGATGACTTGATGAAAGCAGAATGTGCTTCTACACATAGCCGTTGGGGACACCAGCGACCTCGGACCGCTTTCCTCACCCTTCCATACGTTCCCAGTTCTACATAAGGTCACATTCCCTTCGTAGCCCTCGCACACTTTAGTGTACCTTACTTTTCTACCCTCCATCAAGCGCTCTATCACACTCATACTCTCTATTAACTGCTTTGATACTTTGTGGGTGTTGTGCTGATTTCTGGATTACTCTTTGATCGTTGTTTCTGTGTAAGTTGTATTGTATATGTGGATCGTTGTTGTATTGTGGGGATACAAGCTGTGCAGGGTTTCGGATCCGGCTGTCCTTGGTGAAGGGCCTATACTGCAAGAGGCAGACAATGGCTACATCGGCTAAGGAATTCCAGACACCGACCAAGAATTCGGACAATGGAAGTTGGAAGCGGGTACGTCTGGGGGAACGCAGCAGTCCTGAGCATGTTGTGACGAGGAAGATGGTCGAGACGAAGTCTCCTAACAGATCTGTAAGGAATTTGCATGAATGAAGATCGCTTGTATGTCTCTGTCATTAATGTTAATTAGAAATTTTGTTTCTTTTGACTCTACTGCCGTTCCTAGTCTTTCAGAAAATCAAGTAGTGTATCTGAGGTTTAGATATTGCGACAAGTTCGACACAGTCATGGTAACTTATTAGGGGAATTCGAGTGTCGAGGGTACTGAATCTGGATAGGATTGATTTCAGACGGACCGATTCATCACCGACCGAAGTGCTATGAATTTTGAGATAGCAAATTACCTGATATCGAAGGAGAACTTCTCATCTGACTCGAATTCCCAATCCAAGGATGTTTATAGGAATCAACTGGGCGAGAATCTACTGAACGACCACTGCCAAGAGCAGAGTCGCATTCTAGCATTCAAGAGCAAGCCTCCTCCTCCTCCCGAAGGATTCCACAACGGGCGAAAGTCCCTGTACTCTCAGAATATTGCAGCTAGTGAAGCAATGCCCAAGAATAAGTTCCGTCACATTCCACAAGCCCCTGTGAGGACTTTGGATGCGCCTGATCTCCTTGACGACTACTACCTCAATTTGATGGACTGGAGCTCCAACAATGTGTTGGCCATTGCTCTTGGCAGCACCGTATATCTGTGGGACGCTACTACTAGCTCCATCGAAGAGCTTCTCACGGTACAGGAGGAAGGCCCGGTTACAAGCGTATCCTGGGCTCCAAATGACCAATATCTCGCCGTGGGGTTGAACAACAGCACTGTGCAGCTCTGGGATTCATCGTCTCACCGTCAGGTAAGTTGTTTAATGCGGTGATTGTGTTGTAGAGTAAGATATTACATGTAAAGATCGGTGCATTACAAGATTTGACAGTAAGTTGCCCATCTGATTAGTCAAGCTTGTGATGCAGCTAAGGACATTGAGGGGTCACTCGGCGCGTGTGGGCTCCTTAGCATGGAATGGCCCTACTCTCGCGACAGGAAGCCGCGACTGCACTATTCTGAACCACGACGTGAGAATCCGTGACCATGTGATAGGCAAAATGAGTGGCCACGAGCAAGAGATCTGCGGGCTCAAATGGTCACCTTCCGGGCAACAGCTCGCTAGCGGAGGCAATGACAATTTGCTCCATATCTGGGACTCAGCTGCCGCTTCATCCTTTTCATCCTCCTACCTACACCGCCTCGATGAGCACCAGGCTGCCGTTAAAGCTCTTGCATGGTGCCCGTTCCAGAGCAACTTGCTCGCATCAGGTGGTGGAACCGCCGATCGGTGCATCAAGTTTTGGAACACGCACACAGGCGCATGTGTGAATAGCATTGACACGGGATCCCAAGTGTGCGCTCTTCAGTGGAGCAAGCATGAGAAGGAGATTCTTAGCTCCCATGGATTCAGCCAAAACCAGCTATGTCTGTGGAAATACCCCTCCATGGTGAAGATGGCCGAGTTCACCGGCCACACATCGAGAGTGCTCCACCTAGCTCAGAGCCCTGACGGGTACACTGTCGCCTCTGCCGCAGGCGACGAGACCTTGCGGTTCTGGCAAGTATTTGGAGCTCCTGATACGAAGCAATCATCGCACAAACGGGCCACGAATGTTGGTAGTTCGCTGAACTGCTTGACCAAGATCAGGTAAGCAATTCAGGTGAGCATCCTCGACCTTGATTGTGAATTACTGTAATTATGTTTACACTTAGATTTCATAGAATGTAAAGTATGACCTTTTTCTGAGGATAATTGACTGGTTTGATGTTGTGCCCTGTTTGATGATTGCATTGCTAACCTCACATTCCCACTAAGGGTTCTCAATTCGGTGTTTCGTAAACACCAACATATCTGCTGGGTATCTACTACTCCACTTTCTGTCTGATGCTCTGCGCTCCTTTGACGTTAAACTTGCAAGTCCTTTATACACATTGTGTATACATAGCCTTCCATTTGCGACACGGGGTATCAACCCTGAAAGAAGACATCGTAACTAGTACTGAATAATTGCTAAGCCGTTGATGTAGCTTCGATAGGCTAATGGCAGGATAATTGTCAACCAAGTGGTCTGTTATTGAAGATTGTAGACAATTCTTAGAGTACCTGCAATTAGAGATAGACACTCATGCACCAGACCGCGCAGTTTCGGAATTCATCCCCACTTGTCAAAATGGTAGTATACCTGGTATGTTTGTTTAAAGATGCTGGTATACACTGTTACTGAACCGTTGTTATCGATGCGAACGTCACTCTACTACATTGTATCCACTCCCAATTTATGTGACTTCATGCATGGGAGTTTCTGATGAAGGCACAGAGTGATACATTCTGCTACTAACGTTGATGTGCATCAAATCCAAACTTAATGAATTCTTCACTTATGTAACGTTATGGTTGTTTCTAAACCCATACAGACACTGTATCATGCACCTATCCATTTGTAACCAACAATGAAATGCGATTAAAGCAACCACAATCAAACTAATTCATTTGCAAACTACAGACTAATTGAAATGAACACACTTTTCGTGCAGCATGTTCCTCCCACTTCATTGTCATGCCTGTGATGGTTGTACATTAATGTAGCGGTTATCGAAGATCTGGCTTGTGCTACGATATAGCATCCGAAGGTCTTGGGTGAGGTAGATGAGACCAATAAAACCGAGCCGGATTGACAATAATATTTATACTGTCCGCAAGCTCTTTCCACTCGTCACCTCGTATGCGTGTAGCCGACTGTAACTGTTGTAGAATCCCAAAACCACTCTACCAGTTCTAAGCATCCAGTGGAGACTATACCAGACAGGTCGGGATCGTACTCCACTGGGTATTCATAAATATTAAAGTAACATGGATTTTATGTTATTGGGACAGTGAACTGAAAATGATTTGTCCGCATTTGGAAGAGAGTGAAAAATCGATAGAGGATGACAACCCAATGACACAGAATTTTTGTAAGAATACCAACTGGTCTGGACGAATAAGGCCCACAAACGGAGCAAGCCACATCAATATCCCCGTCGCTAGACCAAGACTTTTATGGGTGTAAGTGAAGGCATTGTCGAATTTCGTGAATGCTACTACAGCGCTGCAGGTGACTGCCAACACTGCAATTACCTGAAAGGTCGATGGACAACTTGATTTCAAATTGCACAACATCAACATGGCGCCATCAAAACATGTTACATTCAATGTCTGATGGACATGGGAAGGAAGAAAGGGGAACGTGGAAAGAGAAGTGTTGCACACCTGAACGAAGATGTGAGCGTAGACTAAAGTCCTCACGGTTTTCAAGTCACCTTTCTCATGTAATGTCACGTTGTGGATGATATATGGAATCAAACATGAATTTGTTCTTTCGACCTGATATGCTTGTGAACCAGAGTTTGACACCAAAGTGTCTTGATAAACCAAACAGTTTTTTTCACCTGTTCTACCTTGCTACTACCTCCAAATTACTCTAATTTTCTAGGAGCGTAATATTCGCAAGTGATTCAGTGGGTAGGCGATTCTAAGGCTGCCTCATGAATTAATCCAGTAAAATGGCAGTTTACATCTTGTCATAACTGGCGTTTCAGCGCTCTTGTTGAAGGTTAATCTAAATATTCTAATTTGAAGTTACGTCGAGAATATCTAGATTCTAGAAGTCACCATCGGTGGACTGCATGGACTTTAATGCTCCTCGGTAGTGAGTAGACTAGGCAGAAGATGGAAATCGGCTAGTCTAGCGGCCTCGTCAGAAGATTGAACGGAGGATTATCATCAAGGGATGGACCACAAATGCATCACGTCTAGGAAGCCGATGCAAGATGCCATTGAAATTGAAAGAGTCCTCATTCACTGTCGTATTCATTTCGTTCGCGTATGAGTGTAAGCACCGCTGTTGCTTTGGACGCTGTGGACGTCAAATCCAGCGCGTTTTTTCTGTTACCGTGTTAGTAATGCACGCACGTTGTACATACTCTGACACAATATGGATATGAAGCAGCATTATGTTGCAGTGTTGGTGAGTGAACTCTTGTTATAGATGCAGTCGATGTCGAACAGGTGTCGCGCTCAGTTGCCATAAGTTATTAATTCCTTCCTTTTATAGCTACCCAGGTAGTGGAAGATCCGCTCAGACATCCAACTCATCATCCAGGTTTGTCTACTACTCACACCGCGGGGTTGAAGTTCCATTATTGATTTGTAGAACCATGTCAGGTGAACGACAGAATGCGGTTCGAAGTCATGAAGAAGTAGAGGTAGAAGATCTACGTGTGGACATCTATGGCAAGCGGAAGACGGTGACGCTTACTGTCCCAAAATTCGTATGCAGCTCGTTGTACATTGCAGACGTAAATACTGCAACCACTAAAGCTGAGCGTGATTTGGAGGATGACTTGTTCGATATGTTCAGTCACTGTGAAAGGGTCCTTTCGGTGAAGATATGCTACAGGCCGGAGCGGGGTGCCATTGGCAAAGCCCGTCTAGTGGGTCACGGATATGTGAACTTCGAGAGAGACGAAGAAGGTTTGTGAAGAATAGAAACGAGTATTTGTTTTATCTTTATTTGCGTGTCTGAGGCTGCACAGGCTTAGTGATTACGAACATGCTAATGCTCATCGTGTTTACAAGACTGAACCAAGCAGCACAGTTCCTTCTTAATCTTCATTGTTATTCAACAATGGAATGCAGGAAGAGAATTCGTCAATCCTAAACCAGATGTTTAATTTCTTTTGTTCGTCGATTTCTTTTAAAGTGTTTATATTTATTTATCCTCTAAAGCTTCAATGTTAGAATATTCTTTTCGTACATCTAATTTATCCCTCACACATGCACGTTTTATTGGACTTCTAGCTATCCTTGCGTGGAAGCAATTGAATTATAAAGTCTTTAATGGCAAACGCATTCGCCTCATGTTTCTTAACATGGATTCGGCTGCGAGGTACAATCCGCGAGCAAACGTTATCGTTGTTGTAAGATCATATCCTAAAAAATAGCTTTGCAATTTTTTGTTCGTTAAACGCAATATGTTCTTATTGATAATGAAGTACATTCTTGATCCTTTGGTGAATTTGATGTTGGATCATTCTTCTTGCCGCAAGTTTATCTAATCACGCATGTCGAACGCTATTGCGAGTGCAGAACTTGGCGAAATCTATAGATTCAGAAGCTCTTCATCATACATTATCAGCATTTGGGATTGTGTTATCCTCCAAGGTGGAATCAGATGGGTGTGGTGAATCATTGGGTTATGGATTTATACAATTTGAGGACGAGAAAGATGCCGAGTTGGTGATTAGCTCAGTTAATGGAAAGTTGATGGATAACCAACCAGTTTACATAGGTCCATTCATTCCCAGGACAAGCACAAATGGACTTCACATTAAGTCGGCTGGTGATTTTTTGGTAAGAGATATAGTTCACATTTTTCTCTGCTAATTTCTATAAAATACATTAGACTTTTTTGAGAAATTGCTGAGGAATGACAGGGAGATAGATACTTTGCAGCCTCGAGGTGATGAGGCTAGTGAGCAAAACCCAAACGAAAAGGCATTGAAGAAGAAATTGAACAAGACGCAGCGTTTGAAGGTCAGTCACAGAAAAAAATCACAATCTTCCTTCGTAGTGCATGTATTGATTCCTGGGAAAATCATAATTCAGTATGATTTTTAAAGGCGACTTGAATCCCGTTGTAGCCCAGTTGGATCCTTGACTCGTACCATAGGGTTCTGAAGTCGGCATCGAGCAATTATCGAGACAAAGTTTTGGAAGTTTTGATATCAAATTCCTTTGTATCAACAGGCGGGGAGAATTCGTCGAGCACAAGAATTGATCAAAGCCGCCAAAGCTGCCATTGTAGCTCAAAGAATGAAAGAGGACACTACTTTTGACCCTGCATATATCCCAAGGTGTGAACCTTGGCCTCTCCAGCCCTGGTCAGTGGAGACTCTCAAGTCTATTTACGCAAAGGCATAACTACCCGACGAGCGACAAGCGGTGAGTTGTGGATTTGAAGTGCTATTATAACCTGATAGAACGGAGCCAACCTGTGTTCCCAGAGGAGCTGGCCTTGCACAGTTAGTCTCTCCATTTGGTTCGATTTTCATCTAGCAGTCTTGATTATGTTCATAAAATTGAATTTGAAAATGTGCAGATGCTTGCATCCACTTTATTCCCGCAAGTGGAAAAGTACACCACAATTCATTCAGGGCATGTCACAGACGAGCTAATGAAACTGGACATACATGAGGTGGTGCGTTTTATGGAGTCGACTCGGGCAATGGAAGACGCAGTGAGCAAGAGCAAGCAGCGGTGCTTGCAGACTCTGATTCCTCACTGCGACCCTGCTCCACCTGCAGGAGATTCAGCACCAGTACCGGACTCAACCCCTGCGGTTATGACAACATACCCCGATCCAGAAGCTGCAGAAGTTGCATCAGAGAATTCGGTTTCGGTTCTATCGCAGTCGGCAGTGGCAGTTTCGTTGTTTCCGAGGCAATATGGGACAGGCTTCTATGATGTCAGTCGGCATGGTCTCTTCGACATGATCCAAGGTGCAGAGCCTGAAGATGGTTACGACCGTTACTTCACTTCAAAAGTAGTGCATTAATTGAAGTGGTTCAAGTTAACCCTTGTCATGAATCAGAAAACTTTAAATAGTCGCAGCAGAACTCACCACCAACTTCAGTTTCGCAACATGGTAGATCTCAGAAGGACCACTTTTCAGCCGCTGATTGTGCTATCCCCAATTCGTTTCCGGGGTGGTCAAGGTTTATGAACTGATAACAACACGCTTATCTTTCCAGACTTTGCCGAAGCACACAAAGATTTACATTTTGTAAGTCATTGCAATCTTTCGATCCGAATAAGATCGTGGTTTCTAGGATAGTATTCAAATGGATATGAACCTTGATGCTCGACTAGGAATGCTACCTCTATAATTAAAAGATAACTTTCTACACAAGTGCAACATTTCACCGTAAAAATATGTGTCGTCGAGGTCTAGGAGCCAGAGACGTAGGCTTGACTATAATAGGTATTACATCACAGAGATTTCACTTGTACAAGTACTTCTCCTGCATTATGAGCTACAGTCGTTTGTATTTAAAATTGGTAAGTGGGTTCGAATGAAGTAACAATTGAGATTCCACAACTAGAGTTCTTTGCTTGAAATTATGAATTCAGGTGCTTATCAAATGTGAAAAACATGACATGAGTAAATGAGGGACTGAAAGCGAACACTACAAAACAAATGTAAGTTGCGATGTCAGTTGTATTACTATTTACTGTGATGTTACCAACGAACATTGATATGGAAGTGCTATTTGAAAGCAAACACTATGTGTATATATATATATATATATACAAAATATAAAACTCTACTCTGATGTTAGTAGTATTACAATTCACTATAATTTTATAATATTTTAGAAAAATTCAAGTAGGAGTTAAATTTGGTGATACCAAAAAGAAGTTGAGATGGAACATTAATGATATTATAATTAAAATTAAAAATAGAAATATAATTACAATCATAAGATTCATGTAAAAATTAAAGCATACAAATTCCTCACTTTTAAATTTATTCATAAAAACAACTTGTAAAACATATGTAAATAAGTTTAAATGTAGGTAAAAAGAAATGTAGGTACTGCTTAATTTTTAGAACTTCACAAATTAAAATGTAGGTGCATAAATATATTTGGAGCTGAATACACCTATGGTAAAGGTGTAAAAATTTAACTAAATTTCCATGTATATTACTTTTTATATTAAAAAAACTTGAAGACATTGGTATCTTACTTACATAAGATTTCACCATTTTTTATTATAATATATATATATATATATACATATATTAATAAATAATCAAACTATAATTGGCCACCATAAAAAAATAAAAATGAATTTTATAGTGATGTATAAATCAATTAGAAAAACTAAAGTAATATGAAGAATAAAATAAGCTTTTATTTTTTTTTTGAGGTCTTTAAAAGCCTACAAAAGAATAAGATATTAAAGCTATAAATTTATCATTTAAAAACTTAATTTAAAAAACTTTACAAATACAATTAATATAACATATATAAATAAAAGATTATAAACTCATTTAGACATATGACTAAAACTTTTATAACTATTATTGTGCTTGGTTTTTTTTACATCATATAATTAATATATTAATAAAAAAAATACATGCCAAAAGTACAATTCATAACATTGATAATATTAAATATTAATAAAGAATTAAAAGATATATGTGTAATATTATATTTCTAATATTCAAGTTGGACTTTTACAAAGTATTTTATTACTAGTAATATTTGTAAAGGTATTATGTATATATATATATATATATATATCTGTAGACATAGAAAAAGAGAAAAAATTATGTTTTTGAAAAATAAGATAATAATACATAGACTATTAATCTTATTGTTTGTTTAGAAAATATATTGTAGACATTTATTTTTAAGATTATTATAAACTTGTTGAAAACTATATAAATAACCATGTGTTGATAAAGAAATATAAAATCTGATTATGTCTTATCTAGCTTACAAGAGTTCTATCTAATATACTCAGCATAAGCATATTTAATTTAAAAAATCTCTACAAAGTTTTAAAGTTTTTTATTTTTATTTTTGGCAATTATATTATTTAGGAATTTAAGATAAAAATAAAATTTTATTTTACATAATATATATATATATATATATATATATATATATAATACTTCTCTAATATTAGTTTTTAATGAGGAAAGAGTAAAATTTTATACTATTAAAATAAGACTAGATATAAGATTAAAAATAAGATAATACTTAGATTTTTTTTAAATTTTAGTTTTTAAGAGTAAAGAATTTTTTATTTTATCTTTATACTTAATGTATAATAATAAAATCCTATAAATATTTTCATAGAAGTTATTATAAATATAAATAAATAAATAAATATATATATATATATATATATATATATATATATATATTTAAATAAATCACTAAACTAATCTTCATTACAAAAATAATAAAAGTCTTTTTAACATGCTTTTATGTAATTATTTAAAAAAATTAAATTACAATAAAAATAAAAAATATTCAAAAAGTAGAAATCAAATAATTTATATTAATATAAAAAATAAATGATGATATTAAAAATAATATATATTATTCCTTAATTTAAATTCAAATAATCAAACACCATATTAAAAATATAATTATTAAGATAATTTTTAGAAACTTAATGCTTATATAATAGTCGTGAGAACTATTTATTTTTAAAATTTCCAATTCTTAATATTAATTTTTTTTTCTAAGATTTATAATATTAGAAAGTTTTATATAATATCATTGATTCTTTAAATATAATAAAAAATATTTAATTATATTTGAATATATTATATATAAAATTTTATTTAAAATTTTAATAAAATAGAAGATAATTTTTATTTTTGAATTGATTAAATTATTATATTTATTATATTTTTATTTATTTATTTGATATATATTCATATATAAGATCATACTTTGAAATACTCTTAAATTAGATTTATAAGCAATTTAAGGATTAAGATGTTAAAATATTATTTTAAAATCTAAAATATATAACACAATATAATAAAAAAACCACTAAGTAGACACCTCCTTTTTATTGCATGGACACTCCCCTCAATAATTGTAGACAACTAATTTTATTATATTCAATTTTTCTATACTCTCTACAATGCTTTTTTTCCCTATTCTCTACCAACTCAAATGTAGAAGGTTCCCATTGTGTACTTAAAGAGGGAAGGAAGGCCACACTACTAGCTGGTCTTCCTCTTGTGCATGCCATTTGTGAATTCACTATATTTTGCTCCATTTGTAAAAGATTCTGAATCCATTGTTCAAAAAGCTATAGTTAATGCAATAAGAGTTTTTCATCACTTGCTATAATTTGTAACAATATATCTTCCAAGCTTAGATTGTGTAATATTTTTTTATTTGATGAAATTGGTTTTAATCACTAATGCTGATAAAAATGATTGTAAAAGAGAGATTCATTGGTATCTAATAATCTTTTCTGTTTGTTAGAACATGAAAGATCTATTATCAATTACAAGAAACTAATGCAATCCAAAATTATGTGGCCACCTACTATGTGAGTTGCTTTTTTGAACTCTTCAACAACCTTATGCAAAGCATAGTAGGAGATATTTTGAATAACAAGGTGCTAAAAAAGATTGGTATATGAAAATAAAATTTTAGTGGATATGTATGCAATTTTATGACATATAGTATAATCTTGATTTTTTACAAATAAAATGATTCTATTGTGTACTCCTTCAAGTTTCTAATTGATACCGCAATCTATCTTTTTACAACCAAGTGATTTCTTTCTACATGAAAGGTAATTAAATATCCAAAATGTATCACCTTTCTTATCCATACACAAATAAAGCAAGCTTGATGTGGAATCTAAGTTTCTTACAAGTAATCAATAACTTCCTTCATAATAGTTTAACCTCTTTACAATTCTATCTATAAGATTTAAAAAATTTCTTTTATATTAGTATGAAAAACATCCCTTTAATGTTGCATAAAGGCTTCAAAATCCTTATTGGTTTCAAATCACTACTTAACTTTTGCCAAAGTATTCTTCTAGATGTATCAAGTATAAACCAAGTTAGTCATGGTATTTCCAAAAATCTCCTAAAAAACTTTTATTAATACTATTATTTAATTTTTAATTTTTACTTATAGTGCCTTTTTTTATCTTTCAAAGCATTGCAAACTTATTCTAAGGTCTATGAGTTATTTGCATATGTTTTGCCTTACATAAAATAAAAGCCAATAAAAAATAATATATTAGTGGCTATAGAACCAATAATATATAAGAGGGGCATATTGAATTTGAATATGTAATGATAGTAAAAAAAATCAATACCAATGTGTATAAAAAAAGCTTAACACAAATTGCACACAAAATCCCTAAAGTAGTTCAATCAAAAATTAAATTAGGCTATTGTATTGTAATATGGCTATAGGATAAAAGAGAAAAAAAAGACAAATATTATAGAAGAGCTTAATTGAAGACTTAGTAATAAAATTACTTTAAAAAATATAAATAAAAAATAAGAAAGATAATAAAAATATTTTATATTAATGTAGCCTTTTTATTAAAAAGGCTTTTACTTACTTTATAGAACCATAAACAAGACAAAATAAGATAGATTAGAAAAAATAATACTATAAGCATCTTTATATCAAAGAAAATGATAGTTTTCAGCAAAAATTATTTAAAAAAACCTTAGATTAATACCCAATAAAGATCGGTTGTGAACCACAGTCAAAACCAAACTCCAAGGCGTAAAACCATGCACCTATGGCAAAGAAGGGGTTCTTTTGTTGTTCAGAAAGCAAAATTGAATAGCAAATTTAATAAGGTTTCTTTAAGTGTTGGTTTCAAGGTTTTTGAGTTTGTAATGACTTTATGAGAGCTATGCAAAGTTAGGATTTTATTTGGGTGACTTTGATTGTTGAAAAATAAAGTGGATTTATATTTTGGAGAATTTTGTGAATTTTGTAGCAGGTCTATAAATAAAAATTTGTGGTTTTATAAACATAGTTGTGTTAAATGTGTGTTATAAATTATAACTTAATCAAAAAACTAGATCAAGATTATTAGAATTTAAATGGACTAGAATCTTAGAAATTAGATTTTGATAATCATGAGGATTTTTGAGATTTTGAACTATTTGCCAATTAGATTGGAATGATTTTTTTTAAAATAAATATTTAATTTAATTTTTAGTATTTTTATAAAATTTTAGAATATATGAACAATGCAAAAATGAGCTATTGATATTGGAAGATTGACATCAAGATTGGAGAAGAAAGACACCCAGCACTTGAGTAGATTAGGAGTTTTTTCTTCCAATCTATAAGCTCAAATTCCTTCAAATTTTGTTTGCTTGTTTTTAACTAGCAGATTAAAAAGTATACAAATTTTGAATAAAAATCAATAGTTAATTTAATAATTATTGAGATTATAAACTTACTATAAGATTTGATTAAGGTTTGATTATGATATTATTAGGATTTTATTAGGATTTTATTAGAATTTGATCAAGATTTTATTAGGATTTGATGAAGATTTGATTAAGATTTTGTTAAGATTTGATTAAGGTTTGATTACAAATTGACTAAGATTTGAATAGATTTTATTTTGGATATCTTTGAGACTTTTTAAAAATTGGTTAAGATTTGATTAGGATTTTCTTAAGATTGAATAGGATTTGATTAGAATTTTTTAAAAGTAACTTTATGATTTATTTAAAATATTTTTAATATTTTAAAAAAATTCTTTAATATTATTTTATAATTCTTTAGAATTTTTTTAGGATTTTTTAAAGTAATTTTTATAATTTCATTAGGATTTTTTTAGAATTTCTTTAAGATTTTTTTAGGATTTGATTAGGATTGTTGAAGATTCAATTCGAGTTTATTTAGTATTTTATTAGAATTATTAAGTTTTTAATTAGCTATAAAATACAAGTTTATCTTCCATAACTAAGTGTTTGGTGCATTCTCAAGTAAGACAATACATAATACGACTTAAGTGGTGAACCTGATGTGAAAGTTTAAGGTGAGAGGTATTAGATTTTTTTCATTCTTGCTTAGATTTGATGGAGAAAGAAAGTTGAATTTGAAACTTCAATAGAAGTTTTGAGTGGTTATTCAAGTGGAGCTTCTAGTACAGTGGAATTTCTATTGGAAGATAAGGTATGTACATGGATCCAAACATTATAAGAATGTTTCAAGCATTCACATTATCTATGCAACAAGAACAATGCAATGATTACAAGGAGGTTTTGGCAACTAGATCATTGCAAGCAATGGTTAAGAAGATTAATCAATTCAATAGAAATGATATTTTAAAATATTTGAAATATCATGTGTAAAAAATAGAATTAAATTATATTTCCAAAAAAAAAATAATTGACTAATTTAAACTTGCTACAATATTGGTGTTGTGTCATGTATTGATTTATTTGAGAATGCATTGGATACTTGGCAATAGAAGATAGATTTGTACTTTATAACTAGCTAAGAACCTAATAACTCCAATAAAATCCTAAATAAATTCCAATTGAATCTTTAACAATCATAATTAAATCTTATAGCCTTAAAGAAATCTTAAAAGAATCTTAAAGCAATCCTAAAGAAATCCTAATGATATTATAAAAAAAACCTCAAAGAAATTCTAAAAAAAATTTAAAAAAATCATAAAGAATCTTAAAGAAATTCTAAATAAATTCTAAAGAATCATAAAAAATTATTTTAAAAAAAATTTTAAAATTCAAAAGAAATCATAAAAAATCATAAAGATACTTTAAAAAAATCCTAACCAAATCTTAGCCAACACTAAAGAAATCTTAATAAAATCCTAAATAAATCTTAGTCAATTTGTAATCAAACCTTAATCAAATCTTAACAAAATCTTAATCAAATCTTCATCAAATCCTAATAAAATCCTAATAATATCATAATCAAACCTTAATCAAATCTTATAGTAAGTTTATAATCTCAATAATTATTAAATTAACTATTGATTTTTATTCAAAATTTGTATACTTTTTAATCTGCTAGTTAAAAACAAGCAAACAAAATTTGAAGGAATTTGAGCTTATAGATTGGAAGAAAAACTCCTAATCTACTCAAGTGCTGGGTGTCTTTCTTCTCCAATCTTGATGTCAATCTTCCAATATCAATAGCTCATTTTTGCATTGTTCATATATTCTAAAATTTTATAAAAATACTAAAAATTAAATTAAATATTTATTTTAAAAAAAATCATTCCAATCTAATTGGCAAATAGTTCAAAATCTCAAAAATCCTCATGATTATCAAAATCTAATTTCTAAGATTCTAGTCCATTTAAATTCTAATAATCTTGATCTAGTTTTTTGATTAAGTTATAATTTATAACACACATTTAACACAACTATGTTTATAAAACCACAAATTTTTATTTATAGACCTGCTACAAAATTCACAAAATTCTCCAAAATATAAATCCACTTTATTTTTCAACAATCAAAGTCACCCAAATAAAATCCTAACTTTGCATAGCTCTCATAAAGTCATTACAAACTCAAAAACCTTGAAACCAACACTTAAAGAAACCTTATTAAATTTGCTATTCAATTTTGCTTTCTGAACAACAAAAGAACCCCTTCTTTGCCATAGGTGCATGGTTTTACGCCTTGGAGTTTGGTTTTGACTGTGGTTCACAACCGATCTTTATTGGGTATTAATCTAAGGTTTTTTTAAATAATTTTTGCTGAAAACTATCATTTTCTTTGATATAAAGATGCTTATAGTATTATTTTTTCTAATCTATCTTATTTTGTCTTGTTTATGGTTCTATAAAGTAAGTAAAAGCCTTTTTAATAAAAAGGCTACATTAATATAAAATATTTTTATTATCTTTCTTATTTTTTATTTATATTTTTTAAAGTAATTTTATTACTAAGTCTTCAATTAAGCTCTTCTATAATATTTGTCTTCTTTTGTTCTTTCATTCTATATCTATTGTCATATTATGTATTGTCTAATTTGAAAATATACTAGATATCTAGCTATAAAAGATAAAGTTATATTTTGCAAGTATCTAAGAAATCCTAATAGGTTTCAAGCATCTAAATATAAGTAATTTGAATTTTGATGCAAAAGGCTTAGATCCAATACAAAGTGTTCCAAAACACTCTTTTTAGTAACCTCAAGCAAGTACAAATCTAATTTCCTTTGATACTTTCATCTCTTTGTACCATTCAATTTGTTTTTCAAATCCTAATTCTAAGAATAAAGCTTCAACAAGCTATAATTTTTAATCTAATTATCCAATTGATGCAAAAATTTGCTCAATAGTGTCACTATAAGTCTTCTATATGCTCAAGAAGTTTCAATCCAATAAAACTTATAAATTGTAAGAAAACATTTTAAAATCGCACTAAATATACTCAATCAATCAAACATTGATAAATTTTGAACTATAGATGTTATACCAATTGCACAAACTAGCCAAGAGTGCTAGTCCTATTTATATTGTATAAATCCAAAGTCACCAATACAAACCCTGATTTTGAACAATGATTACAAAGTCATCCCAAAACTTATGAAAATAAGTCTTATGTATTTGAAACAAACTTAAAACTAGTCCTTTGATCCAACTCATTGATCTTGAAAAGTTCCCTTATCCTTCCTTCGCTGGTTATTTGAATACTTCTAAGTCAAAATTTGACCATATTCTATAAACAATTCTCATCTAGGTATTAATTCTACTTTTTCTATAAATTCACTTACTTAATCTTATATTTAATTAAAATATTGTCCAACTTTAAATTTTTTATTAATAAAATAAATAAAATAAAGTTAAGAGGCTTCTATAAAAGCTTTTTTGAAATATTTTTAATATTTATCAATCTAAGATGAAAGAATAATAATCCAAAAGTCAATTAAATTGATTTTTATGATATAGCCATATTACAATACAGCATCTATTTCCCTTGAACTTGTGCATCTTCTAACATGTGTCAAACAAATATTTTATATCAATTGGCATCAAATCATTTCTTCATCTTGAGCATTAGTTCTTTCATCATTGCTTTTAATATCCAAATCTTCATCAATATCATCATCAAGAAGATCTTTTATAATAATTTTTCTATCTTGTTGTTTAAAAATCTTCACCTTCTTTTTTGCAATAGGTATTTTCAGCCTTGCTCCATCCAACTCCTTCAAAATATGATTAAATTACTATTTTTTAAAGAATTTGTTTAAAAAGGCTACTATCAAAGATTGTATTATTATTATTATTATTATTTTTTAAATAGTTATTTTTGAGATTGATTTTATATTGATAATAGTTTTTATATATTTTGAATGACCTTCATTAGACATTGGTCATTCTTAAATCTTATATTATTTCTTTTATTTGGTATATATTATATAAATTTTATTAAATAAAGGATTGAAAAGGGATCTTAGTACCAAAAAGAATAGTTAGGCCATCCATGTAGATGAATGGAGATGGATGATGGAAATCTCTATTCCAATTGGCCAAAAATCATATCCAATTGACTTCAAAGAGGCTTTGCTAGGCTTTTCAGAAATTAGGATTATTTTTTTGAGATCATTCAAAGATTAGATATTAGAATTAATAAATTTAGGATTTTGGATATGATTTTTGTACAAAAATTGAATGATTTGGAGTTTTTGTAAAAGAAACATAGGCGCTCAAAGTCAAGGTGTTGATTTTGTATCTATTATCATTCTTTGAGGCATAACACATGCGTACATAAAGAAATAAAAGATTAGCAATTGAGATTGAAGAAAAAAGTTTTTAACTATATTTTACATATATGGCTTGATGAATTCTAAAAAAGTATGAAGGAGAAATTGGGAGTTGAAATCAATACTTGCAATCTAAAAGCAGTAAGTAACCTACTTAATTGATGGTTGTGTTTTGAGCTATATCTCAAGCAATTTGACAATACTTTTGCTTAATTTTTTTAATAATGTGTATTATTATATTACAAAAATATACGCTTATTTTGGTGGCATTTGAATTTTGGATTTTTGAGATATGAAGAAAATAATGCTCAAATACCTATAAATTAGGATTTTGAGTGCATATTAGGATTTTTGAGATATCAGACAATTGGAAGTGAATCTATAATTATTATTTTTTTGTGGTAAAGCTCAAAGGTATAAAATATACTTTTAAAAATTTTAATAAAAATTAACCAAGCTATTAACCTAAATAAGCTAAATAAGCTATTAACCTAAATAACCTAAATAAGCTTATTTAGGTTGCAATAAATGATAGTCAAGATGAAATTTGATTATCTATTGTAATAGATGACTATTAGAATAAGAATTGGTAATTTGATACAACAAATGGTCATCTTGTTGCTTTAGAACTAAATGCAATAGCTTGGTTACTATTCTTTGTAACCCCGATAGCAATGAATTATAACATATAAATCAGCTTTATCTTATTGATTTTAATCATTATTTATATAAAAAATATCAATAAATATATCATTTAAAAAAAATTAATTAAAAAAAAAAAAAACAATTCTAAGTATTATTAGAATTTAGAATCTGATGGAATTGATTATTTTAAAAGAAGGGATAATATTAATTTTAGATTATTTTCTAATATATTTTATTAAATAACATACCAATTTTATTATTTATATAGTAGATGGATTAAAAAAAATAATCTAATAGAAATAAGATTTTTAAAAAATAAAAGTTTAAATATAAATAGAAATAAAAATTAAAAAAATTAGAAGTAATTAAGTATAAATAAAGAGGTAGTTAGCCATCCATTTGTTTAAATATACATAGTAATTAGAACCATTTTTAGATAATTAAAAGAGTTAGTTAACTAAAAGAGAATATAATAAAAAATAATCTCACTAAATATGAAATTATAAAGATTTAAAAAATTCATTATAAAGCTGTCAATTTTTTATGATTATATTCAATAGAAGATTATATAAATTTTTTACAAGTTTAATGCATGAATTTATTTGATTAGAAATATTAGAATTTATAAGTTTGTTTTGAAATATTCTTTTCTATGATTTTTCATAGAAAAAATTCTCTTACCTTTCTAAGGAGTAGGAAGTGGAATGTCCAACAACTTCCATCTTTAATTTCTTTGTAGTCCCGTCTAAATCCTCTTTTCCATCAACTCAAACTTAATAATTATTTATCTTCTATGGTTGAATATTTTAAGAATTTATACTCAACATTATGTGGTACTACTTGATGCTGCCTTTCAAAGGTTGAAACAAGAAGGCTTTTAGAATACAAGTAAATATTGTATCATATATATTTTATTAAAAATACAAACAATAGAAATACAAACAATAGAAATACATGCCTAAATGTGAAAATTGCCAGCCATGAATCTTCTACTAATCCAATATATTCAAGAGAGTTCTAAATCTATGTAGATTTGGTAACATACTGTAAGTTTTATCTTAATGTGGCTATCTTTTTGTAAGTTGGGAGTATCAAGATATTGTAACAAGTAGAAGTAGATTATAAACAATCCACATCTTGTCCACCAATCACAACTCACATTGATGCTTCAGATGCTTCTTGTTAAATTCAAAAATAAATGGTCTAGATTGGCCAATAACAAAGTTATAATATCACCATTAAATTCTAAAATGGATGCTTTGGATTGGCTAGCAATAAAGTTACAATATTATTATTAAAGATCATGTCTAGTTTTCTAAAAGTTCATGTTATTTACATAAGAAGATATGGATGATATTTTTAGTTTGAATCATCAGCTCTTAATAGAATATATTGAGCATTAAGGCAAATTTTTATAAAGAAGAAATTTACAATAAAAAAAAAATAGAATAGATTTGTGAATAGAAAAATTTGGTAGAAAATTTAAATAAGAAGGAAATAATTGAACAAATAAAAAAAATAATTTGATGATAAAAAGATCTTAGATTGAGCAATAGAATATATTTTTGATAAAATCATAATTAAAAGATTTTAGTTATAGAACCTTGCATTCTAAGCAATGTGATTCTTTACCTTGAATAAAACTTACTACATCAAAGTTGTATATAACTACTAATTCTTGATTTGTTTTAGATTTTTCACCTAATTCTAGTTTTATTCCAAATAATATATATTTTTTAATCTTAAAGAAAGTAGTATTTGTAATTATATGTGAAGTATGGATGCTTAAAAATATCAATAATCATATGCTTTAGAGTCTACATATCTATCTTATTATTCAAAGATCATAAAAAATTCAACCTCAAAGTTAAAAAAAGGACACATAGTTCTTCTTTGTCTTGATACATACATGCACCATAAATTTATAAATAAATTTTACTTCTCCAAAAGAAACCAAAGTAGAATATATATTTTAAAAGAAAATTAGAAATAATCCTATATTAAAATTAAAGATTTCACACATTGAAAAATTCTAAAACTACTCTTCATTAGTTATCTTTGGTTCTATTTTTTATTTGTTACTATTTATCAAGGACATGAACTAGAAAAAGATACATAATCTAATGGAAATTATATCAAAGAAAAGTCACAAAATGGGAATAAAAAAGTATGTATATTCAAAGAAAACTGGAATGGCTATTGCCAAAGACTAGAAACATGAAGACTCTTGAAACTAGACTAGAACCAGGAAAGGAGTTGACAAGAGTGAAGAGGAACTTCACTCTTGCCTCTATAAATACTATCTAACTAAGAGCTACATGGCGGTATTCTATAGGACCTCATACACGTGTCTAATTTGCAAGACACATGTCAAACTTGCACGACAAGTTTTCCACATGTACACCACGTACTTGGCTTGTTCCACAAGCTACCAATATGAGTGATACATGGCTAGCTTGTTCCACAAGCTACCAACATGTGCGCCATGTGGCTAGCTTGTTGACCAAGTTTTTAACCTATCAATCACCTATAGACATGTATAAAAGTGATTCCGTGTCTATGAAGCTTCTAGAAAGCTTTCTATCATATATTATCAAATCAACTTATTTTACCTACTTCTATTGGTCTATATTACTTAGATAATTTATTGGAGTAAATCTTATGTCCGTGACACTATTTTTGCTTAGCAACTTCCATCCATTTTAATCTAGACTATTCTCTTGAAATCCATTATCACTTTATTTTTAATTTCTTCCTACATAAACACTTTTATTATTAAGAAATAACAACTAATACCACCTTCTTTTTTGTATTGTAAATTCTTTTTAGAACTTTAGTCAATCCGGTGCTTTGTTTGATGATGATTTAAATAGAGTCATTAGGCTTGGGATGCTAGTATCTACTTTCTATATATATAGGCTCTTTTAATGTTATTTTTCTTATTTTTTATAAGTATACTATCATTGGCTTGCTAAAATGCCATAGCTTGATCTCTTCACCATAATTAAAAGATTAGATTGTAGAAAAACCACCTTTGTCTTTGTCTTGTCAGGTACTAAGAAGAAACAACAATGGATACAGTATAAGATATAAAGAGGGAGGATTACCTTTTATTATAACTATTAAAATATTTTCTTGTTATTTTAGTCTTTTTACAACCGAGTTTCTTATTAATATTGTTTGAAATTGCATTTCTATCTTTAACAATCATGATATCTTCAAGATGAAATTGAAACAACTCTTTATTGATCTCGCACTTGTATTATTCTAATTTGATTTGATAAGTTGTATTGCAACTTCATCTCCAAAATCAAACTTGGGAGATATATATGCCTCTATATATCTATCCATTGGCTTCAAGAAGCTAACAACAACAAATCCAAATACAAAAAATAAAAACAACTATTGACCAATGAGGAGAAAGCATGAGCAATTGAAGATTATAAGTTACAATCTTAAAGCTTGTCTCTCTCAAAAGAAGCGACCAACCACACAAGACATAAATTCAAATTATTAAATAATTTAAATCCTTTATAAAATAAGATACAACCTTGTTATACACATAAGATGTATTTATATTATAATAGCAGAGTCAATTGTCCATATTACATCATGATTAAGAGTTATTCATTCTTTTAACATTACTACTTAATGATATATTAGACTAAGTCAATTTGATGATGTCCATCATCTCCTTGAATTTACAATACTTTTCATAAGTTAGACCTTTAGTTAAAACATCTCCAACTGTCTTGAGTCTTGCAAAAAACTAAATTAATATTACCACTTTCAATCTTTTCATAAATAATGTTGGATTTCAACATGAATAATGTTGGATTTCAACATACTTGGTACAAACATGGAATGAATGTGTACTTTTATTAGTGTATATATGCACACATATATATGTACATATACATGAAATTAAATTGGATTTTCTTGCAAGACTTGTATTTGATTACACATAATACACAATCATTGAATTGTAAAAATATTTGTAGCAATCACTGAATACATGTTATTCTGCAATTGATTTTTGATGTGTACTACTTTTCTTCAACATAGTAAGAATGATTCAACATAACAAGAATAATTGAATTCTTTTATATTTAAATTATATTATTTTATATTATATAAATTTTGTTATTTCATCTTCAAATGAGTTATAGAAAACATATAAGAACTGATTATAAACACATTAGATTATTGAGTGCAATATCAAAACTGATTATAATCACTTCATGTATATACACTAATAAAAGTACACATTACCGAGTGCAATATCAATTTTTGTAAGATGAAAGATTTTTTCTTTGTTTTCTCTCTCGAATCTGGACTTGGAGCCAGATGTGCACTTCCACATTCATGTACATTGAAAATATCGTCATAGTTGAGGAAGTTGAAGTTTGACTAGTGAATGGGAATCACTTCGTACCGATCCCCAACTGAATAAAAGCTTCAGGGTAATATTCGCAACTTCATCATCAATTCTCTCATGCAATTTCCTGCTGCATTGCGATTTGTTCAAGTATGATTTCTGTCAAGTATAAAACACTGCTGAAAATCCACCGCCGAGAGGGTCAGTGGCCTTGTTTTTATTTCAGGTGCGTTTTGGCCTACCTCCACATACCTCTTTGCAAAAGCCATGGTCACAAAAGACAATCAGTACCGTCGGTGATAAAAAATTCTTAGCGCGACTCTCTTTGATTGCTAACCCTGTAGAAAAGAAGTGATGTTTCTTCACTATACAGACCATATTTGCGTAACATTGTTGAAAGGGATGCACTCATGTGGTGTAATCTGTAAATCCAGTAAACTTGATTCATATTACAAAGTCCAAAACATTCAAACTTAGTAGATCACGTTGCATCCATCAATGTCGTACCATATTCCGTTGAGTTGTGTTCGCAAGATGCAACCCCTAGATTCCATATCCAATGAAACACATGTTGAAAAGCTGCATCGAGTTGAAATATCGCAATTGCTATTAGGCTTCACATCTATCGACTGGGTAAGCATACGCAGTCCACCATTTCACGAAATCTAGGAACAGTATCCAAGAGCCACAGTTACTGATAAGCTCGTGCAAATGAGGAACGAATGAGGACTACGACGACATTACCAAGTAACGAAATGAATATACCCTGGGGTTACAGAAGTTCCGGGTCAACACGCATCCACAACTCATGCAGCAATAAGGCACAAACTCATGAGACGGAAGAAGTCATCCGAGCCAGAATCTGAATAAAAGCTTGATTCCTTTCACTAATAACGTACACATGATTACCGAAAAGTTTGTTAACACATGTCACAGTTCCTGCGTCCCAGGGCTGGAGTTGTGTGCACCAGTGTTTTCGACGACAGTTCTCTTGGTCACCGACCCAACCACAAGAACCTTGATGCTCTAGTAGAGATCGAAATGGGCTGCCATTGAATTGTTCAGGGTTGTGTGGTGTTTGCGCATCGGTGAAGGAGCCAGCATTGTGGATAACCACCACTGTGGGCTCTACTTACTGGGCTGTTGGAGCTCTGCTTTTAGTTCATGAATGATGAAAGATCCCTTAATAGAAGCATAATGAAAGCTCTTTCTCTTTTCAGTTCAAAAGCATTTCATGCAACTTATTGTGTTGGAGTCCAATTGGGCCATCGTGGCAGAATGTGTGGGTGTGAGACTTTGGTCAATGAAACTGTGTAGCAATTGCATCCATCACAGGATGAAACTTTCTAGGAGAATAGCAAGATATATTTGGTTTTCATTTTTAGAGAATATGTAAAGGAAGTAGCAATAGAGCGCTCTAACTAGAAGCTTTGTTTAAGGTTATTTCTATCCTTGTTATGTTTTTTTTTGTATAGTAAGTTAAATTACCATTAATTAATATGGATAGAAATTTGGTGGAGTAAGAGGGCTACAAAAGTGATATTTAGAATATATGAATAAATTCTTAGAATTTTATATTTAGAATATATGAATAAATTCTTAAAATTTACAACAAATTCTAGTTTTAATATTGTTATTATATTAAATTTTTATTTTAATAATAACATCTAATTTTGGTAAAAATATCTATATCTAATTTTAAATAATATATTATCAACTAATTTTAATAATATAGATTAAAAAAATTATTGGATTTAGCTTGTTTATATGTTTAATGACATACATTGTAAAATAAAAGTATTGGAGCTAAAATCAATAGTACTATTATTTATTAAATGCATATTTTATATATTTTAAAATACCATTTTGTATTATAATAGAAAATTATTATGTTTTTCATTATATGTATGATATATTTATAAACCATATAATAGGTTGAAACTAAGAAGGTCTTTATATGTCAAAGCCCACTTTGAAAGATCATGGTTCAAAAGCTTTACTAAGATCTTCATCTTGGTGAAGAAAAACTCTCTTTTAGAAGCCTCAACCTTTGGAAAAAATAAAAAGTAAGAATAAACTATAAAATAGTCCAAAATATTTTTTTATTACAAATCTAAAAATATAAATTTATATCTTGATTCTAATAATTATAAAAAAATAAAAAAATTGATACTATAGTACTTAATATTATAATTTAATATTTACCTAAAAAAATTTGATATCATAGTACTTTGTTGTTAAAAAAATATAAAAATTTGATATCATAGTATTTATGACATAGTTTCTTAAAATTTTCTAAAAACCATCTCTTGAAATGAATCCAATAGAAATTCAAGAGACAACACTATTTCAGCTATATAGGAAAAAAAATGCATTCTAACTTATTTTTTTCTCTTATGGCCTTTAGATTTATTTTGCTAAATATAAAGCTACCTAAATAAGGCTTCTTAAATTTAATCAATCAAAGGATTTTAAAATTCAACCCTCTCATCTTGTCTCCTAAGTATAAAGATCTTCTAAGTAGCTTAGTAAGATTATAATTAAATTAACATCAAATATCTAAAATACAACTTGTTTTGCTATCTTTTAATTTTTATCTTTTGAAATAATTCCATCAATATCTTTTATATTGAATTATAAAATATTGAATTATAAAATATTCTCTAATTTTTTATAAATATATATTATCAAATATTAGAGAGATTTTAATGAAATGTTTTCTAAAACATAAGTTGTTGAAATACTTTTGTAATATTGAAGTATATAAACTCTTCTTTACATGTAAGGCATAACAACAAATTATTTGTTTAGCTCCTTGCACATAAAATTAAGATATTAAAGTTATAATTAGTGACATATTAGTAGATCTAAATATTTTCAGAAATTTATTTTAAGAAAAAAAATAAAGAAAAAAAAGAAAAAAGAAGAAGAATACAATACAATAATTTATTCAATATATATATATATATATATATATATATACACATATAATCATATAAAAATTAAAATTATTTATTATAAATATTTTAAATAAAAAAATATTTATAAATTAAAATTATTTTAAATTTAAAAAAATATATATCTATAGTGTTAAAATTATGAAATTTAAGTTAGCATATAATAATTTAAAACCTTATATTTGATTTTAATATTATAATATTTTTAAATACATAATTTTTTTTTAAAAAAATTGATGATTTCCTTGGATCTTTAAATAAAAGTGCCTTTTCTTCTACCAATATTTATTTATAACTCCAGATGCTTATTTGTTTTTTATTTTATCACATAATTACCATATTTAGTCTTTTTATTTATAAATTACAAATCTCAAAATATTTTATGATATCTTTCAATTCTCTAGTAGAACTAATTATTTCTTTATTGTAGACATCTACTGCTTATTTGAATGTTGAAAATTTAATAGGTTATATATTTTTTACCTTCCAATTTTTCAAATGTATCTTTTTTTATCTAGAATCCACAAATAATGGCAGTTTATTACATTATATGTAATAATTTATAAAATCTCACATTTAATAGATGTTTTTATTACAAAATAATAATTAATAGTTGAATACATGCAATTAATTTATTTTATATGTGTATTTACAGATATATATATATATATATATATATATTAAATTTTTAGCATAAAAAATAGATATTAAATAAATTAAAGAATTAATTTTTTTTTCTATTTTAGAATACATGTGCCTAATTTCGTCTCAAGAAATTGAACCTCCATATTTATATCTTCTTTAAAAAAATTGTAATTTTTAAAATTTTAGGATTTAAAGAACAACATGTGACTTGAATAATAACACCCTCTAAATAAGGAACCATGCAGATTCTGTAAAAAAATCAATTTCTTTCTACTCTAAGAAGAAGTTGAATTCTTTAGTTGTTTCAGTGGAGAATTTGAGACATGCTCACTTTATTTACAGCCTTTTCTAAACTCTTGTTTTTCCCCTAATCAACATTGAATTCTAGGTCATTCTTTGCTGCAATAATTGTACATTATTTTCAAATTTTAACACAAATGACATTTAGAAAAACATTTCTTTCTTTCTTTCTTTTTTAAACGTTATTATTATTACAAAAAGCCCGTAGTACACGTGGAGTGAATAGCCATAAATCCCTTCGTTTAAACATTTATGACCCACACGCATGCCAGCCGCTCAACAACCCATGGGGACACAGAATGTGAGCTCGGCCTTGCAAGCAATCAGCTCCAGGTCCTTTGCCGCATTCGTGCACTTCCGTTGCTCACCGCGTCTTTCCACCTACTGGACAGGAAGAAATAATACCCTGCAAAACGGAAAAGGAATAAGTGAATAATGGCTACAGGCTTGCGGCGACAAATTTTGCAGTGTAGCTGACCCTGACGAAGCGGAGAGGACAGATCTTGCGCAGAAAATACCGCAACGCAAATATACCAAAGTTCGGTTGTAAATAGTCAACTGGTGTTTCCAGTGTTGGCGACGCAGCAACGATAGACTCAGATTGTCAGAGCGGTTCTCGGTGGATGCGTATATCTCGTGCAAGCTCATGTTTCGTGCTGGCCATTGTGGTGCAGTTCTGACTTCGGCACTCCCCTCATTTGTGTACCTTGCGATCCATGAGGACCCAGTTGACCACTCAAACCGGCAGTATCTGGCGTGCTCTACGTCACCGGGTAGGCACCTTCGCTGTGCTCGCAGTGGCGCTGACTACCACACCTCCACTCTTTTTGCCAGATTTATAGTCTCATATCCCCAACTGAGTTTTGTCGTTTCCGGAACTTAATCCGCGCACCCGACAAACACTTTGAAGCCTGTCACGATTAATGATCCGGCCGAGATCCACATGGCACCACATTTTGCCGGATGTGGGTGCACTTCATGCAACATGTGGATTGCAAAGATAGCTTCGAGAACCTCGCGATGCAACTAGACCTTCCCGATCGGGCAATCAGATTCTGCAATACGAGTAGGCGGGGGGTTTGGGGTGACGATGGACTATTATTGATATTGTGGACAAGGTAACTCTGGGTTTTGACAGGGCTACTAGAGTTTCGGCTACAGCCTCGTTTTACTTCTGGCATGGTGTTGCACCGAGGTTAGATGAGATCAATTGGAATGGCTTTAGAAAAAGAGCCATTTCGGTATCTGACTGTTGCCGATGCACACTCAAATGGCATGAGGTTGCAGTTGACCCCGGATTTCTCATACCAAAAGAGATGGATGTACAAAATTGATGTGAAGCTTCGGCGTATGAATCGAGCAACTACTTCTCTGCCTAAATCAACCATTGACCTTGCGCGCTTACCTCGCCGTCCCACCACCATCGGGGAGCCCCTTCTGGGATTTCGTCCATTTCGTCAGCGCACGCACAAAACAAACTAGCCCCCATCGACAACAGTCTGGATAATTCTGTCCCCGGGTTAACGAGAACAAGGAGAGGTCTACAATATCAACGAATCTTCGTGAAGTTTTCCTAGATTGGAAGCGTATCGCAACTTGCCGTATCCGATCTAACAAGACTTTCACCAATCACTTCCATGTAAATGGTGGAAAACAAGTGTAGTGGGATTGCCTCTCTCTAGAATAGGTCAAGAGTGTTCAGGTTTGGAATGTGTCGCCATCCAGTTCTACAGAAAGTCTTGGGACCAGCGATTTCTTCGAATCCAGCATGCTATTGGGTTCTCCACAAATTGGAGAGTTGGGGGTGTAGCGCCGGCCAGTTTGTTCTAAATCTTTGTCGAAGAAACCGGAGCGTGGCGCGTACGAGACACAATAACATGAATGGATGTGTGAATGCTCTAACTTAGCTATGGAATTTAAACAGCATGCTTAAATCAGATGATCGATGAGCCTTGGATGGGTATGAGTGTGCCTAAGTAAAAAACGTACGTTGCATGCTGCCAACACATACATATATTTCTAATAACAGTTATCTGAAGTGGAATCTCATCATCTTTTTCTCGTTTGATGCCGTACTAACGAACAAATATTAACTCAACCTAAGAACTGAAGTATCTATGCAATCAATGTCCCAACAATTTAGCAACCAATGCATGGACCATCTCAGAGAAATATTCAAATTGAAAAATATAATATAATAACAAAAGTTCAGGGGCAAAGTTTTCCAGAGAACTCTTTCCCAGGGTACAGGAGCATTGGATAGGGGCAGTGAAGAGGTGATGCACGACATCCGGGAGTTGGACAGAAGCCACCAACGCCATGGCACAAATTGAGCAACTCCGAAAAGGCCAGGAATAGAAATCGGACAAGCAGCACGAAGCGCATGCTTGCAGGAATGTCTGTTGCGTCCCCGCTTCCCAAGTACTTAGCCCGCCAGGACCCCCGCTTCGGCTGCCACTTGCAAATCTTCACTTGGTCAGATCCATTTGCGTGCGTGCAGGTTTATATCTGCATTCCCAATCCATCGCGTACCTCAGACAGTCGAGCCCGCAGGACCCGCACCAGTGTACCACAGCGCTCGATCTGTTGCTCCTCGTCGCATCCAATAGTATTCGTTTCGTGTTCATTGCACGACCTTACACTGTGGAAAGTAGTGCCCTGTGCGTCTAGGTGTGGTTGAGGAGGTTGTAGTTGGTGGACCAATAAGTCTGAGGAAAACTGACGCTGCTCTGTAGGTATTGTGGACTGTCGACAGATCATAAGCCTTCAGGACTAGGAGAGTGACGCGTATTATTGGTGGGCAGATGAAACTGTTGTGAGTAGGTGGTAGTTGTAAGTGTTGCTTAACTGCATCAAGTGCTGCGAAGGAAAGTGTCGGTGAAACCGTCGGAGTGTAGGTTTGGGAACGGTCCTAGTAAGATAGATGGCTTTGGGTATGGGTGTCCCGGTGGAACACTTCGATATTTTTGACCTCCACAACTATGCAGACCATGAATATTGGTCAGACTTGGAAGACCTCGAAGTGGACGAGGAGTTTGCTTTCACTCCCAGAGAATTCGAGCCTGTTGTTCCACGCAGTTCCAAACGGACCTATGGAGTGATCGTTAATAGTGAGGCAGTGCCTGAGCGAAGGCAACGGCGCAGAAATCATGATCAATTTGAGCTTTTGCGTGCCACCATCCCGAATTCATGCACTGTAAGTTCTTGTGTGGCTATTCCTTCATTTACGAGCAGGAAAATAATTAGAAAACTTTTGTTGATCAAGTCGATTGGTCATTTGGTTTAAAGTTATGTTCAGTTTCTAGAATTTCCAGGTCGTGTTCTAAATGTTGCGATACGTGACTCACAAGCTCTGTTCCGGATTTTTCAGGATGACAAGTCATCAATCCTCGCAGATGCGCATGAGTACATCGAGAAGTTGCAAAGACAAATACAGGAGCTGCAGTGTGAGCTCGATGCTTCGTCTTGTTTCGAAGACGACTTGAGTTGCTGTGAAGATGATGTGAGCTCTTGCGAAGATGATGCAAGCTCCTGTGAAGACGACTTGACCCTGTGGTTTACAATTGAAAAGAGAATTGTAGACTCAAATGCTGCTCCCAAATCGTACAGTGCATTGTCCGGCATATGCTCGCAACCGATGGTATGCGCTTGCAGTTCTTTGGGCGTTTTGCTTCGATTTTTGGATGAGTGATGTGAAATTCATCAACGCGTAGCGCCCAATGGCTCACTCTGAAATGTCTGTGCAATCAGGTTGAAGTAGTGAGGAACGAAGAAGGATTAAAAATCTACGTCGAGTGTAACAACACTCCCGGGCTGTTGGTGGACATGTTGGAATTATTGGAATCAAGTGGTCTGAACGTGGAACAAGCAAGAATATCTTGTCAAGAAGTTTTTTTCTTGGAATGCTTAGTATTGAAGGTATGGAACGGATTCCTTTTAGACTCAAATCGCCAGTTGCATTATGAAAAGCCTGCTGACAGTGGCAGTTATTTTGGCTGGTGCATAACCACCAGATTGACTATTTGCCGACATGAATTTGCTCGGACTAGTAGCTAACAGTAGTGTCCATAAAGATTTGATCGTTCTTAGTTCACAACATGTTGCTAATGTTTTCATCTGTATCGTACAGGTTGAGACCAGTGATGAAAATGACGAAGCCCACAGCGAGCGTGTGTCGCGCTTGATCGCCGAGGAAGTGGCAGCAAGTTTGAGGTCTCTCATTTTCAAGCAGGCTGAAGTCATGTTACAATAAGAACAGGAACTTCTTCGAATTACGATCTGATCCGACTTCGTTATGGGCGCACGCTTTCCCTCATATTTATGAGTATCCCGTTCGCAAGCTGGATCGGCTGAATTTAAGAGCACAATGCAGTTTGTCATACCGTCGGCATTGGATTGAAGCAGAAAGACGCAATCCAGATGGACTGAACTGTCAAATTCATCCTCACTAATACTCCATTCTCACAATTCTTGTTGGGAAGGGGTGAGGATTCACGTGCTCATTCCGGCAGAATGCCGAGGTCGAGCTGCTTCATTCAATTTCCCTTACAGCAGCGGGGAACTATGACGGCTGTCCAGTCTCTTTGGCAGGCGAACTTTTGTCGCCTTAGACTGCAGCAGCGTTGTCATCAATACCAATGAAGCTCGTACTGGTTTCCTCAACGGCTCGCAGAGTTTGTAGTAAACAAGTACTGGTTACATTCAGCATACACTTAAGTTTAAAGTCATACGGCACTCACTCATGCTACCTCCCTTTGTAGTGTATCACTATTTGTCGGGCTGGTCGGTTGTAACTGATATCAGTTTTCTCAATTAGATCTTATTTTCAACAAAGAAACGTCCAAGAGACCATCTCTGGTCTCGTCCACGAAGGCCTTATCTGAATGGTCGTTCCTCGTTGCGTTGTTCACTTCGTGGAACATCACTTGACCACATTGCAGGAACTTTTTTGATTTTAACTTCTATTTATACTATTTATAAATGTATGCTTTGTAAATATAATCTCTTATGTTCCACTTCAGCAAGGCCAACTGCTGGATTTAGTTGTAATAACAAATTCGCTTGTCAATAGTCCCGAATTATCTCTCCAACCACCTGGTGGACATAATCCCATATGGGGGAAGTCCGTTGCTGGCTAGTGGCGTGAGCAAGAGTACAGTAACCATACCAGCAAGTTTTTGTTACCATAAATTGGACCCTCTCTTCAGTAAACGAAGCCGTGACAAGAACCATTTTTTGCACTATGACGGACGACTCACTGCCCCCGCACCAGAGATGTCCTCTGGATAGACATTCCCCGTAGAACATCTGCGCCCGACGTCCGGGCAGAGGGTTTCTAACTTCTCAACTTCCTTCCCGTCTTCCTTCACACAACGCCGACCTAACACTCGTAGTATGCAAAAACTTACTATGAACTATCTTCTCTCTGCGATAGCTTCACTGTGTCTCATTCATGCTCAAAGCAGCACATTCTGTTATTTCTCAGAGATCGCAGGAGCTTAGTTGTGATGCAACTTCCATCCGCGTCCGTTGTTTATATCTTGTGGTGACCACAGTGCCTCCACAGACTGAACAAAATCCACTTCGATGGACCTTTTCCGAAACATTCTAATTCTCAAAATCCTATTGGAAGAGGAAGAGATTCGCACTCCTTGTCTCGAAAATGAAGAAAGAGTAAGTAAAAGTGTGTGCACTTTGAGAATTTAACGTTCGTTTTGCAGTTAAAAACATGCGAATTAACATTTTCATACTTTCTAAATATACATACATGTGAGACACACAGTAAATTTTTTGATAAGCAGTAGAAAGCGTCGGAAGGATTTAATATAGCAGGAAAAATCTAGTGATGTTTTAAAAGAAAAAATCATGATTACAGAGATTGAAATCAATCCCCTACGTCTTTGTCCAAGTTGTCTGTCCCAGGGCAAGTGCACTGTGCCACCAGTGGGGGAGTCGATCTTCACTGATCCGCTTCGGTGAATCCTCTAAGCTGACTACTCTAGAACACATGCCTTCAGAACCATAAGAATGTGCGGACTCTGCCACGTGTTCCTTCTCAAATATTTTCCTTAACCTTTTCCAAATCGACTGACGCCCTTTGTGTTCATAATGTGTTTTTCAACCGCCACCTGGAAACGTCGTAGTGAACACCTGCGGGAATCTCATGCTGCGTGTTCACCGAATGCCGGAGCGCTGACTTCTCCTAATTGGGAGCAAGGCGATCCACAAAGGTGCAGCGGACCTATCGATATGCCAACCTGAAAACACCCTCAAACTCCCTGCAGCTTCGCTTTCTGCGACGCGATTTTGTCGTGATTGTCGAAGCGCTGACAACGCACGATTCTGGCTAATTATACAAGGTTTTACATCCTTTATTGCATCTTGTTATTCTGGGGTTGATTTTCGCCAATCCAACCAGAACCAGGAAACTGCCGCGAATCACAAGCACCGAGATCCCACATTGTCGTGGCTTACATTCGGAGGTAGGTGCTGCTCATGTTCCGTGTGGAAACACAAGTGTCCTCCATAGCTGTCACTTTCCAGGACCCTCGATTAAGCATCAACAAGGAGGATCTTGTTCTGAATCTGACGCGCAACGAGTCGACACTCAGCACGGCGGTACCCGGACTTGAGCACAACTGGCATATTCGGGTACTCATCATCCGCTCTGTATGATCCATGCGGACCTAGTTGACCCTTTACGGATCAGATTTGGCATAAATATGAGCGTTGTTCGCGAGCAGCATTGTGGCAAAATTGCAGCAACTACCAGGACCTCTTGCCTAATTTGTCCTTCTCCCTATTTGCCGTGACATCGCCACCCAGAAGCTCCTCACTTTAGTTTTCAGCCAACTGTGCTAGTGCTCTCACCATGCAAATCACCAAGTACCATCAGTCATCGCTGCACCACCGCAGCAATAGTTCGGCGGACTGGGTGTTGCACTTCCTCCCCAACGTCTGCGCATATTCATTAAGATTTGTCGATGGTTACTGGCGGTGTGTTGTCACGGTACCACGAAGCGGTGGAGATTCGGCATCTCATCAGCGACGAGCAATTGTGCTACGTGGAGATTGGCTCAGATTCGATGGCTCAGCGCTACCAATCTCATATTCTAGCCATACCGCTTCTGGGGTGGGTCAGCCCTTCTTTTGTTTTCTTTTTCTTTTTGACATAAACGAGGTTTACCCAATTGGTGTTTAGGTTGTACACACACGAGGCATCCAGAGTCCTAACACCCTGGATTTAGGGTGGACTTTGAAACACAATCACTTGCTGATTTATTGTCTACATTGATTTATTCTCTATTTAATTAGTTACATTTCACAATCAAATTGTTTTGTGGGAATTTAGAATTTTAACATATTGATTAGTCTATTCTACTTCCAAACAATTTGCAAATCATTCTCAATCTTTTCTAATTGCACAAAAAGGCCTCTTTATATTCTTATTGTTTATTATTGTTGTTATTTTTGTTTGTTTGTTTGTTTGTTTGTTTGTATTTTTTTGGTTGATTTTTACTATATATAACTACATTTTGTGAGATTTGACCAAATTAATTTTTTAGTATAATGATCACTTCTCTCCATTGTTCAACCTTTTGGATCGCAAGTAGAGCCTCATCGCTCTGCATCTTCTGAAATGTGAGTGAAAGTTTGTTACATTATAATTTGTGCAGACTCGGTAGCTTGCCATGCCTCACACTTCTCATATTTTCCAGCTTTGCAATCAAAGATCTTACAATTAATGTATAATGAATTTTAGATTTGGTTAGAAAAAGAATATATAGAAGGATCTGTGCAGGCCTTTGAAGGACAAAAGGTGGATACAGTGAACAAGATATAGAAGGGATGACGTTAGAGCACGTGAATTCAAGAAAGGAGGAGGAGGAGCTCTTCTCAACCATAGGTGCCTGTAAGCTTGCAAATAAGCCACACTCTACTCGATTTACAAAGAAAGAAACCCTATCCCCAAGATTTGAAAGAAGTTATTTAGGTTTCCTTGTGAAAACCACTCTAAGAATCATTGAAGTAGATAATAAAAAGATATGTGCTAAAATTGAATTTCTTTCTGATTATATTACAATTCCTTGTTTTGTAGAAGGAAACCTCCCCTCTTCTCTTCTAATTTTGAGCTATGGATAAACCATCTATAATATAAGATAGAAGATCAAATAGAAATTAGGAAATTTTTAGATAAATATTATTTCTATTTTTAATCAAACTCAAAGAAGATAATTAAAAAAGTACTACTATTCTCACCTTATAGAATTTCTTTTGGCTTATGCACATTTTAAGACTGGAATCTTCATTTTAATGCTAAGTCTATTTGAAATCCTAATTTATTATATGGCTTGAAAGGTATTAAGGTTCCATATGGATTATCCCTAAAAATATATCAAATAAATTCTAAAAAGTGGCCCTTCAAGTGATAGCCTATTTGGGCCAAGTTTTTGGAAATGGACTTAAAAACTACAAAAGTCATAAGTCAAGATTTTGTGTAGCTCTTCATTTGAAGGATGGTTGAGAATTAGAAATTTAAGTGGTTAATTCAATTACAAAAAAAAAAAAAAAAAAAAAAAAAAAAGATTCTAATAGACTATAATATTCTCTTTATACGATGTAGAGTTTGCCTTGATATTAGACATAGGATTAAAGACTACGAAATACTTGGACAAACTAAGAAAAAATAAATAAAAAAGATAGATAAAAATAAAACTAAACTCAAGACAAATAAAGAAATTAATAGTCAACAAAAGAAGAGGTTGTCTACCATCGGTATTAAAAAAAATAAAAGAGATGAATAGGAGGAAAAAGACATAGACGAATTTAAGATGGTGTTGGGGATATATATTTTGGAAGTTTAGAAAACCTTCTAGAATATTCTAGAGGTTTCATAGATAGTGAAAGTTGATTGAGAAGCTTCCTAGTTGGTAAAAGTAGCTAAAGAAGCTTCATAATTAGTGGAAGGAGCTTGAGAAGCTTTTAAGTTGGTAGAAAAAGTTTGAGAAGCTTCTTAGTTTGATGGAAGCTATTCAAGAAGCTTCTTAGATAAGAATATATATTGGAATTAAGGCTAAAGAATTCTTCAATCTCTACAATGCATCTCTTCAAGTTCTAACTTATATTTCTTAGTATTGTTTGTGTATTCATCTAGATAATTCCATTTCTTATTGGTTTTTTTTTTAAACCTTTTCTAATTCAAGTCTCTTATTTTGTATTCTTGTATCTTTGATAATTTGTAAAGATTTTTTTCATATTTAATATCAAAATTAGATTTTTTTTATTGGACAATGGATTATCTCTTTTCTTAAAAATATACTAATGCTTTAGAAGTTGTAGATTATCTTCTTCTAAATTAATATTATTTTTTTATAGATTCATTATTTTTTTTTTCTCTTAGAATAGTTGGAAGTCAAAACATTAATATGATCAAATCTTTTGAGTTGAAGTTAGACACTATCATAAGCACTCTTATTACTTTATCTACTAGGATAGTAGAGATTAAAAGAATTGTTGCAAAACTTCATAATAACGCAACATCGGAAGTACTACAACTTAGACTATATCCACTTTCAACTTCTATGCTTAAGAATGCAATATTATCTATGCTACATGAAGAAAATATATCTATTTAGTAATATAAGAAGCGTCAAGTTAGTCATCCAAAGAAATATGATGGTATTCATTCAAAGTTTTGAGGATTTGTTAATCAAATTTGATTGATAATAGTTTTACAACGTGATACTTATCCAATAGAAGAATCAAGGGCTGGATTGGTTAGTACCTTGCTTATGGGACAAGCATTATCATAGTTTGCTTCCTTGTTTGAAAAGAGATTACTAATTTTAAGAACCTTTAAAGATTTTATAGAAGCATTTATAGAAGCATTTGAAAAATATAATAAGACTCATTGGACAATAACTAAGATTTGAGCATTATAACAAAAGACATGCATTGCATGAGTCTATGTATCCAATTTTAGATAACTAATATGTGGCATCAATTGATATGAAGAAACCTTGATGGGTCGATTCTAATGGGAATTAAAAGACGATATAAAAGATTTGTTATTATTGCTTCTGGATCCATAATTGCTCTATAAAGCCATCAACCAAGCTGTGAAATGTAATAATTGACTATTTTAATGTCATCAAGATCAACATTCATAGGCCTCAACAAAATAACACATAATCTGATACAATCTTATTATATCAGCAAGCAATTTGAATTCACATTCAAAAATAAAAGATATGAAATTTAATGTGGTGCATTTTAAACCTCTTAGTCTACAAATAAAGAAGAATTGGATGAAAAAAGGTTAGTGTTTATATTATGGCAATGAAGGCCACAAGGCTCATAATTGCCTGGAGAAATAAAATCAACACATCATCAAAACTGAGAGTGCAACCATTCAAGAAAACAAAGATGTTCAAGCATAGTTGAGATTATGTAGTTAGATAATTCAATATTGTAAAACTATTTAGGTTCCTCTTTTTTTGCTCAACTTGCTTGATGCTTTACAATTCTTTTGTATTTTGGCCCTCAAAAGCTTTAGGCAATCACTTCATTGAATTCAAGGGCATTTGCTTATTTTTTAAATATAGCATTTGCTAAGCTTTATAAAATTCCTCTAATAAAAAAATCCAAACATGTTCATATAGACATGATAGATGAATGGTTTTTATCCTCTTATAATATCATTCATGAAACAATACATATAGAAGTGCTATTTGAAGATCATAGCAATCAAATTGTATTCATTGTTATTATAACTTCTTCAAATCTTATTATTTTGGGACTTTCTTGATTGAAAATGCACAATCTATATATATAAATTAGAAATCATAAAGAATAATATTTCTAATAGAAATTCCTACAAAAAGACTTCATAAAAAATCATAAGTTAATAAGCTTTTATTTGTTGAAATAAGGGCTTTTATAAGATTGGCCAAAGAAAGTACACTATTTGTTATTTATACAACTCCAACCAAAGAAGATATGACTTTATCAATAAATATTTTAGAATAGTATAGCTAATTTTAAGATATTTTTTAGAAGAAGAATATTGATATATTATTGGAGCACCAATCTTACAATTATACCATAGATTTTCAAAAAAGAACACAACTACCTTTTGGTCCAATTTATAACCTTTTTCAAAATGAGCTTTCAACATTGAAGGATTATATTGATGAAAACCTTGCAAAGAACTTCATCAAGCATTCAAAGTTTCTAGCATGTGCACTTATACTCTTTGTGAAGAAAAAAAATAGTTTCTTATATATGTACGTTGATTATTAGAGATTGAATAAGATAACGATGAAAAATTATTATCTACTATTATTAATCTTAAGATTTTTAGAACAACTTGGCCAAGCCAAGATTTATATTAAGAGAGATCTTTGTAGAGCATATAACTTAGTAAAAATCAAGGAGGGAGACAAATGGAAGATTGCATTTTGGATAAAATATGGACACTTTGAATATAATGTCATGTCTTTTGGATTTACAAATGCACTCATTATTGTTTAGCATTTAATGAATGATATCTTTTAAAAGCATCTAAACAAATTCATATTAGTCTATCTTAATGATATCTTGATCTATTCAAAAAATCTAGAGGAATACGAGGAGCATGTAAAGTTGATATTACAAAAGCTACAAGATGGGAGTTTGTAGATCAAGCTAAAAAAAATATGTATTTCATCAATCAAAGATGGAATTTTTGGAATACATCGTATTTATTGAGGATTTGATGATGGATCCTAAGAAGGTGGAGGCGAATATACAATGGGCCATTCCAAAGACTATAAGAGACATATAATATTTTTTTGGATTTGCCAATTATTATAAAATCTTCATTAAAAATTACTCTCAAGTTGCAGTCCTTTTTACTTGATTGACATGTGAAGATAAGTACAAATAGGAGCTTCAAGTGGAAAAGGCATTCTAAGATCTCAAGGCAGCATTTACCATAGTTCTAATCTTGGTATATCCAAACTTTATAAAAATATTTTACATTGAAATTGATACTTTGGATTTTGCACTAGAGACTGTACTTTCACAAATGAATATAGATAGTAAATTCCATCCTATTGCATTTTATTCTCAAAAATTTTCTATTGCTAAAATTAATTATAAAATCCATAATAAAGAACTTTTTACTATTGTAGATTCTTTTCAAAAATAGTGTCATTTTTTCAAAGGAGCAATGCATCCTATGACTATATATACAGATCACAAGAACTTAAAATATTTTATATCAATTTGGATTCTTAATCAATATTAAACTCAATGGAATATATTATTATCTCAATTTAACTTTGCTATCACTTATTGACCTGAGAAGCAACAAAGATTATCTGATATTTTATCAAGGAGATCATATCTTGTATTAAGAATAGGAAATTCAATGTATAATCAACAATATATAATTTCATTGAAGCTAGAATAACTTTGCCTTTGTATTACTATTACATTAACACCTATTGATTTTAATTTCCTCAATGAAGTGTGTATTATAACTACTAATGATACTTTGGCCCTTGATATTAAGTATAGTCTTAATAAAAATATTGACAAGTTGAAGCTTGAGGAAGACCTTTTATACTTTGAAGAATATTTGTATATCCCAAAAAAACTATCACAATTATGCATTCTTCAATCTTGCCATGACTTTCCAACTGTGGGTCACTTTTGATTTAACAAGATCCTAAAACTTATTTCTTGAGACTTTTGATGGCTTCAAATGTGAAAGGTTGTAAAAAACTTTGTGTTGTCTTGTAATATCTATTCAGAGTCCAAAAATCCTCGATATTATTCTTATGGATTTTTACAGCCCTATCATATTCTAAAATAGTCATGGTCTTCTATCTCAATGGATTTCATAACACATCTATCGCCATCCAATTCATTAGACAACATCTTTATAGTGATTAATTGACTCACAAAGATGGCTCATTTAATTCCTTATAAGAAGATTGCTTCTAGTGAAAAAACGGCAAGACTCTTTTTTGATAATATATATATATATATATATATATGAATATCATGGCCTTTTAGATGAATTATAAAATATTATATTATAAATTATATTATATTAAAATATTATATTATATTATATTATATTAAAATATTATATTATGAATTATAAAATATCCTTTTAGATGGAGGATCCCACTTCATACCTAAATTTTAGAGATGAATTTTTAAAATATTAAAAATAAATATTAAACTTTCTTCGACTTTCCATCCTCAAACTAACAACCAAATAGAACGATTTAATCAAATTTTAGAGCAGTATTTACAATACAACATCAACTATCAACAAGACAATTGGATCTTATATCTATTGTTAGTAGAATTTACATATAATAATACCATTCATGCCTCAACTCAGCAAATACCATTTTATTCCAACTATGGATATTACTATAAGCTTAATCTATAGAATATATGAAAGAACAACAATCCAACAGCCAAAGGATTTATATAGCATCTATTACAACACCAAACAACCTTGAAGCTTCAATTCTAAACAGCTCAAGATACTTACAATGCATCTTCAGATTTGTTTTAGAACCAATATGAAGTAAACTTGAGTGGAATATATTTTGTATGTACATTGGTAAATAGAGGTGATATTCAATTCTTTGTCATCTCTTCCTCTTTTGTTTTGTTTTATTTTGTTTATTTTTTTTAATTTGATTTAATTTAATTTAAGTATTTTTTCAAATAACCTTTCAAAAAATTAAAACAATATTTTGTAGTGTGGTTGATAACCATGTTGTGAAAGATGTGACACATCATTGGTACTGAAAGTGCGCATAATATGGATGCAAGGGGGCATATGGATGTGTTGGCTCCATAGATACCAATGCAAAGGCTTGTAATTGAGGTGTTGAATGTGTGAGAGCAATGTATGTGTGTGTAGGATGTTCCCTACATGTAGGAAAACACAATGGATTGGAGGGGGCAAGGATTGAGGTGTGTTGAGGCAATAGGGATATTTTCTTATGTTGTTTTAGTTGTAAAGGAGAAAAAAAGTGGATGCAAGAGGATGATGTAAATAAGGGGGGTGGAAGATGTTTGTAATGTGGGGTGGGTGTGTGTGGAAGAGTGAAGGGATATTGGAGACATGATTGGAGTTTAGGTGAGAACATGAAGCAATGGGGTTAGGCGAGCGAAACTCGTGTGGTGGAAAAGCGGGGTGACAAGAACTTCATGCCTGCGCGCCGTGAAGGTGGGTGGGTGGGCGGGCGAGGAGAAGGAGAAGGAAAAGGGGGGTTACCCAAAAGGCAGTGTGCACCGGCCGGGAATCGAACCCGGGTCTGTACCGTGGCAGGGTACTATTCTACCACTAGACCACCGGTGCCCTCTCTGTGCGGTCGCCGCCGCGCCGCTGCCGGGGATCGAACCCGGGTCACCCGCGTGACAGGCGGGAATACTTACCACTATACTACAACGACTGCTCGGCCGCCGGCGACTCGCGGCCCCCTCCCAGGGGCCGGATGGCCGAAACCCCTTTCACACCGCACATACCCAACCCTTATCTCGCACCGATCCCACCCCCAGTATCCTCCTCGTCTGCCGTGCAGCTACCTCACTACCACGCCGCACCACGCGGCCTCACCTCCAGGCCACGGCCCCTTCGTGCGGGCCATCTCCCACTCCCACTCCAGACATGCTTCCCCACCATCTTCGTTTCATGCATCCACTCTTGCCTACTCGTCACCTTACATTGTTCATCACTCAGCTCTTGTTTTATTGCAACTGATTTCACAATGCATCGCTTGCTTGCCCAAACAATTGCAGGTGTCAAAGTAAGAAGATGCCTTGTAGAAAGTATTTGGAGAAATAGCCCATCACTCAATTAGGGAATGGTGGATGGATGTGGATCCCATATTGCAAAAGTGTGATGTAGTGGTAATATAGAATGTGCCACTAAAGATTTTGAACCTCGTTGATAAATGGTTGGTTATTGTCCAACACAACTATATGTGCCATCTCTTACAATGATGCAAGGTTTTGTAAATGAATACAATACATATTGTTTGGAAATTTTGTTTGTTATTTGTCTCGCTTTTTTTTTTTTTTTTTTTTTTTTCCTTTTATGTAGACAAAGGCTATATTTCAATTGCATTGTGTTGCACTAGTACAAATTTTGGCAATTTGTATTACAAGCCGCATACAAAAAATAAGCAATTTGGTTGAACATGAATTTATATAATGAAACTTTTTTTTTTGGCAAGTAAGCATTTTAGCTAAGCATAAATTGTCTTATGGAGCTACATTTACCAAATAAAAATCTTATCAAGTGTAAATTTGTGTTGGACCCTTTGGCAAGCAAGGATTTTGGCTAATTAAATATATCTATACTAGCATGCATCCGGCAAGTAACTGTTTTAGATAGTTGTCTATATGTGAACTTACATTTATTTGCTTATATTAAATCACCAGGTTGGAGGTTTAAAATGGAGCATCTTTTTTTGATTTTATAGTTTCATACACAATTATCATATACAAGACAAGATAAATCAAACAAGCATGTACTTTGCAAACAATCCATTCTAACTTATTAGTGTGAATATTAGTTGTTGATGCCAATTTTAATACAAACCTATACTTCTTATTAGTGTTGAATTTGGATATTAAAATACTTTGGATGAGTGTATCTTATTTAAAATTTGGATAAAATCTTAAATAGATTTGATAATCAAGCTTTCTATTCAATCATTTTTATAAATAAGAATTTCTGAATATAAAAATGATTAAGAATCCACAATGATTGTTATACTTCATAAATATCTTTTTTTTTTTTTTTTTTTTTTTTTTCTATTTTTATTACATGTATTATTTTCTTTAAAGGCTTAATATTTTTATTGTTATTAATTTTAACTTTTTGATGTAAGTTTTTTTTAAAAAAACTTGTTTTCAACTTTTTTATTTATTTTTTAATATCATGAGTTATTTTTGAATTCTTTAAACCTAAATTATTAGTAAAGATTTACATCTATTTTTTATGATATTATATTTATCAAATGTTTAATATTATATAATTAAATATAAAAATAAAATTAAAAATATTATATTATTTATATAGTATTTTTTTTAAATATAAAATTAAGTTATAATATTTTATAATGTGTATATAATAAACTTCTTTAAAAAGTATTTAAGTACAAATAAGTTCTATTAGAAGGTCAATTTCAATTTTATAGTGTCAAAATTTAGAAACGATAATTGCAATGGTATTTTTTGACTTCTACAAATACATATAATAACACAACTATTGTTTGGTATATTATCTATATTATTTGAATTGTATTTTATATTAAATTAAACTGAAATATTTAAGATATATATTTTTAAATATAAAAATAATATTTCTTTTGAAATTTTTCAAATGTTCAAGCTTTTCATAAAATATTTTGTATTACATTGTTCTTACTTATGTATGAATTAAATACATTTGGTTTATATGGATTGCAAAACAATATCAATTTATAAACTCTTGTATCTCAAGTGTCACAAAGTTTGAGAAGTTCTATGCATTCTATTTTTAAAGAATTTTTTCAAATTCCAATTGATATAATTTTATAAATAAAAATTCCATATTATTTTATAAAATTTTAAAATATAACTAATATTTGTAATTATTTCATATATATATATATATATTATGACAAAATCATACATTAGTAGAATCAAATGTTGATTGATAGTGTAGAATACAAGAAAAAATTCAATGTCATTAAAAAAGATTAAGTTTATATTGGAAGGATCCAAAATAAATTGCTGTATGTTGTTTTAAAAAGAAATAAAACCACAAAATAAAAAAATTTATTTTAATAGAACATAACCTTTTGAAAAAATATTTTTTCTTATATTACATAACATTGTGCAATTGGACTCTTATACAACATCATTTTACAAAGGCCAAATATTATCCTTTTAACTTTTAACTTTTATTTTTAATACAAGTTTTTTTTGGATCTAAAAATCCTTTAGTTAATATATCTTTTTTGTTGAATATTAATGCCTCTACTTATTTTCTTCTTTATAAATATACTATGTGCTATAATATAATTTTATTATAAAAAATCAAACTTATGCATGTAAAACTTGTAAATAAATAATCTTTATCTTTTAAAAGTATCACTTATAAATTTCTATTAGTAGAAGTATTTATTAAAGGTCATAAAAATATAGTAGTATTTTATATTATAAACATTTAATGAATGTTATAATTTTAGGATTATTAAGATTATTTCTCAAATAGATTGAATATTTTATAATCTTAAATTTCTTCTTCATTTGTCCAATTAAATAGAAATATATATATATATATATATATATATATATATATATATATATATAAAACTTTTGGACTTATAAATGCTCTAATTATTTTTTAACAATTCATGAATGAATTATAAGTCCAAAAGTTATATATTTTGTGAATTTTAAAATAATATCTTTGTATGTTGTTTGGTCAATATTCTTATCTATTCCAAGAATATAGAAGAATATGAACAACATGTTTGCTTTGTATTAAAAAAATTTAGATATACAAGATTATATATAAAAAATTAATATATATATATATATATATATATATGTATTTCATACAATCCAAATTTTCACATTTGGACAAGCACCATATAATTCATCAAGTGTATTATTAGTTGCTTATATTATTTATCTATGCTCCATATCAATTCGCCACTTTTGTTTCATGTAAAGATCTTTGGACATTAAATTTATTTCCAAACCATGGTCAATCAAAGCAACAACCGGCTCATCTATATCTCCAATCTTTATTAATACCTGTGTAGTTGCTCTAATCCAATGCTTTTGAGTGTAATGACTTGAAATCTCTTTCTCTTTATTACTTTGATCATTAAAATTTATTCCTTGATTATGACTCCTTTCTTCACTTGTTAATTGTTTGCAATAATTATCAAATTTATCTTCTTCATCCTCATATATACATTATCATAGTAGAAAGAATTTGCCTCAAAAAAGTGCGGAGCTTTTGGCTGCTACTAATTATTCAATCAAGATCCAAGTATAATAAAACCTCTAAATTTATATAAAAGATTTTCTTCTTAGGATTATTACATCCAATATATAAGTCTTATTTCTTCAAAATATTCAAAATAGAATAAATACTCTAAAACCCTCATTCACCCATAGGAAGGGAATTGTTTCCAAATTTCAATAATCTATAACTTTCAATCCAAATGTCCAAATTCACTCCAAATTTACATAAATTATTGATGCATTCTTAACAACTATCAGCACAAATTTCAGCTATTGATTCATTAATGATCTTTAGATATCCCTAAAATCCTAATAATAGCTTCAAACCTTTATTTACAAGTACATGTTGTCGTGGCAAAAGTCCGCTTTGAGTAGACGTAAGGTTCCTCTTTACAATCAAGTTGGATCTAATATGCATAAACCTTCTTAAGTCTCTCTTTTGGTAGTTACAAAACCATGTGTATAATAAATCAATAAACTAGAAGCTTGAAAATTTATAAATCCAAATCCAGCTATTTAAATAAGTTCAAAATTTGGAAATACAAAATTCACTTCTTTAGTCATCTTCACAAAAATTCTCAACTGTGAATTTATTATCAATCTTCACAAAAATTTATTATCGATCACCAGATATTTTCAAAATATTAGCAAGTAATTTTATAAGTCAAAACCAAACCAGAATCAAAATTATGAATTATATTTATAAAAACATAATTCATAATTCATAATTTTGATCATTACCACTAAATTTATAAAAACATAATTCATAATTTTGATAAAACATAATTCATAATTTTAATCATTACCACTAAATTTTGAAGCTGTGAATTTATTACCAATCGTCAGATATCACCAAAATATTAGCAAGTGATTTTAGAAGCCAAAATCAAATTTGAAACTTGAAAATTTATATTTTGAGATCTAGCTATTTAAATAAGCTCAAAATTTGAGAGCATAAAACTTATATCTTTGATCATCATCACACTAAAATATCTGCTTCCAATTTGTTGCTAAACGACTGGTATCACCAAATCCTTGATAAGTACTTTTGAAAGTCAAATCCAAACCAGAAACTTAGAAATTCATATTTTGAGATCTAATTATTCAAATAAGCTTAAAATTTGGAAGCATAAAACTTACATCTTTGATCATCATCACACAAAATTTCTAATCCAAATTCATTGCCAATCAACTGGTATCACCAAATCCTTATCAGGTACTTTCAAAAGTTAAAATCCTCGATGCCCGAGAATAAAATTTGCCATTTCTCCCTAATCAAAGTCTCAATTGATATGAGATTATAGAAATAGATTCTTTATAGTATAAATAATATGTATACAAAAAATGAACTTCAAATTCATCTAGAAATTCAAAATCTAGCTTAAAGCAAACCCTTCTATTTATCTAACTTCTTTAAAATTCTAGTTTAATTTGCTAATTTTAACTAGCCATATCTCACTCATTCTAGACTCATTTCTATCAATCCTTGGATGTAAAATATTTAGTTTAAAGTCTAATTTCTAATCCATTTTCTTGATTTCTTGTTAATATCTTAAAACTCCTAATATATCTAGAAAAGTGGGAGTAGATATCATACTAATAGCCTAAGTTCAAACAAGCATAGCTCTCTCATCTAAGCTCTGAATGATGGGTTTCTACTACCTTAATTTATGCTAAGAAGACGCTCTCTCTGAATACCTCTATGGACTTGCTAAAAAATCTCGTCTTCTTCTCTTCCAAGATCATCAAAGAAGTCATAGCCAAGATCTTCAAAGTCCAAGTTAAGAACTAATAGTTTAAAGTTATAAAAACACCAAATCTAATCCTCCAAGTCAATATTATTAATGGCAGCTGACTATTGACATCCAAACCTCTATTTATCTTTAATAAAATCCTAAATTCAACCTCAAAGTCAAAACTCCTTATATCTACAAATATAATCCTGAATCTACTAAAACCTATGATTGGAAAAAAAATAAAAGAAATAAAAGAAGTTTTCAAGGCTAAATCAAAGTAAAAGTTAAAATTAAAGATAAAGTAAAATTTAGCCAAATTTCTTTTTTTTAGAGAAGAAAAAGAAAATGAGAAAATTTTCCCAAAGTTATATAAAAAATCTATATTGGTAAAAAGAAAGAAAGAACTTAATAAAATTAAAAAAAAAAAAAAAATTAGACAAGGTTGTTATACATGGATGTATTTACTTTACAACATTGTATTCTAAATTCTTTATATCTCACAAATTAAAAGTCTAAATTCTATAAAACTTTAATATATAGCTTCTTGATACAATAATACATCTTTTTAAAAACTTTTAGACAAAAATTCGTCTGAAAGCTCTAGATATGGCAAAAACCATCACTGTTGATAAAACAACCTCTTTACTACCTTGGAATTCGATTTGCTCTCTTTGACTTCCAATATCTCCTTCTTTAAGATTCTATATGTAAAAATTCTTCTATATTAAGTATAGATCTTTAAATCGCCTTTCTAGCCACATCTCTCAATCTTCAAAAGCTCTTATACAACTCTTTGTATCCTTAAAAGTATGATAGTAGGTACAATTTTATATCTTAATTTTAAGCATCGACTCCTCTCTTATAAAAACTCCAAATTCTTGATTCTTATACTAAAATTATAATATAAAAAATAAGCTTTTTAATCCTAGTCTTTGAGTTTCAAATGCTCTCTTTGAAGTTACCAAAATCCTTGTTCTCCTCGTAGGCAGTTTCTTCAAAGCCTATTAGACATGACCATTGACCAATAGGAATGAAAAACTTCACTCCTTTCCTTCATTTATCCACAATTTATCGTCTTCCTTCCAAATAAGCTTCTTAGTAGTTTAATTCTTCATCTTTGCCCTTCAATTTTTTCTCAAAGCTTTATACTAAATGTTTAGGTCCTATATAATTTAAACGCCACAACCAAATTAAGTAAAAATCTAAAATAAAGTTTCTTATATTAACTCCCTTTAATTTATTTTTCTAACCATTCTAATACATATTAGAATCTATAAACATATTATATATTTTGATTGATTTTACATACTCTAAGCAATTACAAAACAATAACATATATCAATAGCATGATTAAATCCAGCTTCACGTATTAATTACCTCTTCTGCTTAATACTACCAATAATGATATTATAAAATTCTTTTTTTGCAATATCCAAAATTTCCTTCAATATAAATTCAACTTTAATATTGAGCATATGCTCCTTAAGCACTTCCTTTAAATTTGTTGCTATTTCAATATCAAAGAGCAATTTATAACTTGTTGACTTATTTTTTTTTCTTATGTCTTTTGATTTTTTTTTTAATGCTATTGAAGCATCTTTTATCGATAAATCTTATAAAGCCATCTCATGAGCCTTATTTCCTCAAGTTTGCCTCTTGGAAGAATTTCCTTCTCTTGTATCATCAAAATCCCGTCTTCTCTTTTCTTCCATCAAAGCTTTATGTTGGCTCTTAGCAATATAAGCATGTATTGATAAAGCTTCTATAAGATCCTCCCAACCTATAGTTCTACAAATTATTGCAACAGTCCTCAATAAAACTTCATATAGCATATTTTTTTTATGCATTCTAGAAATTAAAAAAAGACCAAAATCCACTTCATTCAATATTTTCAAAAAAATCTTGTTTGCCATCATTATCCATCCTAGCACCATAACTTACAACTTCTATAGTTGTAATCCCATTTGCTGCCAAATAATCTCTAATTAGTGCTTCTATACCTCCGTTACCAAAGTTAGTTTGGAAAAAATCACTAGTATCTTTTAATGCCACTTTTCCATTTTTCAAAAAAGAATGCCTTGTTGCACTATTTTATTGAATTCATTGCAATCTTTTTAAAAATAAAAATCATCACTATATCAAAAATATTTTTATATATATCCTTGCTTAAAAATAGCCTTTGAATTTATTATAGAAGTCTTCTCCTTAAGCCTTGTAAGTTTGATTTGAAGATCTCAAATCCCACGTATAATTTCATCAATTTCTATATATATATTTGTATAATTATTAAATATTAAATAATAGATACTATTGATTGTAATGTAGGCACTTGAATTTTAGGTACTTGCACAATTCTTTGAATATCAATCTTATTTTTTTCTTTTTTCTTTTTGTAAGCAATCTTACTATATCTTCAACTTCTTTCTATTTTGTTATTAGTCCTTCATTTTTTTCTTTATCTTTAAAAAGAATTTCTAATTTCTCTTACAATTCTCTATTAATTGCTTGAAGAAATAATTCAACCTTGTTTATTTCCAATGTTATCTTTTTGACTTTTAATAATTAAGAATATTATCTTTTAAATTTTCTTAATAATTCAATAGCTTATAATTTCTTATTAGGATACTCAATCTATTCCAAAAATGATTTCTTAGTGACTTGATCAGAGTCTTCCAAGAAATAATCATCTTTCAATGCGTGGAAGAATGTCTTCCAAGAACTTCTAAATTATTCCATAATTGATTTCACATGTTTTCTTATCTCTTATATTATGGCAAGTTCAAATAATAAAATTATATCTTTTTCAAAAATAAAATTCAATTCCATTTTCCGCACATAACATCTCAAATATTTAAAAATATCCCTTTTATGAAACTAGTCAATCTTGTTAACCATTGCTTGTAATGCTTTGATTGCCAAAGCCTCTTTGCAATTATTGCCTTATTGCTATTGTATAAATAAAGTAAATACTTGAAATATATTTATAGTATTTGGATCTAGATACATATCTTGTCTACTAGAAAAAAATCTATTTGAAGCTCCATTTAAAGACCCACTTGAAGCGCCATCCAAAATTCCACCAAAAATTCCAAATTCAACCTTCTTGTTTTCTTGTACCATCAATTTCAAATAACCACAAATAAAATCCAATACCTTCCACCTCAAACTTTCATGTTGGATTCACCATTTATGTTGTATTATGTGTTGTCTTGTTTGAAAATACATCAGGCATCTAGCTGTGGAGGGTGAAGTTGTGGTTTACAAATATGCAAGAATCTTAATAGATTTCACCTATATAAGAAGAATATGATTGAATTTTAATTCAAAAGTATTTAAAGCCAATACAAAGTGCTCAAAAATATTCTTTTTGATAACTTCAACCATACACAAAATCCAATTGCTTTATTACTTTCACAATTATGCAACTTAGATTTTTCTTTGTAAGTCTTAATCCTAGTTAGTAAGCTTTAGCAAGTTATAACTCTTAATCTAACTATCTACTTGATGTGAAAGTTTGCACACAAATACTACTATAAGTTTTTTATATGTTTAATAAATTTTAGCCTAATCTAATTTATAAATTATAAAAAATCATGTAAAAACTGCACTAATGTCACTCAATTGTCAACTTGAAAGTTGATGTAGATGCTCTAGCAATAATTTCTCCTTCTCTAAGTATTGACTTCAGTTCAAAATTAATGTATAGCTTAATCTCCAAGTCTTCTAATATTATGCCAAATTTCACCTTGTTTTAATTAATAGATCTCTAGATATCTTAAAAATCCTAAATAATCCTTAACTGCCAACTTTTGATACCTTCTCATCCTAATGATTAACAACCTCTCAACTGCACTATTTGATTATCACAAAATTTCATACAATCTTAATACATTCAATCATCTACATATTTTCAAACTTTCAACTATAGATATTATATCAATTGAATAAAATAGCAAAGAACGCTAGTCCTAATTTTATTGCATATAATCCCAATCACTAATATAATTTTTAATTTTAGATAATGATTGCTAAGTCCTTTCAAATATTATAGAAACAAGTTTTATGTCTTTGGAAAAAGCTTAAAGCTAGCTCTCAAATTTCAATCACCGATCTTTGAATGATCCCATATCTTATCCTTGATGGCTGTTTTCACGGTGTCGTGGTGAGAGACTTAGCCCTAAGAAACACTCGGTCTTTTTTGCCTCTTGTTTCTTAAGTGCAAGATGAGATTCATAAAGTTCATAAAATTGAAGAATTTACATAAAAACATACTTTATTAACCCTAACATATTCTGCCTTTAGAAAACCGCCCTCAATTTTGCTCATAAACCCTATGATATCACATCCATTGAAGCAAAATTTGGACACAAGGTACTTAAGAGAGTAAAGAAGCAAACCCCATAAACCTTTTGATTATAGCTCATGTGGTTAGAGAGAACCATGTTGTCAAAGTAATCCCTCCATGCTGCCTTTGATTCTGGACCCCCTTTGCTTATAAGCTGAAATTTGGTAGGCTTATAGCTTGTATCATGTTGTAAACACCCTCCAAATATTGCTCCAAAAGTCTTCTCCAAACTTGAGTTATAGGTTCCATCCTTCTTCTTTAATTTTGCCTTCTAACAACTCTGGATCTGACCACAACATTCCTCATAACTCCTCGAATATAACTCCAATAGCAATCAATTTTTTACACAACTTAATAGTACTACTCTGATCACAAAGTTATGCTCTCTCAAACTTCACTGATTTGGAGATAGACCCCTGTCACTTTGAAAGAGCATAACATTTTATTTATAAGACTAATAAGTATCAAACTTACACTCATCTCTTCCTTAACTTACATAGATCATGTTTATCAAATTTCACACTCAAATTCGTCTCCTAACTCCCTTTATACCCAAAAAAACCCACATACATGCACTGCCTATACAAACCCTCAACCCTACCTTCACTCTATTTCTTTTTTCATTCAAACTGGTTACAATTTCACTCATAACTCTTTGCTCAGAGGTCATATTGACTTGAGATTTTAACACAAAGTAGTTAACTCTATAAGAAACAAAAACCCAACAAATTTCGCCACTAAAGTGTAAGTGGTTTCTAAGAACCAAGGCCCGAAAGTTTGTGACTCTCTCTGCCCTAGTCTTAAACACCTACAACTTTCACGACTCATATCTCCCTTGATACTTAATGAAAAGACATGAGAATTGTTTCTATGAGTTCCTTATCTTGTCTACTACAAACCCACAAATACTCGCACCTAAAATCCTCTCTAAGCTTCTGCTACACACAAAAACGTCTACTGCCTATCAAAAAAAAATCCTATCTCTCCAAAAAAAACTCTCCTCCTTCTTCTTCACGACCCTTCCTTGTCATCTCCCTCCTGGTCTTCTTTATCCTCTTGGTCAAAAAGACCTCTTAGCCCATGTCTTTTCCACTTCTTCAACCTTTTCCTTTTTACTAACTTGAAGAAATTTCACTTTTCAAGGTAAATTTCCATTGTATCTTCTTACTACTAATTTTCTATCAACCTTTTTTCTAATCTTAATCTTTTTATTTTAATGCATTCTTTTATGTTTTTCACACTATGTTTTGATTTACAACACGATAATGGCTAGAGGTTTGATTTCGTCCTTGTCCCATAAACGGTCAAACCTCAAGTATCAATCCAACCTACCCTAAGGATTTTTAAACTTGATCCTATTCTTAACTTAATCCTACTATCAATCATATTAATTATTTATTTCTTTTATTCTATTTTTATTAATTTATAACTTTTTAAAAGTAATGAAAGAATTTTTATAATCTAAAAGGAAAAATTAATAATTAATTTTTATCTATTCGCTATCAAAATAAGAAAAAAAAAATCTAAGGGCTTTCATAAAATCTTACTTAAGTATCTTGAGTTCCTATTGAACTAAGATAATTGAATATTAAATAAAAAATCATTCTTATTTGTATTCTCACTACATAAATGTATTATAATATGATAGCATATTTTATAGATCAAGCTTCCGGTGATATCCATAGTTGGAATAAAACAGTGTTTGCTGAATTGATGCATGATCAATATTGTTATATGTAAACTCTGCTAATAGTAGATATAAGAAACAATCATCTTATTGATAGTTGATGCTATATCATAAATATTGTTCCAAAATTTGATTAATTTGTTCTATTTGGCCATCAGTTTAAGGGTAGAAAGGCAAAGAAAGTTTAATATCCATCTTTAATATTTCAAAAAGACATCTCCAAAACTTAGATATGAATTAGGATCCTCAATTGGATATAATATCATTTAGTAGGCCATGATATCGATATATATTGTCAAAAAAGAACCTTGCCATTTCTTCACTAGTTGCAATCTTCTTGTAAAGAATGAAATGAGCTATTTTTGTAAATCAATCAATCACCACAAGGATGTTGTCTAATAAATTGGATGGCAGTAGATTCGTGATGAAATCCATCAAGATAGAAGATCATGACCATCTTGAAACAAATAAGAATTGTAAGAGTCCATAAGGGCTATGTTGAGGATTTTTTGACCTTGAACAAATATTGCAAGAGAGTACAAAGTCCTTTACTACCTTCTACATTTGAGACCACCAAAAGTCTCAAGAAATAAATTCTAAGGTCTTGTTAAATCCAAAGTAATCCATAGCTAGAAAATCATGGTGAGATTGAAGAACATACACTCGTGTTGGTCTTTCTAAGATATACAAACATTCTTCAAAATATAGAAAGTCTTCCTCAAGTTTGAACTTGTCAACATATTTTTTCAAGCAATATTTAGCATTAAGGGCCAAAGCATCATTAATGGTTGTAGCACATACCTCATTGAAGAAACTAGAATTAATAGATATCAATGTAATAGTGGTATAAAGGCAAAATTGCTCCGGTGTCATAATACATGAAGTCTTGTTTGAGAATATTTCGAGCACCTGCTTGTGGAAGATAAAAAAGAAATATGTAACAATAAGATTCTAACAACTCTAATAGAATCCTAAATAACTTCCATTAAATCTTAACAATATTAATCAAGTTTTGACCTAATCTTAATGAAATTATAAAAAATAAAATAAATGAATCATACATTAATCATAAAAAAAATAACATATAAAATAATAATTTTAGAAAATATTAAAAATAGCAATATTAAAATTCTAATCAAATCTTAAGTCAAACCTTGGTCAAACCTTAAGTTAAATCCTGATCAAATCCTAAGTCAAATCCTAATCAGATCCTAGGTCAAAACTTGGTTAAATCCTCAGACAAATTTTGGTCAAATCCTAAGTCAAAATCTAAATCAAATCCTAATGCTAATCAAATTCTAATGAAATCCTAATCAAACCCTAATAAATCCTAATCAAATCCTAAATCCTAATCAAATCCTAAATCCTAATCAAATCCTAATTCTAATAAAATCCTAATGAAATCCTAATTAAATAATAAATCCTAAATTCAAATCTTAATTATAATGAAATCCTAATCAAATCCTAATCAAATATTAAATCCTAAATTCAAATCCTAAATCCTAATCCAATCCTAATCAATCCCTAAGCAATTCCTAAGGTAGTTTTAGAACCTCTATAACTACCAATTAAACCATTGATCTTAATTGAAAATTTATACACGCCTTAACAACTTAGTTGACAACAAACATATCAAATTTGAAGAAGATCAAACTTACCAAAAGGAAGAAAAATCTATAAATCTGCTCGGGTGTTGGCCAGCCTCCTTCTCCAATCTTGATGCTAATATTCTAGCATCTAAACCTCTTATTTTCACCATTCAATTGCTTTCAAATTTCATATATGTGTAGGAAATTAAGTCTTCTATCTACAAATATAAATTTCATTCAAATCCAAATAGCAAATTATTCAAAATTTGTGAAATCCTAATTGACTATCAAAACCCAATTCCGGAGACCTTAATCCACTTAGACCTCAATTACTTATAATTAAACCATTAGATTAAGCTCAAAATTATAGCACAAATTGATAACAATACTATTAATCAATCTACAAAATTTTAGCTGTAGATCTACTATAAAACGATTGTAATTGCCAAAAGCATAAACCTTATTTTATTTTATAAAATCCAAAGTTGCCTAAAACAACCCTGACTTTGTAAAGCTCTTACAAAGTCAGTTTTGATCCAAATCACTTTAAATCAAATCCTATGCAAAACTTCTTAAGTCTGATTTTTAATTCCACTATTCAATTTACCAAAAAACCCTTCATTTTTCCATAGGCACACTATTTTGTGCCTTGGAATCTGATTTTGATCTAAGTTTATAAATGGCCCTCTTTGGATATCAACTTTTAGAAATTTGTAGTAAATTTTTTTGAAAGCTATTTTCAATTTCTTTTTAAAGATGCTTATATTATCTATTTTATTAATCTACTTTGTTTTGCCTTGTTTATGGCCATACAAAGCAATTAGAAGTCACTTCTATAAAAGGCAATATTAACACCTTTTGATTTTTTTCTACCTCCTTTTCTATTATTTATTTTTCTAAGATAATTTTCTCAAATATTCTTATTTGAGTTTTCTGTAATATAACCACTTCTTTCTTCTTTCATCTAATAGTCATATTACTACATGACATTGGCTACAATAAAGTTGTATATTATTGATTAAACGTTGCCTCTTCTAACTTTGGTATAGGATATGATTTCCTCGATAAAGTATCAAATAAACTTTGTTGCTTTCCAAATTAATAAGTGTTAATAAAATTAAATTGTAATAGCACCATATTTCATTGAGTTTGGCGGTGATTAAGAACCTAAGTTGACATAAAATATTCAAGCTTTTGTGATCTGTATATACAATCATAAGATGTGTTGTTCTTTTGAAAAAATGACACCATTTTCAAAAAAAATCCACAATAGCAAGAAGCTCCTTATCATAGATTTGATAATTAATTTTGATAGTAAAGAATTTTTGAAAATAAAATGAAATAGTATAGAATTTATCATTTATACCCATTTGTCAAAGTACAGTCTTTAGTGCAAAATTCAAAATATCAATTTTCATGTAGAATGCTTTTGTAAAGTTTGGATGTACCAAGATTGAGGCTATAATAAACACTGTCTTGAGGTCTTGAAATACCTTCTCCTCTTGAAGCTTCTATTCTAACTTATCCTTACATGTCAATCAAATAAGAAGAGTGGCAACTTAAGAGTAATTTTTGATAAAGATCCGATAGAAGTTAGCAAATCCCAAGAATTAATGTATGTCTCTCACAGTCTTTAGAATGGTCCATTGCATAATTACCTCTATCTTCTTAGGATCCATCATCAAACCTTCAATAGATACAATATATCACAAAAATTCCATCTTAGATTAATAAAATATATATTTCTTTAATTTGGCATATAAACCTACATCTTATAGCTTTTATAATACTTATTTGATAAATTCCTTATGATCTTCCAATTTTTTTGAATAAATCAAGATGTCATCAAGATAGATTACCACAAACTTGTCTAAGTGTTCTAAAAAAATATCATTTATTAAATGATGAAAGATAACAATTATTTTTGTTAGTCCAAAGGGCATGACATTATATTCAAAATATCCATACATTGTCCAAAATAAACTTTTGAATAAGATTATAAATTGGGCCAAAAAATGGTTATATTCTTTTCTTGAAGATCTATAGTATAATCATATGGTTGGTGCTCTAACAATATATGAACATTCTTTTTTTGAAAAATATCTTAAAATATACTATATTGCTTTGAAATACTTGTCAATGAAGTGATATCTTCTTTAGTTGGAATTGTATAAATAATAAACACTGTATCTTTTTTGGCCAAACTTATAAAAGCCCTTGCTCCAACAAATAAAAGCTTATTAATTTATGGCTTTTTACAAATTATTTTTATGGAGATTTCTATAAAAAATATTATTCTTTGTAACCTCCAATCTATAGATGGATTATGCTTTTTCAACCAAGATAGTTCAACAATAATAGAATTTGAAGAATTCTTAATAATGTTGAATATAATTTGGCTTCTATAATCTTTGAATGACAATTCTATAGGTGTGGTTTCATGGGTGACACTACCAAAGGATAAGGATCATTCATCTATTACCTCTACATGAATAGATTTAGATTTTTATACTAGAAGAATGTTATTAAGCTTATTGAATGCCTCATTTACAAAACAAGTATATGCCTCCAAATCCTACAAGGTGATTGTTTGAAGCTTTTGACGGCCAAAATATAAAAGAATTATAAAACAACAAGCAGATTAAGCAAAAAGAGAAGAACTTGAATAGTGTTGTAATGTTAGATTGTCCAACTACATGGTCCCTACTATAGCTAAATATTATTGTTTTTGTAAATAATTGCACTTTAGATTTTGGTAATATGTCAATTTTATTTCTTCATATAATTGCCAATATTATAGCCTTCCTTGTGACAATATAGACATAGACCTTTTTCTATTGAACACATTTTTTTTAGTCGACTAAGTGGTTTAAAATGTATTATAACAAATTACATATCTTCTACTTCTGAATGTGAATTCAAAATGCTTGTTGATGTAGCATGAGTATATCGGATCGCATATTGTCTTTTTGAAGCCTATAAACATTGATCTCAACGATGTTGAAATAATCAATTATCACATTTTATAATTTGACTAATGACTTTGTTAAGCAATTGTGGATCCGAAAGCAACAATAATAAATCCTTCATATCATCTCTTAGTCTCTAATAGAATTGATTCATTAGGGCTTCTTCGTTCCAATTAATGTTGCATGCTAATTGCTTAAAATTGGATGGATAGATTGATATAGAGAAAATCCTTTGATCTAATGCTTAGATCTTAACTATTATCTATTGAGCCTTGTCATGTTCTCCAAATGCTTTTGTCAATGCTTCCATAAAAACTTCAAAGTTGCTCAAAATTAGTGATCTCTTTTCAAACAAAGGAGCAAATCATGATAATACTTACTCCGTAAATAAGGTGCAAATCAATCCAATCCATGATTCTTTTGTTGGATAAGTATAAGGTTATAAGACCGTTATTAATTAAATTTGGCTGACAAACCTTTGGAACCTTGAATGCGTTGTCTTGTTATAGCACATTTATGTGGTAAAAAATATAAACAAGAATAATTTCTACTTAATATTCAATTATCTTGATTCAATAGAAATTCAAGATACTTAAAAAAGATTTTATGAAAGCCTCTTAGATTATTTTTTTGTCTTAATAGCTAATAGATAAAAGTTAATTATTAATTTTTCCTTCTAGGTTATGGAAACTCTTTCAACCTTTAAAAAGACATAAATTAATAAAAATAAAATAAAAGAAATAAAAAGTTGGTATAGTTGATACTAAGATTAAATTGAGGATAGGATTAAGCTTAAAAATCCTTATGATAGGTTGGATTGATACATGGGGGTTGATTGTGTATGTGACAAGGTCAAAATGAAACCTCTAGCCACAAAAACTGCCATCAACGGCAAGTTATCAAGAATTTTACAAATCAACTACTAGGGTTGGAGGGCTAGCTTTAAGTTTGTTTCAAAGGCATAAGACTTATTTTTATAGGATTTGGAAGGACCTTACAATTATTATCTAAAATTAAAACTTATATTAGAGATTGGATTTTTATACAATAAAATTAGGGCTAGCACTTTCAGCTATTTTGTACAATTGGTGTAACTTCTACAATCAAATATATGGTAGTGTATATGTAATTGAATATATTAAGATTGAATAAAAGTTTATAATAATCTAATGGTGCAATTGGAATTTATTTGATCTTTAGTATAAAGAGATACTAAAAGTTGGCAATTTAGGATTGTTTAGGATTTCTATGATATCTAAGGATCTATTAGTCAAATCAAGGTGAAATTTGGCATAATATTAGAAGACTTGAAGATCAAGCTATACACTAATTTTGAATTAATAGTTAGAATTAATAGTTGGAAAAGGAGAAATTGCTGCTGGAATATCTATATTAACTTTCAAGTTGGTGGCCAAGTGACATTAGTGCGGGTTTTGGTTGGTTTTTTATAATATATAAGTTGGATTGGGCTGAAAATTTTTGAACATATAGAAGAGTTATTTTGGCATTTGTATGAAAAATTTCACATCAAGTTGACAATCAAATTAAGGGTTATAGCTTACTAAAGTTTACTAATTAAGATTAGGACTTGCAAAGAGAAATCATAATTACTTAATTATGAAGGTAATAAAGCAATTGGATTTTTTATATGGTTGAAGTTACCAAGGAGATTTTTTTTAAGCACTTTGTATTGACTTAAGTACTCTTATATTGAAATTTGAATCATATTCTTCTTACATGAGTGAAACCTATTAAGATTTCTTGAATATTTATAAACCACAACTTCATCCTCTATAGCCAGGTGTAAAGGATACAAACTAAAATAGATGCATAAGTTAGTAAAAACTATATCAAAGAAAAATAATAAGATAGAAATAAAGAATTATGTATATTCAAGAAGAAACTGGAATATCTATTGTTAAAGACTAGAAAATACATGAGACTCTTGAACTAGACTAGAAGCAAGAAAAAAATTGGTAAGAGTGAAGAAAGCTTCACTCTTGTTTTTACTTATACTATCTATCTAAGAGCTATGTGGCGATATTTTATAAGACCTTCTACACGTGTCTAATTTGCAAGACACATGTCAAACTTATAAGAGAAGTTTCCAACATGTAGGCCACGTACTTGTTCTGCAAGCTACCAACATGTGCGACACATTGTCGTACTGTAATTGCTTATAGTATATAAAATCCAATCAAAATATAGAATATGTTTATAAATTATAATATGTGTTAGAATGATTAGAAAAGTAAATTAAAGGGAGTTGGTGTAAGTAACTTTATTTTAGATTTTTATTTAGTTTGATTATGAAATTTAAATTATATAGAACCTAAATATTTAGTATGAAGCCTTGAGAGAAGGTTGGGGCCTAAAGATGAACAATTAAACTACTAAGAAGCTTATTTGGAAGGATGAAGACAAAGAATGAATGAATGAACAGAAGGGATGAAGTTCTTCATTCCTATTGGTCAATAGTCATGCCCAATAGGCTTTGAGGAGGCTGCCTATAAGGAGAACAAGGATTTTGGAAACTTTAGAGAGGCCATTCAAATTTCAAAGACTAGGATTAAAAAGCTTGTATTTTGTACTATAATTTTGGTATAAGAATCAAGGGATTTGGAGTTTTTATGAGGAAAGAGTAGGCACTTGAAGTTAGGGTATATAAATTGTATCTATTATCACTCTTTTGAGAATTGAAGGAGTTATACAGAAGATTTTGGAGATCGAAAGATACGACTAGAGAAGTGATTTCAAGTTCTACACCTAATATAGAAGAATTGCTACCTTTAAAGTTTTGAAGAAGGAGATATTGGGAGTCAAAGATAGTAGATCGAATTCCAAAGCAATAAGTAGGCCGTTTTGTTGATAGTAATGGGATTTGCCATATTTTAAGTTTTTGGACGAATTTTTGTTTTAAACTTTTCAAAAAAATGTATTATTATACTAAAAAGCTATACATCAAAGTTACATAGTATTTGGACTTTTAGATTGTGAGATATGAAGAATTTAGTACATAGGTGTTTGTAAACAAGGATTTGAAGCTATTGTTAGGATTTTGGCGATATCTAAAGATTAATAATGAATCAAAGGTTGAAATTTATGGTGATAATTACAAAGAATATATCAGTACTTTGTATAAATTTATAATAGATTTGGACAGTTGGATTAAAAGTTATAGATTGTTGAAGTTTAGAAAAAATTCTCTTCCTATAGAGGAATGAGGGTTTAGAATATTTTGTTATGTTTTGAGTAGTTTGATGAAAGAAAATTCATATATTGAGTGTAATAGCCTTATGAAGGAGGCTTTTATATAAATTTAGAGGTTTTTATTATACTTGGATTGTGGTTAAGTAATTAATAACAATTACAAGCCCAGTGCTTTCTTGAGGCAAATTCTCTCTATTACGACAACGTGGCTAGCTTGTTGACCAAGTTTCTAACCTACCAATCACCTATAGGCATGTATAAAGGTAATTCTGTATCTATGAAGCTTCTAGAAAGCTTCTTTTTAAAATATTAGCAAATAAATTTATTTTTTCTACTTCTATTGATCTATATCAATTAAGTAATTATTGGAGTAAATCTTATGTCCATGACATTATCCCCCCTTTTAGGGACAAGTTCCACAAGAAGTGGTGATTACATATTAAAGAAGTCTAGGATATATCGAATTGTGCTTGCCAAGTACTCTGATCTTTGTTCCTTTTGAAGGTGGTTGATAGGTCCTTTCAGCCATTAATAGTGTCTGATACCAAGGCAAGATGACTACCCTATTATTTGATTATTATTAAGGCCTTCATAACTTCTTTCAAAGAAAACATTTGGAACACCATTAGAGGTAGTTCCTACCTCTAAAAGTATCATCAAACATTGGGAGTCTCTTCCAAGGTCATAATACTAAACATGTTATATTTTGCCATCAATTTGAGGAAAAACATGTCGTTCTTGAGGGTCTTTATTTCTATTCTGTCATCTTGAAGGTTGTAATAGTCATAATGGCTTGTTTGATAAATTGGCAAACGATGGCTCTTGAGCTAAATTCAATGATTGTTGATCCTCTATCTCTTTAGCACAAATAAATCTAAGAAAATAACAAATAATAATACAAGATAGGATGAAACCTCTATAGAACCTACTTTGCTTTATAGAAAAGATTTTTTTGATTCTTTATCTTGAATTTGATGGATGTTGTTGATAAAATGTATTGACTTTTATTGATGCATTTGCTAGATTCCTAAATGGCTCTCATGTGTGTTCATTAATATTATATATGCGCCAATATATAACAATATTTCAATCGATTTCGGCACCGCCTTGAATCTAAAATCTCTTCTATCTCGAATTCTCTATTGTTGTCTACTTTTATAAGAGGTGGTGGCATTTATCTTCTTTCTTGTATATCCACTATCTTATATGGCTCAAGTAGTAACACGTGGAATACAAGATGGATTTTTATAGATTTTGGTAGGCATAATCAATAAGCAACTAGATTGATTTGTTCACAAATTGAAAAAGATCCAAGCCTATAATAATCTAGCTTGTCGCAAAGACGGATAGTCTTAATATTATGATAAAATAACCATACCTTATTGTCCATGTAGAATTGAGGTTGTGCCTTGCAATAGACATTTGTATTGATTTTTTGTCGTTCTTAAGCTTTTTTTAGTTGTATCTTCATTGTTGTATGTAGCTCTGACAAATGATTTGTCAAATCTTCTACCGCAGGATTATCAACTTTTGAAAAGTAAAAAATATCAAGTCCTGGATGAAAACCATAATTTACAAAGAATAGAATTTGCTGAGTAGAAGAATATATCAAATTATTATAAGCAAACTCTGCCAATGGCAAAAGAGTTGTTCAATCATCTTAATGGTAGTTGATGGTACATGTCAAATATTGCTTCAAAATTTGATTTACTCATTCCGTTCTTCATAAAGATTTGATAATAATTAGCAAATTCTAAAAAACATTGTACATCTTTTATTATTTTTAGAGTCTTCTAATTTATGATTGTCTAGATATTCTTAGGATCTATTTTGAGATTATCATTTGAAATGATGTATCCTAAGAAGTCAACTTGAATAATGTGAAATACACACTTTTCTATCTTGGTATATAACCTTGTATTTCTATATTTTTGTAATATACAACGAATATGAAGTTCATGTTCTTCTTTGTTTTTAGAATAGATTTAAATTTGGTCTAAATATTAGATAACAAAGTCATCAACAAATTCACCAAATACGTCATTCATAAGATGTTGAAAAATAGCTGGTGTATTTGTAAGTCTAAAAGGTATGACATTATATTTGAAATGTCTATACCTTATTTGAAATATAGTCTTCCATTCATCACCTTCTTTGATGTGTACTAGGTTGTATGCTTATCTTAGATCTATTTTTATATAGATCTTAGCTTGATTCAATTGATCAAAAAATCCAAATATCAAATGTAGAAGGTATCTATTCTTGATTGTAATCTTATTGAACCCTTAACAATCTACACACATCTATAGTGATCTATTTTTTTTCTTTACAAATAAGATAGGAGCTCTTGCTGGAGATTTTTAATACTGTATGAAATTCTTGGCCAAGTTCTCATTAAAGTATTTCTTGAGTTCTACCAATTCATTTTGAAATAGACTGTAGATCAATGCTATCTTGCATCCTTGATAGTTTGACAAGGTTGAGTTATATAATCATATTAGAGCTTAGATCTCTTGATAGAGAGTGGATTATCCCTCTTCAAGATACTATTGTGTTCTAGAGGAGTGCAGACTATTCCCTTCTAGACTGATATGCTTACTTGTTGTAATTGATTTTTTCTTCAAAAAGATTAGATTATCCCTTTCTTAAGATATATCAATATATTTTAGAGGTTGCGGTGTCGTATGTTGTGAAGTCTTGCTTGAGAATGCTCCGGGCACCTGGCTGTGGAAGATAAAAAAAGAAGTATGCAACAAAACTAGTCCTAATCTCTCTAATAAATCTCTAAATAATCCTTAATCAAACCTTAATTAAACCCTAAAACAAACCCTAATTAAACCCTAGTCGAATCCTAAGCAAATCCTAAGAAAATCCTAAGGTAGTTTTAGAATCTCAATAACTACCAAATAAACCATTGATCTTGATTGAAATTTTGCACACACCTTATTAATTAAGTTGAAAACAAGCACATTAAGTTTGAAGAAGATCTAACTTCATAATAAGAAGAAAAACCCATAAATTTACATGGGTGGCAGCCGGCCTCCTTCTTCAATCTTAATGCCAATATTCCAGTACCTAAATCTCTCTTTCACACTATTCAATTGCTTTCAAATTTTGTATATGCATAGGAAAACAAGTTTACTACCCATACATACAAATTTCACTCTAATCCAACTAGAAAATTACTCAAGATCTCAAAAACTCCAACTGACCTTCAAAGCTTAATTCCCGAGACCTTGACCTACTTAAACCTCAATTACATAAAACTAAACTATTAGATTCAGCTCAAATTCATAGCACACATTGAAAACATCAATATCCAAAAATCTACAAAGTTTTAGCTGTAGATCTGCAACAAAACTTCTAAAATTGCTTAAAATATCGACCTTATTTTATTTCACAAAATCCCAAGTTGCTGAAAACAATGTTGACTTTGCAAAGCAATTACAAAGTCATTTTTGATCCAAATCACTCTCAACCAAATCCTATGTAAAATCTCTTAAGTCTCTTTTCTAATTCCATCTTTTGATCTGCCAAAAGACTCTTGATTTGCCCTAAGGAGCCGTTTTAGTAGCCAAAGGTCTGATTTTGACCCTATCCTACAAACGGCCAACCCTTGGGTATCCATCTAACCTATCCTAGGGATTTTATAGCCCAACCCTACCCTCAACTTAACTCTAATGTCAACCATGCTAGTGATTTATCTTTTTTATTATATTTTTACTATTTTATGGCTTTTTTAAGGTAGTAAAAGAATTACTACAATGTAGAAGGTAAAATTACTAACTAATTCTTATCTACTAGCTATTAAGTGAAGAAAATAAACTAAGAGACTTTCATAAAAATCTTGTTAAAATATGTTAAATTTTTATTGAACTAAGATAATAGAAATTAATTAAAAAATCATTTTTAGTCATAATTTCACCATATAATCATGTCACAATACGACAGCGGATTATCTTCTTCTAAACTAACTATCTAAAAATATTCTTTTTAGTATAGAAAATATTAACCGCTTATCAATTTTTACTTTTTTAAGATGGAAATAGATCAAATTAATAGAAGTATATCCTCACAAATAGAGAATAGACTAGCAACACTTACAGATCTTTGAGTCATATTGGATATGATATGAGAAGATATAGCATTTGTCCGCAATCTAAAAAAAGAATTACAAATGGAACAAGTATCTGAAGAAACTAAGCGAGAGATTCATAACTTGCAACAAGAGATTATTTGATTAAGAGAAATAAGCAATAGACAAGCTATGCACACAGCTTCTGTAGAAGTTTCAAGAGTTGTCATAAAAGAGCCAAAAGCTAATATGCCTGATAAGTTTGATGGAACAAGATCCATACATCAAAAGAAGAAACGAAGTACTGTTCTATTCCTTAAACCTAAAGCATTTATGCAAGCAGCAAAAAAAAGAGATGCATTTGTATTGTATGCTATTCCAATGAAAGATCTAATGGAACAATTGAAGCAAGAAATTCCTAGCTAATATCGCAACCTGGAAGACGTATTTGAAAAGAAAAAAATTGACATATTATCCAAACATTATCCTTATGATTATGCAATCAAATTACAAGATGGAGCTCAACCTCCATTTGGTCCAATTTACAATCTGTCACAAATAGAGCTTATAGCCTTGCGTGAATATATTGATGAAAATCTAGCCAAGAATTTTATTCAACATTCAAAATCACTTGTTCGAACTTCTATATTATTTGTGAAAAAGAAAGATGATTCTTTACATATATATGTTGACTATCAAGGTCTGAACAAGGTAATTATAAAAAATTACTATCCATTACCATTAATCTCAGGATTATTGGAAAAATTAGGACAAACAAAGATTTTTATAAAGATTGATTTGAAAGGCGCCTACAACCCAGTCAGGATTAAAAAAAGAAATCAATGGAAGACAATATTTTGCACTAGGTATGGACATTTCGAATACAATGTTATGCCTTTTGGACTTACAAATGTACTTGCAGTCTTCCAACATATGATGAATGATATCTTAGAAGAATACTTAGATGACTTTGTAGTCATCTATTTAAACGATATCTTAATCTTTTCTAAGAATAAAAAAGAGCATGAATATCATGTACGGAAGGTATTAGAGAAACTACAAGAAAGTGGATTATATGCCAGATTAAAGAAATGCTCTTTCCACCAACCATCAATCAAATTTTTGGAATATATCGCTTTAAAAAATGGAATTTTCATGGATCTAAATAAGATACAAATTATTATTGAGTGGAAACAATTGTCATCAATTAGAGATACACAATGTTTCTTGGAATTTGTAAACTTCTATAGAATCTTCATCAAAGATTATTCCAAGATTGCAGCCCCAGTAACGCGACTCACATGTAAGGACAAATTTATTTGGGATGATAAGACTGAAAAAGTATTTAAGAAGCAAAAAAAATCTTTCACTTCTACTCCTATACTTGTCTACGCAAAACCAACAAAATCATTCATTCTGGAAATAGATGGCTCAAATTTTGCATTGGAATCTATATTCTTTCAAACTGGTAATGATGATCAACTACATTCAATAGCATTCCGTTGTCGAGTAGAGAGAATTCGCCTTGGGAAAATGCCGGATTCTTAGCTGCTACTAGAACTAGCAGGAAACATGAGAGGAAGCCATGCACGTATCTTCTATACTTAGACAATATTTGTTCAAGCTTTCAAATTATACTTATATTATACTTGTACAAGACTTGTATAAATATAAAATATAAATCCTTGAATAATACTTATATAAATACTTGTATAATATTTATATAAATACTTATATAAATACTTGATATAAATATAAGTATATATACTTGTATAAAAGGTATAAGCAAAGTGTATATATATTCAAGTATATCTCAAAATACAACTGCATATGAAGAATATAAGTTATACAACAAGCTAAAACTAAATAAATCACTAAAAATTCATCCAAAGATTGAATCAAGTGTACTTATAGCCTATGGAAAGCCAGTTATCCATTGTAAAACATATCAAAATTTCACAAATAGATGACTTACCGTTTAAAAGTTATGGCTAAAAGAAGTAGGTACTAAAATTTCCAAGCAAATGCAAAGGCAGCAAAGCTCCTCTTCACTTCAACCTTTGTTGTGATCACTTCCCTTCTCCAAATTGGACATGCAATAGCTTTTTAGAAAGCTCACTCCATCATCTTACTTATTCTAGAATTTCGCATGCATGCCTCTCAAACTCCAGATTTTGTAGCTAGTTGATTCTACTCTTCAAACCCTAGCAACAATTTGCCCTCTTTGACACTTCACGGCTCATAAAACTTTCATTAAAGTTCCAAATGTATTGATTTTTGTTTTTTTAGAAAGCTTACATATGCTTCTATAAGTGCCTAAATTATCAAAAGGATTGAAGAGATTATCCGACTTGGGTAGTTGAACAAACTCTCTGCCTCTCTTCATCGGGTGGCAGCAAACCTTTTTCCACTCTCAAGCTCACAACTTTTGCACTCCAACTCCAAATGCTACAAGAGATGTCTTGATAGAAAGCTAGCACAATTTTCCACACTTTCTATAATTATCACTAAGAAAGAGTTGAAATCAAACTTTCAGTGGCAACTCGAAGTTTCTGCCCCTCTTCGTTGGATGGCTGCAAACCCTACTCTACTAAAACAAGCATAATGTTTTGCTCAAAACTCCAAAACAAGCAAGTGAGTAGGTTCTAGAATCCTCACAACTTGAAGAACACATATATTAATTTTCATTACAAATGCTTCTATCTCCTTGGAGCTATCTCTCTCCAAAGTTCACCACTCAAAAACTGCTTCCAACCCTTGGTCTAGCAAGAAGAGTATATCTCCCTTTCTTTCCATTTTAGACTATGAGACGCCTACATGGGCAGCCAAATCCTATTAGATAGGCCTTTATACCCCATGCACTTCTTTCTTACCCCTCACAAGGTCCATTCTACCTCAAAAGTCAACAAGAAAGATAAAACAACCTTTACTTTTCTTCTAATTACAAAAGAGTCTATTCTAGGATATAAATAAGGTAGGAACAAAACAAATAGCCATCTTAATTCACTAACTAAGTGGCTATAATAAATCCTCTTCTTATAATATCTTCTAAAATAACCTCTAGCATTCACACATATATTAACAATAGATACAAGATATTTAATATTTTTATACACTGCACGTAAATGCAGTATGACACCGCTCTTAAAAAATTTCAACTACAAAGATTAATTACAAGATCCATGACAAAGAATTATTGGCAATTATTGATGCTTTTGAAGAATAATGTCATTTATTGGAAGGGACTCAACACAAGATCATGGTATATATTGACTACAAAAATTTAGAATATTTTATGAGTGCTTGAGTTCTAAATCGTCGACAAGCATGATGGGATATGTCATTATCTCGATTTGATTTTGTGATTACATATTGTTTGAAAAAACTTCAAGGAAAACCAGATGGCCTTTCTCGAAGATCATATCTTGCAACTAGAATAAGAGACATTGTATTGGATCAACAAAAATCAATCATGTTAAAGCCATCCAATTTGCAGTTAAAAATATTGATGATATCTACCTATACAGATATAATTCTCAAGATAGAAATCCAAAAAGCAATGAAGATAAATCTATTTATAAAGAACATCCAATAATATTTAAAAAATACACATATAGAAGAAAATAATAATTTCAAATTGGAAGATGGATTGTTATATTTCAAGAATCTCCTATATATTCCTCCAAGACCTACAAGACTTCAAATTCTTCAAGCTCGACATGACCTTCCAATAATTGCATACTTTGGCTTCAATAAGACCTTGGAATTGATATCAAGAGACTATTGGTGGCCTCAAATGTGGAAATTGGTGAAAGAATTCATCTAATCATGTGAAATTTGTGCACAAACAAAGATCCCAAGATACCAACCATATGGACTTTTGCAACCCCTTCTAGTTCCTAAAGGCCCATAATAATCATTATCTATGGACTTCATTACAGACCTCCCAATTGTGAATGGAAAAGATTTAATTTTTGTGGTAGTAGACCATCTTACCAAGATGGCATACTTTATTCCATGCAACAAGATTATTTTCGGAGAAGAAATAGCCAAGTTTTTTATTGATAATATTAATTGAATATATGGCCTTTCAATTGGCATTATTTGAGATTAAGGACCGTAATTTGTATTAAACTTTTGGAGAGTATTATTTTGGCTTTTAAAGCTCAAGATCAACCTTTTATCTGCTTATCATCTTCAAACTGACGGTCAAACAAAACAAGTGAATCAGATCTTAGAACAATATCTTTGTTGTAATATAAATTATCAATAAGATGATTGGATGGACTTTCTACCATTAGCTCAGGTTGCATACAATAACTCCAAACATTCTTTAGCAAAATAAATTCTATTCTTCTCAATCTATGAATACCACCTTAGAGTAGATCTATTCCAAATTGAAGATATAGAAAGCCCTGCTGTAGAAAGTGAAGCTATCTGTTTAAAAACCATACGTAAAAAACTAAAATTCCAATTACAAATAGTCCAAGATTGATATAAAGACTATACAGACATTCATCGCAAGAACCAACTAAATTTCAAAATAGGAGATCGTGTCTGGTTACTTTGACAAAATATACAAACAAATCAACCATTACAAAAATTAGTCTATCAAAGTCTTGGATCTTTTATAATTCTACACCAAATAAATCCAGTAAGTTTTCATCTCAAATTATCAAGTAGCATGCACATTCATCTAGTCTTTCATATCTCGCTTTTAGAAACCTATTATTAATCAAATATTACAGAAAGAACTATTCCACCACCAGCTTCAGTTGAAGTCAATTAAAAAATTGAATACAAGGTGGATGAAATATTGGATTCACGTATAAGATATAAATGATTAGAATATTTCATCCATTGAAAGGACTATGGAGTTAGCAAAAGAATATGGAAACTTTCAGATAACCTTAAGAATGCATCTAAGAAGGTTTGCCAATTCCATCAACAATATCCTAAAAAACCTAGATTCAATGGACATTGAAGATTTTGTGGGAGGTGTCGTGTTGTAACACGTTCATATAGTGAAAAGTATGAATAAGGATAAATTCTACTTAATACTTAGTTATCTTGGTTCATTAGAAATTTAAGATACTTAAAAAAAGGTTTATGAAAGCCTCTTAGATTAAGTCTTGTTGTAATAGCTAATAGATAAAAATTAGTTATTAAAATTTTCTTATAGGTTATAAAAACCAATTCATGGCTTTTAAAAAAATCACAGGTCAATAAAGATAGGATAAAGGAGATAAAAAGTTAATATGGTAGAAATCAAGGTTGAGTTGAGAATAGGATTAAGTTTAAATATCCTTAAAATAAATTGGATTAATACCTAGGGGATGACCGGGTATGAAATAAGATCTAAAATAGATTTCTAGCCACAAAAATGACCACCAAAGGTAAGAGTTTGGGACATTTGGAGATTAGTGAGTAGGATTTGAGAGAAAATTTTGAGCTCATTCCAAAGGCAAAAAGTTTGCTTTCATAGAGTTTGTGAAGACAGAGCAATGGTTATTCAAAGTCAGGGTTTGTATTGACGATTTGGATTTTATGTAAGAAAGTTAGAGCTAGCATTTTTCATTGTTTTGTACAATTGGTGCAATATCTATAGTTGCAAATTGGACAATATCTGATTGATTGAGTGATCTAAGAGTATAAAAAATCTTGTAACAATCTAATGATGCGGCTAGGAGATATTTGCTCATTAGTACGACAAGATATCTGAAGTTGGCAGTTTGAAGTTGTTTAGAGATTTTACAATATCTAGAGATCTATTAGTCAAAATAAGGTGAAAATTGACATAGTCTTAAAAGACGCTAAGACCAAGCTATATGCTGAATTTGAGCTAGAATTAATAGTTGAAGAAGGAGAAGTTGTTGCTGGCATATCTACATCAAACTTTGAGTAAGAGGTCGAGAGACACTAGTACAAAATTTTGGCATTATCTTACAATTTGTAAGTTGGATTGGGCTGAAATTTTTTAAGCATATAGATTACTTATAGTAGTATTTGTATAAAAAATTTTATATCAAGTGGACAGTCAAATTAGAGGTTATAGCTTTTTGAAGCTCACTAACTAGGATTAAGATTTGAGAAGAAAATCTAAGTTGCTTTATTGTGAAGGTAACAGAGCAATTAGAGTTAGGTGTAGTTGAAATTACTAATAAGAGTATTTTTGAGCTCTTTATATCAGATTTAAATACTTTTGTATTGAAATTTAGATTTTGTTCTTCTTATATGGGATAAAATCTATTAGGATTTCTTATATTTTTATAAACACAACCTTATATTCCACAGCCAAGTGCCCGGTGCATTTTCAAACCAAACAATATATAATACGATAACAGTAACATCTCTTGGCTTCTAAATGATGCTTCCTATCAACAACAAAAGACCAATATAAAAAGAGGAGAGCCACGCTAAGACCTGTACTTATATTTTTCTAGGATAGAATAGATCTTGTTAGAAACTTATTAGTTATCATATCAAATCTTTGTGTTTCAAGGAAATTGCAAGAACAAGAGTTAGAAGACTCTTTTGCCATACAAGTGGCTGGAGAATCATTGCAACTTTTATAATCTGTTAGGTTTGAAGAACATGGATAAGATGAAGAAGGAGTATTCTAACGTCAAGTAAGGCCACGCTTAGAGTCTTTGGAGATACGGCCTTATCACAAAAATCTTAATTCAAATATCTAAGCTTTGGTAATACTCCTCAAGGTTTGAAGGATGACTCTACGTGGAGTAGAAATTATGTTTGGAGGATATTTTGAAGGTCGCAACAAAGAGCAAATTCTTGGATGGGATGTTGGTCTAATAGAGGTTATATCTTGAAGTTATTGATGCCATTTCAAAGGTCTTATTGAATCGATAACCAACAAACAAAAGAAGAAATATGTTACTTCTCTACTTCAACAAATTTTAGAATTTTTCCGCATGTGATTTGATCATCAAATTGCTTTGGCTTCTCATGAAACTTGTCGTTAGAAGGAAAGGTGATGTCACGGACATACTTTAAGCTACTACTAGAATTTTTTGTAGTCTTCTAGAACCTTCTATAGCTTTCTAAAATCTTCTAAAATCTTCTAGAACCTTCTAGAATCTTCTTTAGTCTTTGAAAATCTTCTAGAATCTTCTTTAGTCTTTGAAAATCTTCTAGAATCTTCCTCAAACTTCTAAAATATTCTAAGATATTCTTAAGACCTTCTAAAATCTTCTTCAACCTTCCAAAATCTCCTGTAGACTTTTTAGAGTCTTCTAGAATCTTCCTCAGACTTCTAGAATATTTTAAGATATTCTTAGAAGGTCCAATAGGACATAAGGCCTCATAGTATAAATAAGAGGCAAGATTAAAGAATACCTCAGTCTTGCCAACACAAGTCTTAGAGCAATCCAGAGTGTTGCCTTGTTCTTGATATTAATCCAGTTTCTTATTCTTGATCTAGTTCTTATTCTTGTACTTCCAATTCTTTATTCTTAAAGTTATTCTGGTTCTAAATTCTTCTCCTTGGTTCTTTGTTAACCACCTATCTTGCATCCCTAACAGATATTAGCTTGGAATGCTACTTAAAGTCCTTCCACCATTAAAAATGGGTGTAGCATAAATAGCAAAAGATAATCCTTCTTTTGCTTCATTCATAAATGCTTTTGCGCCTATAAGTACGGATTTTATTATACTAGGCTTATGATTTGTTACTTGATTTATGGAACTCTTATTAATACTTTGAAAAAAGTCAAGTCTACAAGAAATCCAATCTATTTAAAGATTATATTTTTCTAGTCATAATAAATCTAAAATGATTGGATTAGAGAGAGATTTAATTATATTAAAGATTACACAACTATTATGACCATCTATTGTTATATTTATAGGAAAGATTTCATGAGTAATATTTCCAAAAGATATCGGATGACCATCTATTACTTCTACATGTATGGATTTAGTTTTTTGTATTGAAGGTATTCTATGACTTTTAACAATTTTTTTATCTAAAAAACATATTGAGGCTCCTGAATCTAGTAAAATAGAGGCTTTGTGATTTTTGGATTTCAAATAGACATCTATTATAAAATAAGGATAGGGTTCTGAGGAGAGAATAGGACCTTTATTAAAAGTTGTACAAGATTCTACCTACACAATTTCTATTGTAGCTGGACAAATTCATTTTTTGACATATTGTCTTTTTTGGCAGTCGTATTCCTCATCTTGTGGTTGTGTTGTTTCTTCGGACAATACTGAGCAGTATGCTTAGGTTCTCTATAATATAAATATAATCCTTTTTGATGACGACGAGTCTTTTCTTGTTCAGTAAGAAATTTAAAACGTATTGTGTCAATTTGTATGTCTTCTACTTTTGAAAGGACATTGATATTGTCATTATATTATGGTAACATTGAGGCTCCCTTGTGTGGCTCTTCAATTGAAATTCAAAAAGTTGATTGTCATACTTCACAGCAAAATTAATTGCTTGACTCAATGTCTTAGGATCGAACAAGTTGAGCAGCAATTTCTTTACCTCATATTGTAATCCATAGAGAAATTGGCTAATAAGCATAGCATTATTCTACTTGGTGTCAATTACTAATTGTCAAAATTGCGAAGCATATGATGTTACTGATCAATTGTCTCACTGCAAAATATGGATCTTGTTAGTTGCGATACAAATTATATCATGTTCTCTATACATAGATCAAAATTTTGCTAAAAATGCCTCCAAATTATCCAATATTGGATCACATCATTCAAAAAAGGACAAAAATCATAACAAAGCAAAATTTGATAATAATGTTCCAATAAACCTGACTTGTGACCCCTAGGTTGGATAACTTTGGGGTTGAAGTTCAATCACCAATTGTGCTTGATTGATGAATCCTCAAAACTTAGATCTAGTGCCATCAAACTTCTTAAGCAAACTAATTTTTGGTTCTTTGATGCTTGAATGGTGTTCAATTGTAGGTAAAGTCGTATGGCTTGAAGCAGCTCAAATCATCTCTATATCATCATTTACTGCTAATCTTGTTAGCCTTTGTGGTGGTGCATTGAGTTGATGCATTGCAAACATTAATTCTCTCATTTGCTCTTGTATTTGTGCCACTGGACTCTTCATTTCAGCAAGCTTTGTCATGGTATCACAATAGAAAAAGAAAAAATATCTATTCTTACTACAAAATAAAACACTCAAGAATAAAGAAAAAAAATTTAGGAACAATATCAATTAGGAAGTGGATAATCTACAACTTCTAATATGCTTATGATTTATTAAGAGAAAGGGATAATCCACTCTTAATCAAGAAGAGACAAAGCTGTGATATTGTGACTTCACTCTTATCAATCTCTCAATGACACGAGCTAAAACAGATGCATAAGTTAATAAAAACTATGTCAAAAGCAAATAACAAGATAGAAATAATGAAGTATGTATATTTAAAAAGAAACTAGAATGGCTAATGCCAAAGACTAGAAAATACATGAGATTCTTGAATTAGACTAGAAGCAAGAAAGAATTGATAAGAGTGAAGAAGGCTTTACTCTTATCTCTATTTATACTATCCATCTAAGATTTACGTGGCAATATTCTATAGGACCTCCTACACGTGTCTAATTTGTAAGACACGTGTCAAACTTGCAAGACAAGTTTCCAACATGTGTACCACGTACTTGGCTTGTTCTGCAAGCTACCAATATGTGTAACACATGGCTAGCTTGTTGACCAAGTTTCTAATCTATTAATCACCTATAGATATGTATAAAGGTGATTCCGTATCTATGAAGCTTTTAGAAAGCTTCTTTTTAAGATATTATCAAATTAATTTATTTTTATCTATTTCTATTAATCTATATTAATTAGATAATTATTAGAATAAATCTTATGCTCGTGATACCATATGCCTAATGCATTTTCTAACAAAACAATACATAATACAATAGCATACCATCATATTTTTTTAGGAGACTAATTTGAAGCTCTTTACGTTGTTGAATAAGTAGATTTCCTTGGTGTAGCATAGAAAGTACTACATACTCAAATACAAAAGTTGGAAGTGGATGCAGTTTAGATTGTAGTATTTTAGATGTTACGTTGTTATAAAGTTTTGCAACAACTTCTTCAATCTTTACAGTCCTAGCAGATAAAGTAAAAAGAGCACTTATAATGGCATCTAACTTGGACTCGGAAGAATTGGTCACACTAATGTCTAAACATCTAGTCATTCTAAGAGAAAGAAAAAATGAATCTACAAAAAGACAATATTGATTTAGAAAAATATAATCTGTAACCTCTAAAAAGCTTTCAGACTTTTAGGGAGAAAAATAATCCACTCTCTTATAATAGGGACAAAGCTCCAATATTGTGAGAAAGAGAATATCAATTTAAAGGAAGATAATCCATAATTTCTAAATTACTCGTATACCTTTAAATAAAAAAATAATCTACTCTCAAATAAGAAGGATCCAACTTTGATATTAATGATAAAAGTAGTCAGAACAAACTGCCAAAGACATGAAAATATAGAACAAGAGGCTTGAACTAGTATAAGGTTTCAAAAAGAAACCAATAAGAACTTGAATAAATTAGAGGAGTATACAAACAACATCAAAAAAGATGAGCTAGAACTCCAAGAGATGCGTTGTTGAGACTGAAGAACTCTTCAACCTCGATTCGTATACATATTCATGTCTAGAACGTTTTTTGAGTAACTTCTATCAAACTAAGAAGCTTCTTGAGCAGCTTCTATGAATTGGAAAGCTTCTTGAGCTCCTTCTACTAACTAGGAAGCTTCTCAACCAACTTTCACTCATTCATGAAGCTCTAGAATGTTCGAGAAGGTTCTGTGACCTTCCAAAGTATATGTCCGTAATAAATGCATGCTAGTATAGATATATTTAATTAGCCAAAATCCTTGCTTGCCAAAGGGTCCAATACAAATTTACACTTGATAAGATTTTTATTTGGTAAATGTAGCTCCATAAGACAATTTATGCTTAGCTAAAATGCTTACTTGCCAAAAAAAAAAGTTTCATTATATAAATTCATGTTCAACCAAATTGCTTATTTTTTGTATGCGGCTTGTAATACAAATTGCCAAAATTTGTACTAGTGCAACACAATGCAATTGAAATATAGCCTTTGTCTACATAAAAGGAAAAAAAAAAAAAAAAAAAAAAAAAAAAAGCGAGACAAATAACAAACAAAATTTCCAAACAATATGTATTGTATTCATTTACAAAACCTTGCATCATTGTAAGAGATGGCACATATAGTTGTGTTGGACAATAACCAACCATTTATCAACGAGGTTCAAAATCTTTAGTGGCACATTCTATATTACCACTACATCACACTTTTGCAATATGGGATCCACATCCATCCACCATTCCCTAATTGAGTGATGGGCTATTTCTCCAAATACTTTCTACAAGGCATCTTCTTACTTTGACACCTGCAATTGTTTGGGCAAGCAAGCGATGCATTGTGAAATCAGTTGCAATAAAACAAGAGCTGAGTGATGAACAATGTAAGGTGACGAGTAGGCAAGAGTGGATGCATGAAACGAAGATGGTGGGGAAGCATGTCTGGAGTGGGAGTGGGAGATGGCCCGCACGAAGGGGCCGTGGCCTGGAGGTGAGGCCGCGTGGTGCGGCGTGGTAGTGAGGTAGCTGCACGGCAGACGAGGAGGATACTGGGGGTGGGATCGGTGCGAGATAAGGGTTGGGTATGTGCGGTGTGAAAGGGGTTTCGGCCATCCGGCCCCTGGGAGGGGGCCGCGAGTCGCCGGCGGCCGAGCAGTCGTTGTAGTATAGTGGTAAGTATTCCCGCCTGTCACGCGGGTGACCCGGGTTCGATCCCCGGCAGCGGCGCGGCGGCGACCGCACAGAGAGGGCACCGGTGGTCTAGTGGTAGAATAGTACCCTGCCACGGTACAGACCCGGGTTCGATTCCCGGCCGGTGCACACTGCCTTTTGGGTAACCCCCCTTTTCCTTCTCCTTCTCCTCGCCCGCCCACCCACCCACCTTCACGGCGCGCAGGCATGAAGTTCTTGTCACCCCGCTTTTCCACCACACGAGTTTCGCTCGCCTAACCCCATTGCTTCATGTTCTCACCTAAACTCCAATCATGTCTCCAATATCCCTTCACTCTTCCACACACACCCACCCCACATTACAAACATCTTCCACCCCCCTTATTTACATCATCCTCTTGCATCCACTTTTTTTCTCCTTTACAACTAAAACAACATAAGAAAATATCCCTATTGCCTCAACACACCTCAATCCTTGCCCCCTCCAATCCATTGTGTTTTCCTACATGTAGGGAACATCCTACACACACATACATTGCTCTCACACATTCAACACCTCAATTACAAGCCTTTGCATTGGTATCTATGGAGCCAACACATCCATATGCCCCCTTGCATCCATATTATGCGCACTTTCAGTACCAATGATGTGTCACATCTTTCACAACATGGTTATCAACCACACTACAAAATATTGTTTTAATTTTTTGAAAGGTTATTTGAAAAAATACTTAAATTAAATTAAATCAAATTAAAAAAATAAACAAAATAAAACAAAACAAAAGAGGAAGAGATGACAAAGAATTGAATATCACCTCTATTTACCAATGCACATACAAAATATATTCCACTCAAGTTTTCTTCATATTGGTTCTCAAAGAAATCCATCATTGGTCTACAATGATCCGAAATTACTAGATGGTGGCTAAATTGGACCCAAGTAGTTAAAATAGTTCTAAAAAGGGCTTGTGGTTTGATTTGTAATTATAAAAGCTTGACCATGTCTAACAAAAATGCACATTGGGTTAATCCTAGTATTATATCAAAAATTAAAATTAAAAACAAAATAGTTCCAATATAGAAGAATATAGTCATGTAACTAAATATGCAAGCAACAACTAGATTAACATGAGTCAAATTACATGTGGATGTTGAATTGCTCTGAAGATAGATGTATTTTTCTTCCATAAGAATTATAGTATTTAAAATAGAATAAGTACTATTTAATTTTTTATCCACAATATAATGGTTTAATCATATTATTTATCAAAATATGTTGAAAGAATTGATATTGATGTTGATGTTGTTATATTAGATTTGATAAGTTTTTATTCTTGGATTAATAATAGATATTAAAATACTAGTAAATACTTCATACATTAACAAAGAAAGTTTGACCATTTAGTTATAGAAGAATTTATATATTTTTGGTGATGGTAAATTTGAATGGTTATGTTATTAAAATTATGGTCGTAAAGAAAAAGAAATCAATAAATTGATTGGATGAAATTTAACAAGTAGGATATCTTGGCTATTCTAAATATTTATTTATATGTGTACATCTCCTAATCATTTCTTTGATTGTGTTTTATTTGATCTTTTTCTTTTCAACTTGTAATCCTAATAAAGTTTATATTTTTGAACTATCCATAAAAATATGGAAATAAAATAAAATAAAATAAAATAAGTAAAATAAATAGAAATAATAAAAACAATAATAACAGCAATAATTTAGTCCATAAATTTATAAAATAACATGGTGACAAACATAGTATTGATCTTCATCATAGGTGAAATGCTTAATATTGCTCTTATAAATATATTATCTTATGTATAATTATTTATCTTATTTATATAATATTAAAAAGAAATATTATATAATTAATTTTTTTTATTAAATCATATAAATATAAAATAAGGCAAAAAATATGATCAAAGAAAATTTAACATCAAGATCAAAATTTTAAAAATATTAAAATTGATGGAATGAGAGATATTTTTTAAACACAATTTTCTAAAGATTTTATTAATTGTCTTTATTGTTAGTTTGGTTTTTGAAAAAATACCATTTGAACTAATTTTTATATAATATTAAATCAAATTTTTTAAAATATATTCTTATAAGAATAGCATTTTTTGTTTTCTTCTATAATATATTGTCAATATCATTTGTTTTATTTTTTTATTTTATTTTTATTTTCTTAGTTTCACTATTTATCTATTTTTTGAAATATTAAGCATCTTTATATAGCTGATCCATGGTTTTTGCTAACATAGACTCAAGAGCCACCATTTGACAACAAAATTAACAAAGATCATTGCATAAACTATCTTATATGTGTTGCAAATCAATATTTCATCTTTAATTTTAATATTGGAGATGCACAAGCTTTTGTATGCCTTCCAAGAATTAGTCTTAAAAACAAAGGATTTTACAACCATGTATTTGTTCTCAAAATTTGCTACCTCTCTCACCTTTTTTCTTTTTGTTTTACTTAACTATATTACCTTCTTTTCCAATGACAATATTTTAATCTATTTAAATTTAAAAAAAACCAAAAGATAAAATTTCTTATATATCATGCATATAATTCTTCTTTAAATTTAGTACTATTTTGGTTTTTATTCCTAATTTGCATTTTTTTGAAAAATCATTCAAATCAATTTTTTACATTTGCATTGATCCATTATTTTATATCAATTGAAGAATACAACTAAACATCCAATATATATATATATATATATATATATATATATATATAGATGAGGCAAGTATGTATATATATTGAAGCAAATAAATTGCAAGTCTTTTGTATTGATAATCAATCTTATATTCATACCTACAAATTTACAAAAAGTAAGATGTTACCAAAGATGTGTTGCAAACATTAGAGCAAAGTCCAAATAAATAATTGATTTCAAATCCAATGTAGCAATACACCTACTTTGTAATGAAAACATGTTGTTATTGTTGTTGTTTTAACAAATAGATTTTTTATCTATCCATTGAGAATGTAATAGCTTGTTGTTGTTGTTATTTCAACCAATAGAATTTTCATCTACCTATTAAAAATATAACAACATGTTTTTAAATAAAAATAAATAAAAATATTGATAAAGACAATTGATGAAATCTATGGTTTTTGGTACCATGGAGTCAAAAGCCACCTTTTGACAATCTAAAGTATTGCATCAACTTTGTGGATTTTATAATTAAAATAGCTAAATGGTTAATCACAATTTAAAAGGCACATCAAAAATTTTATAATTGTGTCATGTATTATTAGATTTTGTAATAGAGGTGGATAAGCAGGCGAGGAAAAAGAAAAGAAAAGGGGGATACAACAAAAGGCTGTGTGCACCAGCCAAAAATTGGACCCGGGTCTATACCATGGCAGGGTACTATTCTATCACTAGACCACCAGTGCTTCTCCTAATCGATTGCGTCTGGGAATCGGACTCAAGTCACCCATATAATAGACCACTATTCTACAACTACTATTGGTCCAACAGTGTTTCGTGGCCACCTCCCAATAGTCCAATGGCTACAATTCTTTTCATACCGCCTCTACTCTAACCCTCTTTGTACACCGATTCTACCTTGAGTATCTTCTTTGTGTACCAATGCCACCTCTAGTATCCTCCTTGCTTCTCGTGTAGAGAAGAGGCCCTTTTTTCTACTTTTTTTGGTGGCATCTATCAACTTTTGTACACATTGGCACATATATTGAATCCCCTTCCTTGCCACATGAGCTCCATTTTCATATCATGCATGGCATTCTCACTTTCGCTCCATCTCCTCTCATTTCTGCTATCAGTAACCTTTTCAATAAAATCTCACTGCTTGTCAAGCTATGGTCTTTGCACCTAATTTTTGGATTGAATAGGTATTATGTCACAACAATTTTTTTAGGAAAATCTATAGTTTGAAAGAAAGTTGCAGTTTTTAAAATACACATTGTTAATTTTGTGGAAATATGATCTTTAAGACATTATTAAAATGATTTGTGTTGAGATCCAATTGGATCATGTTGGTCCAATGGAAATATTAAAAACTTTGGATATTTTTAATTTTTAATTTTTTTAAAGTTCTACACATACATACATATTTACTTATTTATTTACTTACTTATTTAGCCTTGATTTTATTGTGTTGTCATATCAAAAAATACTTGGTTTTTAATTCCAAAGCTTAGTCTTTATGTTTGTTTTATATATATATATATATTTTTTTTTCTTTCAATTTTGGATATTATTATTTTTATTCTTTTATTTTTTTCTTATCTTTTTTTACAAGAGAAGTTTCTATCCATAAGTGTAACAAATCATACAAGAGATCATGAATAGATAGAATTCAATTATAAACAATTTAAGTAAGAATGATATATTATCATTATTATTAAATCAAGAGCATTTTAAAAATATATATATGTTAGGAACATATACTTTGGAGGTCCACAAAATCTTCTAGAATATTCTAAAAATTGTTTGAATTAATGAAAGTTGATTGAGAAGCTTGCTTGTTGGTGAAAGCAGCTCGAGAAGTTTCCTAGTTAATAGAAAGAACTCAAGAAGCTTCCTAGTTAGTAGAAGCTGCTCAAGAAGCTTCTTAATTTAATAGAAGCTACTTAAGAAGCATCTTAAATAGGAGTATATATAAGGATCAAGACTGAAGAATTCTTCAGTCTCAACAATATATCTATTGGAGTTCTAACTCACTTTTCTTGGTATTGTTTGTGTATTCATCTATTTAATTTGAATTTTTGTTAGTTTCTTCTTGAAATCTTGTCCTAGTATAAGTTTCTTGCTTTATATTCTTATATCTTTGATAGTTTTTCGAGACTAATTTCATCTTCAATATCAAAGTTCGATCCTTCTTGTTAGAGAGTGGATTATCCCTCTTTTCAAAGATATACCAACACTTTAGAGGTTGCGGATTACCCTCCTCTAAACTAATATTAGAGCTTTTTCCTTCTTGTGAGAGAGTATGTAGTCATCTATTCCAAGATAGAAAAGAATAGTAGAAGCAAGTTTGTCACCATGTCAAACCTTCAAGCATAGAGAAAATAAGACTCAAAAGATTTATTTGCCATACAAGCTTCGAACAAACCAGTGTAATTTTTACAGCCTTCAATTAAGCAATGTAAGGACAATACATTTCAGTGCCAAGTACGACTTTAGTTGGAGCCATTAGAAGCATGACTCAAGTATGCAAGTCTTGATTCCAATGCTTGAGCTTTAATAATATTATTTGAACTTGGAAAGATGAATATTTTTAATCTTGAGATCTTATTTGGAAGATGTTTTGAAGGTTGCAATAAAAATCAGATCCTTGGATAGAATAATTCAACAATGAAGGTACTAGCTCAAGGCCATAGGTGATTCCTTTGAAGACTGGTGTCGTATTATAATTGCTTATAGTATATAAAATCTAATCAAAATATAGAATATATTCATAAATTATAATATGTGTTAGAATAGTTGAAAAAATAAATTAATGGGAGTTGGTGTAAGTAACTTTATTTTACATTTTTACTTAGTTTGATTATGAAATTTAAATTATATAGAACCTAAATATTTAGTATGAAGCCTTAAGAGAAGATTGGAGCCTAAAGATGAACAATTAAACTACTAAGAGGCTTATTTGGAAGGATGAAGACAAAGAATGAATGAATGAAGACAAGAAGTGAAGTTCTTCATTCCTATTGGTCAATGGTCATGCCTAATAGGCTTTGAGGAGGCTGCCTATAAGGAGAACAAGGGTTTTGGCAACTTTAGGGAGGCCATTCGAATTTTAGAGACTAGGATTAAAAATCTTGTTTTTTGTACTATAATTTTGGTATAAGAATCAAGGGATTTGGAGTTTTTATGAGAGAGGAGTAGGCGCTTGAAGTTAGGGTATATAAATTGTACCTATTATCACTCTTTTGAGGATTGAAGGAGTTGTACAGGAGAATTGGAGATTGGGAGGTATGGCTAGAGAAGTAATTTTAAGTTCTATATCTAATGTGAAAGAATTACTACCTTTGAAATTTTAAAGAAAGAGATATTGGGAGTTAAAGACAGCAGATCAAATTCCAAAGTAGTAAGTAGGTTGTTTTGTTGATAGTGATGGAATTTGCCATATCTTGAGTTTTTGGATGGATTTTTATTTTAAACTTTCTAAAAATATGTATTATTATGCTAAAAAACTATATATCAAAATTTCATAGTATTTGGACTTTTAGAATATGAAATATAAAGAATTTAGTACACGGGTGTTTGTAAACAAGGTTTTAAAGCTACTATTAGGATTTTTGCAATATCTAAAGATCAATAATGAATCAATGGTTGAGATTTGTAGTGGTAGTTGTTACAAATACATCAGTACTTTATGTAAACTTTGAGTGGATTTGAACAATTAGATTAAAAATTATGAATTAATGAAATTCAGAAAAAATTCACTTCTTATGGGGGAATGAAGGTTTTAGGATATTTTGTTATGTTTTGAGTAGTTTGATGAAATAAAACTCATGTATTGGGTGTAATAGCCCTATGAAGGAGGCTTTTATATAAATTTGAAGGTTTTATTATACTTGGATCTTGGTTGAGTAATTAGTGGTAGCTAGAAGCCTAGTGCTTTCTTAAGGCAAATTCTCTCTACCACGACACTGATAGAATCCATTGCTCATGAATAGAGAACAAAATACCTAGCTTTGCTAATACAACATATTCTTGATTTCTTAAGTATATAGAACATTCTAGAAGCTTTTTGAATTAGAGAAAGTTGATTGAGAAGCTTCTTAGTTGATAAAAGCAGCTTGAAAAGTTTCTTAATTAATAGAAGGACCTCAAGAATTTTCTTAGTTAGTGGAAGGAACTCAAGAAGTTTCTTAGTTAGTGGAAAGAGCTCAAGAAGCTTCCTAATTGGTAGAAGCTGCTCGAGAAGCTTCTTAGTTTGATGGAAGCTGCTCAAGAAGCATCTTAGACATGAGTATATATATGACTTAAGGCTGAAGAATTCTTCAGTCTCGACAATGCATCTCTTAGAGTTCTAGCTCACCTTTCTTTGTATTTTTTGTATATTCATTTGTTTAATTCAAGTTTTTATTGGTTTTTTTCTTGAAACCTTGTCCCAATATAAGGCTTTTGTTCTATATTCTTGTGTCCTTGATAGTATATGGAAGTTCAATGAAATTAGATTTATTTTTTTATTTTTTTATTTTTTTATTTTTTTATTATTATCATTTATTTTTTTATTCTTAAATATTAATTTTTTGATTATAATTTCCTTGAATATTTCTAACTTCAAGTTATTCACTAAATCACCAAATAAATTTGAACTTCTAGAATACAATCTTATCACCAAATTTAAAATAAGGTCTAAATTTATATTTGTTTAAAAATATTATATATATTTAATTGGACATCAAAGCATAAAGATGGATTGGAAAATTAGATGTTCAAATAAATCCATAAGAAATTCTTATTGCAATAATTTGAAGTCTTTTTTACAATCAATAATAATAAGTTAGAAGAACAAATTTGGAAGATTTTTTGTAAACTAGTTACAAAAATATGAAGTTATAATTAATTTGTTATATAGGATGTACAAACAAAACTTTTAGATTCCAATAATAGGATTTTGGTGTTTTAAAGATGGAATTTAAAGTTTTTGAAGATGAAAATAAAATTATAAGTTTTGAACATAAGATGTATGGTTTTAAGCTAGGATTTTGTTGGCTTACGTTATGGTTGGCATTAGTGCAATTATCATTTATTTTTCTTAATTAAAATGGTAATTTTTAGCACCAAGGATTATTTTTGATATGATTTTATGTATTCATATTATATAACTTGCGATTAAAATTATACAAATTCAATCTACTTGATACTTATATTAGAACCATATTAGATATGATATTTGAGTAAACAACTTTTGTATAATATTATTATAATCTTAGCTTTCTTACTCAACATCAATAAATTTTGATTGACTTGCTTTGATATAATATGTGTTGTTTGGTTTTACTTATATTGTTTAAATTTTGTAATATGCAATCTATATAATTTGGCTTTAGTGAATTAGATCTTTTAATGATTGTCTTTTGTAAAAATGTGGCTTATATGATTGTACAATAGGACAATTTGCCTACTAAATTTTTTATTTGGATTCTAAATTTTCTTTTCAAGTATTATTGTAATCATCTTCTAACATAGGTAATAAACCTATAAGTATTGCAAGTTTAGTAAAATAAATAATTTTTCTTATATCCATTAGTATTGCAATGTTCTTTGGAATAAACCATAATATGACCTCTTATTTATTTATAAGCATCTTACATACCTATTACCTTTATTTAATATATATTATTCTGACTTTTATTTTGATTACTATTTGTAATGCAACAACCACATAAATATCTTTTTTGAAATATCTCTATTGTATTTAACTTCAACCAATCTTTTAAAATAACAACAACATGTAATTTTTACTCTATTATTTCTAGTTGTGTATTTTGTATAGCTCAATCATATTTAAAATAATATTACATAAGTCAATAAACATAATTTACTCTATATTTTATATAAATTACTTTGTTATTTGTATAGGTTTGCTTTCAATTGCTTTATTTAAGATTTTTGGATATTTTTATGCAATGGTATAATAATATCAATAATAGTAATTTTTTTTTTCTTTATTTTATTTTTCATGATTCTTATATTAAGGCAAATATAAATGATTGAGATAATAATATAATTTTATCATTTACAAATATAAAAGATGTGTTTGATTAACATGGACATATATACATATACACATTGTTTTATATTTAGAAGGATTATTTTTTATTTTTTTAATTAAAGATTAAAATCTATGAATAATTTTAGAAGTAGCATATGATATGCATACCTTAAATATAATAAAAATTTTGAATATTATTTTTTGTAATATGTTATGAATAAATTTGATCGTGGTTCGATTCCTATGGATTATAGAAATTGGTAAATTGACATTAAAGTTATGTTGTATGCAAGTTTTTGTACATTTATTTTAAATATTTTTTATCTTATTTTTGTAAATATATATATATATATATATATATATATAAGATATTCTCACTAGTATAATTTTTTAAAACATCTTTGTATTGTAAAAAAATATGATGTAATTACAAACTCGGTTTGTAAAATATCTATATGTGTATATTATGTGTAATTATCTATAAAGCTGAGAAGAAGAAAAAAAAAATTAAAAAAAAATACATACTTATATACCAGCAAAGAACAATTTTTTTGTAAGACTACTATTGATAATTTACAAAAGAAAAAAAAAAAAAAAAAAAAAAAATCAAAAAGATAATATATATATATATATATATATATATATATATATATAGCTTATGATATGTTCTTGGATGTACATCCTTTACATATGAAAATAATAGATTTTATAAAGACATAATTTAGTGATAATTATTTAAATATATATTTCATTTAAATATCCAAATCAATAGTCAATTTAATATTGATTTTGTTAGATTTAAAAAGTGTGATTGCTATATAAATAGATGTGAAGATCTTAATATCAATTCTAAAAGAGATTACATGCTCAATTTTGGAATATAAATTTTTGTTGTATTTTTAGAGGTTAGTAATTTAGTTGTGATGATATGTTGATTTTATTAGAGAAAAATAATAATATTATCAAGTATTATATATGAAGCTATAGATATCAAATTCTTAGCTAAGAAATTGATATCTATCGCTTCATATATAATACTTGATAATATTCTACACCATATCTATAGCTTCATATATAATACTTGATAATATTCTCTTAGCTTGGTGCAAGTAAGATGAAGAGAAAAAAATCAAATTTTATTGCTATATAAGAGCTATTATTACTTAAGAAAATAATATTTGGTGATTCAAGTTTGTGAACATTATAAAATGAGAGTCGAAATAAAGTCATGTAGTAACTAATACTAGAATTAATATGCTAGAAGGGTGAAATAAAATATGAAGATTTAATGGCAATAAAAAAAATAAAGTAGCTCATTATTTGTATTAAGATACAAAGTTATTTTGTTTTATTTTTATTTTTATAATCTAATATTTTATGGTTATAAATATTGTAACAATAATATCAATTTACATATGCTATTAAAAATATATTTAAATATGAAGCCCAAATATATTATGGAAGTGTTTGTTCTTTAGTTTCAAATTTAATTTGTATATAGTATCTCAAATTGAGATATCTATTACTCAGCTTTAAATGTGCTTGTTTTACAATAATTTGTTGGATATATCATATTTGAGTTTGATCAATACTTTTATCTGGAAAATGAAATAGCTTAAAAATTCAAAGTTATCATAGTATAATTTTGTTGCAAAGAATGTTCTTTCTTTTGTTGGAAATATATCCATAATAGGAAGAGAAAATAAGTTGAAGTCTATGAGATCTAATGCTTTCAATACTTTCTACAAACCACATCTACTTTTGTATTAGACAAAAAAAAAAAAAAAAAAAAAAAAAAAAAACATACTTGGTGGCTTATATGACATATGTTTTATTGATACATTGTTTGGATAAAGATGCAATGCACTATGAAATTAGTTGCAACAAAATAAGAGCTTACTAATAGACAATAAGGGACATCAAAGTGAAAAATTACATTAAAGAATAATTTTTAAAAAATAAAAATTCTAAAAAAATAATACCAAATCAGATTTTTTTTTTAAAAAAAATATGTTATAATGCATAGGCAACAAGAAGATTTTTACAAATTTAGGAAAAATTAATGAAGTAGCAAGAAATATGGATTGAGACTAATTTTTTATTTTTTTTTTATTTTTTTTTTATTTTTTTATAATTTTAATAAAAATTGAGTGCACACAAACCTTGCCATTGAAGAGTCGCTCACTAAGCTAATATGTTAAAATAATAAATTACCAACCACTATTGCATGTACAAAAGTGAAGTATTGTGTGCACTGTAACAAAGGTTGGATTTATTGTAGTAAGTCTGAAATTGTGTTCTAATAAGGATTATATTATTTTATATTATTTGATAAAAATAAATAAATACAAAGATATAGTCTTCTAAAAAATTTCTTAGAGGTATTTTTTTATCAAAGATAAATATATAAAAGAATTTTTTTATTACGTGGTCTAAATCTCAAAAATGCCTCTTTGCAAAGAATAAATTAAGTGGTATCATGAACTCATCAAAAATAGTATTAATAAGACAATCATGTTTTTTTGATAATTATACAATCTATATAGTTAATTGTTGGCATAAAAGAAAAATATGTACAATTAATCCATATAATATTTCATTGAAGTAGAAAAATTATATATAAAAAAAAACTTTATAAAAGAAGCTACTTACATAGTTGTAGCATAATAGATTTTTAATCTAAAATATTATACATGATGTGTAAAATATATGTGTTATTCAACATAATATTCCAATAACGACATCAAAACCAAAATGTACCAAATATTCATTCTAGTAATTTATAAGTAAAAAATATATAAAAATAAAAAAATAAAAATCTCTTGTAATACAATGTAGATTAGAATTATTTCTATGTAAGTATAGCCATTGCATTTGTTATAAGTTTTTTTATAAAAATCTTTTGGTTACCTATCTTATAATATTATATTGAATAATATGTTAGATTAAATGTAGTAATAATAAGATAATTATAAAATATAAATTTATATTCTTAATTATTGGAAAATAATACTTTGTATGAAAAATATAATATATATATATATATATATATATATATGTTTTGTACTTAGCTCTCTATCTCCTTCTTTAGTATCTAAGTACTACTATCCTCAAACCTATTCTTTTATTCATAGTTGATCTAACTAGATACCAACCTTTTTAACTTAATTAAGTTTAATAATTAAATTTACTTATTAGATTTCGTTAGATAAGACTTTGTTCAATTAATTAAATTTTTGTTTTATTATTTTTTAAAATTTAATGTAAGCTCTTTTTGTACAACTTGGTGGATTAAAAATTTCCAATCTACTTTTATTTAATTGGATAGCTATTTGAGCTTTTGACATATTTTTATTTTTTTAATTTTTAGATATTATTAGTTTGTGATGTATATGGATTAAATTGGAGGAATAATAAGTGTTAGAGTGGAATTAAATCATATATTCTATTTATTTTGTAAAAGTAGCTAAACCCTCTCATAAGACAAAAATACATCTTATACATAATATAAATCTAAGAAATATGTAGGTATTATAGGTTTGTGATGTAAATGAAAACTTTTTAATTTAAATATCTAATATATGTACTTTAAAATATAATTATAATAATCTACATCAAATAATTTTATATAAACTATATTTTTATTTTTATTTTTTAAATAAAATATATTTAAATAATAATAACCAAAGATATATATATACAAAAATCATTAGTGATAATACAATCCATACTATTGTTGATTCAACTTTTGATATCAAATTCTTTTAATTAATCATAATTTTTGTTACTAATATATTTTCATTCCTATATAAATAAAAATATACATGCATTAAATTTAAATGTAGATTTGTTTAAGCAAGTAAGCCATTGGTTTTTTTCATTATTAGTTACTCTTGTTTAAAAATCCACAAAAACATACAAAAACCAAGATAATAAAAACATATGTTGCAAAAATTGGAACAAAGTCCAAACAAACAACTAATTTTCAATCCAATGTAAAACACATCAACTTTGAAATATATATTTGTCACAAAATAAACTAGCATAAATATATCATTTCTTCTCAAAATCCAAAAATATGGTGTTTTTATACAAAAATCATACAACATAATTAAAAAAAAAAAAAAAAAAAAAAAAAAAAAATCCAAAAACAATGAAATTAGATCATTTCAATATTTATTAACAAATTCAACCATAAAATTTTATAACTGATTACAGTGCTTCTCCATCTTGCAAATAAAAAACTAAATATATTTTAAAAGCAATTTTAATACCCTCATGCAATTTGACTCATGTTGTTATTGCTGTTGCTTGCATGTTTGGTTGTACAATTACATTCTTTTATGTTCAATTTGTTTTAGAACCAATATGAAAAAACTTGTGCGGAATATATTTTGCATGTGCACTCTTAAATAGAGGTGATATTCAACTCTTTGTCATCTCTTCCTCTTTTGTTTTGTTTTATTTTGTTTATTTTTTTAATTTGATTTAATTTAATTTAAGTAATTTTTTAAATAACCTTTCAAAAAATTAAAACAATATTTTGTAGTGTGGTTGATAACCATGTTGTGAAAGATGTGACACATCATTGGTACTGAAAGTGCGCATAATATGGATGCAAGGGGGCATATGGATGTGTTGGCTCCATAGATACCAATGCAAAGGCTTGTAATTGAGGTGTTGAATGTGTGAGAGCAATGTATGTGTGTGTAGGATGTTCCCCACATGTAGGAAAACACAATGGATTGGAGGGGGCAAGGATTGAGGTGTGTTGAGGCAATAGGGATATTTTCTTATGTTGTTTTAGTTGTAAAAGAGAAAAAAAGTGGATGCAAGAGAATGATGAAAATGAGGGAGGTGGAAGATGTTTGTAATGCGGGGTGGGTGTGTGTGGAAGAGTGAAAGGATATTGGAGACATGATTGGAGTTTAGGTGAGAACATGAAGCAATGGGATTAGGCGAGCGAAACTCGTGTAGTGGAAAAGCAGGATGATAAGAACTTCATGCCTGTGCGCCGTGAAGGTGGGTGGGTGGGCAGACAAGGAGAAGGAGAAGGAAAAAGGGGATTACAAAAGGCAGTGTGCATCGGCTAGGAATCAAATCCAAGTCCGTACCGTGATAGGGTACTATTCTACCATTAGACCACCATTACCCTCTTTGCTCAACTTGCTTGTTGCTTTATAATTCTTTTGTATTTGGCCCTCAAAAGCTTTAGGCAATCACTTCATTGAATTCAAGGACATTTGCTTATTTTTTAAATATAGCATTTGCTAAGCTTTATAAAATTCTTCTAATAAAAAAATCCAAACATGTTCATATAGACGTGATAGATGAATGGTTTTTATCCTCTTATAATATCATTCATGAAACAATACATATAGAAGTGCTATTTGAAGATCATAGCAATCAAATTGTATTCATTGTTATTATAACTTCTTCAAATCTTATTATTTTGGAACTTTCTTGATTGAAAATGCACAATCTATATATATAAATTAGAAATCATAAAGAATAATATTTCTAATAGAAATTCCTATAAAAAGACTTCATAAAAAATCATAAGTTAATAAGCTTTTATTTGTTGAAATAAGGGCTTTTATAAGATTGGCCAAAGAAAGTACACTATTTGTTATTTATACAACTCCAACCAAAGAAGATATGACTTTATCAATAAATATTTTAGAATAGTATAGCTAATTTTAAGATATTTTTTAGAAGAAGAATATTGATATATTATTGGAGCACCAATCTTACAATTATACCATAGATTTTCAAAAAAGAACACAACTACCTTTTGGTCCAATTTATAACCTTTTTCAAAATGAGCTTTCAACATTGAAGGATTATATTGATGAAAACCTTGCAAAGAACTTCATCAAGCATTCAAAGTTTCTAGCATGTGCACTTATACTCTTTGTGAAGAAAAAAAATAGTTTCTTATATATGTACGTTGATTATTAGAGATTGAATAAGATAACGATGAAAAATTATTATCTACTATTATTAATCTTAAGATTTTTAGAACAACTTGGCCAAGCCAAGATTTATATTAAGAGAGATCTTTGTAGAGCATATAACTTAGTAAAAATCAAGGAGGGAGACAAATGGAAGATTGCATTTTGGATAAAATATGGACACTTTGAATATAATGTCATGTCTTTTGGATTTACAAATGCACTCATTATTGTTTAGCATTTAATGAATGATATCTTTTAAAAGCATCTAAACAAATTCATATTAGTCTATCTTAATGATATCTTGATCTATTCAAAAAATCTAGAGGAATACGAGGAGCATGTAAAGTTGATATTACAAAAGCTACAAGATGGGAGTTTGTAGATCAAGCTAAAAAAAATATGTATTTCATCAATCAAAGATGGAATTTTTGGAATACATCGTATTTATTGAGGATTTGATGATGGATCCTAAGAAGGTGGAGGCGAATATACAATGGGCCATTCCAAAGACTATAAGAGACATATAATATTTTTTTGGATTTGCCAATTATTATAAAATCTTCATTAAAAATTACTCTCAAGTTGCAGTCCTTTTTACTTGATTGACATGTGAAGATAAGTACAAATAGGAGCTTCAAGTGGAAAAGGCATTCTAAGATCTCAAGGCAGCATTTACCATAGTTCTAATCTTGGTATATCCAAACTTTATAAAAATATTTTACATTGAAATTGATACTTTGGATTTTGCACTAGAGACTGTACTTTCACAAATGAATATAGATAGTAAATTCCATCCTATTGCATTTTATTCTCAAAAATTTTCTATTGCTAAAATTAATTATAAAATCCATAATAAAGAACTTTTTACTATTGTAGATTCTTTTCAAAAATAGTGTCATTTTTTCAAAGGAGCAATGCATCCTATGACTATATATACAGATCACAAGAACTTAAAATATTTTATATCAATTTGGATTCTTAATCAATATTAAACTCAATGGAATATATTATTATCTCAATTTAACTTTGCTATCACTTATTGACCTGAGAAGCAACAAAGATTATCTGATATTTTATCAAGGAGATCATATCTTGTATTAAGAATAGGAAATTCAATGTATAATCAACAATATATAATTTCATTGAAGCTAGAATAACTTTGCCTTTGTATTACTATTACATTAACACCTATTGATTTTAATTTCCTCAATGAAGTGTGTATTATAACTACTAATGATACTTTGGCCCTTGATATTAAGTATAGTCTTAATAAAAATATTGACAAGTTGAAGCTTGAGGAAGACCTTTTATACTTTGAAGAATATTTGTATATCCCAAAAAAACTATCACAATTATGCATTCTTCAATCTTGCCATGACTTTCCAACTGTGGGTCACTTTTGATTTAACAAGATCCTAAAACTTATTTCTTGAGACTTTTGATGGCTTCAAATGTGAAAGGTTGTAAAAAACTTTGTGTTGTCTTGTAATATCTATTCAGAGTCCAAAAATCCTCGATATTATTCTTATGGATTTTTACAGCCCTATCATATTCTAAAATAGTCATGGTCTTCTATCTCAATGGATTTCATAACACATCTATCGCCATCCAATTCATTAGACAACATCCTTATAGTGATTAATTGACTCACAAAGATGGCTCATTTAATTCCTTATAAGAAGATTGCTTCTAGTGAAAAAACGGCAAGACTCTTTTTTGATAATATATATATATATATATATATATATGAATATCATGGCCTTTTAGATGAATTATAAAATATTATATTATAAATTATATTATATTAAAATATTATATTATATTATATTATATTAAAATATTATATTATGAATTATAAAATATCCTTTTAGATGGAGGATCCCACTTCATACCTAAATTTTAGAGATGAATTTTTAAAATATTAAAAATAAATATTAAACTTTCTTCGACTTTCCATCCTCAAACTAACAACCAAATAGAACGATTTAATCAAATTTTAGAGCAGTATTTACAATACAACATCAACTATCAACAAGACAATTGGATCTTATATCTATTGTTAGTAGAATTTACATATAATAATACCATTCATGCCTCAACTCAGCAAATACCATTTTATTCCAACTATGGATATTACTATAAGCTTAATCTATAGAATATATGAAAGAACAACAATCCAACAGCCAAAGGATTTATATAGCATCTATTACAACACCAAACAACCTTGAAGCTTCAATTCTAAACAGCTCAAGATACTTACAATGCATCTTCAGATTTGTTTTAGAACCAATATGAAGTAAACTTGAGTGGAATATATTTTGTATGTACATTGGTAAATAGAGGTGATATTCAATTCTTTGTCATCTCTTCCTCTTTTGTTTTGTTTTATTTTGTTTATTTTTTTTAATTTGATTTAATTTAATTTAAGTATTTTTTCAAATAACCTTTCAAAAAATTAAAACAATATTTTGTAGTGTGGTTGATAACCATGTTGTGAAAGATGTGACACATCATTGGTACTGAAAGTGCGCATAATATGGATGCAAGGGGGCATATGGATGTGTTGGCTCCATAGATACCAATGCAAAGGCTTGTAATTGAGGTGTTGAATGTGTGAGAGCAATGTATGTGTGTGTAGGATGTTCCCTACATGTAGGAAAACACAATGGATTGGAGGGGGCAAGGATTGAGGTGTGTTGAGGCAATAGGGATATTTTCTTATGTTGTTTTAGTTGTAAAGGAGAAAAAAAGTGGATGCAAGAGGATGATGTAAATAAGGGGGGTGGAAGATGTTTGTAATGTGGGGTGGGTGTGTGTGGAAGAGTGAAGGGATATTGGAGACATGATTGGAGTTTAGGTGAGAACATGAAGCAATGGGGTTAGGCGAGCGAAACTCGTGTGGTGGAAAAGCGGGGTGACAAGAACTTCATGCCTGCGCGCCGTGAAGGTGGGTGGGTGGGCGGGCGAGGAGAAGGAGAAGGAAAAGGGGGGTTACCCAAAAGGCAGTGTGCACCGGCCGGGAATCGAACCCGGGTCTGTACCGTGGCAGGGTACTATTCTACCACTAGACCACCGGTGCCCTCTCTGTGCGGTCGCCGCCGCGCCGCTGCCGGGGATCGAACCCGGGTCACCCGCGTGACAGGCGGGAATACTTACCACTATACTACAACGACTGCTCGGCCGCCGGCGACTCGCGGCCCCCTCCCAGGGGCCGGATGGCCGAAACCCCTTTCACACCGCACATACCCAACCCTTATCTCGCACCGATCCCACCCCCAGTATCCTCCTCGTCTGCCGTGCAGCTACCTCACTACCACGCCGCACCACGCGGCCTCACCTCCAGGCCACGGCCCCTTCGTGCGGGCCATCTCCCACTCCCACTCCAGACATGCTTCCCCACCATCTTCGTTTCATGCATCCACTCTTGCCTACTCGTCACCTTACATTGTTCATCACTCAGCTCTTGTTTTATTGCAACTGATTTCACAATGCATCGCTTGCTTGCCCAAACAATTGCAGGTGTCAAAGTAAGAAGATGCCTTGTAGAAAGTATTTGGAGAAATAGCCCATCACTCAATTAGGGAATGGTGGATGGATGTGGATCCCATATTGCAAAAGTGTGATGTAGTGGTAATATAGAATGTGCCACTAAAGATTTTGAACCTCGTTGATAAATGGTTGGTTATTGTCCAACACAACTATATGTGCCATCTCTTACAATGATGCAAGGTTTTGTAAATGAATACAATACATATTGTTTGGAAATTTTGTTTGTTATTTGTCTCGCTTTTTTTTTTTTTTTTTTTTTTTTCCTTTTATGTAGACAAAGGCTATATTTCAATTGCATTGTGTTGCACTAGTACAAATTTTGGCAATTTGTATTACAAGCCGCATACAAAAAATAAGCAATTTGGTTGAACATGAATTTATATAATGAAACTTTTTTTTTTGGCAAGTAAGCATTTTAGCTAAGCATAAATTGTCTTATGGAGCTACATTTACCAAATAAAAATCTTATCAAGTGTAAATTTGTGTTGGACCCTTTGGCAAGCAAGGATTTTGGCTAATTAAATTAATCTATACTAGCATGCATTTATTACGGACATACACTTTGGAAGGTCACAGAACCTTCTCGAACATTCTAGAGTCTCGAGAGTGAGTGAAAATTGATTGAGAAGCTTCCTATTTGGTGCAAGTAGCTCAAGAATCTTTCTAGTCAATGGAAGGAGCTCAAGAAGCTTTCCAATTTGTAGAAGTTGCTCAAGAAGCTTCTTAGTTTGATGGAAGCTACTTAAAAAACGTTCTAAACATGAATATGTATAGGAGTCGAGGTTGAAAAGTTCTTTAGTCTTAACAACGCATCTCTTGGAGTTCTAGCTCACATTTTTTAGTGTTTTTTGTATACTCATGTGATTTATTCAAGTTTTTATTGGTTTCTTTTTGAAATCTTGTCCTAATTCAAGCCTCTTGCTTTATATTTTCATATCTTTGGCAGTTTGTCGAGATTAGCTTTATCTTTAATATCAAAGTTGAATCCTTCTTATTAGAAAGTAGATTATTCCTTTATTCAAAGATATATGAGCAATTTAGAGATTGCAGATTATTGCAAAATAGATTTGATAACCAAGATTTCTATTCAATCTTTAAGAGTAACATACACCTCTATTATTTTGAATTATTAAAATAAATAGATGTACATAGAACTATGTTTGGTAGATAATATCTTCTTTAAGATGCTGTGAGGGAGTTTTTGAAATGAAAATTAGATATTTAAATTTTTACAGATATGCCATGAGACTTTTGAAACTTGTCTTATATGTTTGTTAATTTTAAGAATGTTCTTTGGAAGCAATCTAAAACTTGATGCTTAAATCACAAGGCTTGCAATCCTTTGGAAGCTTCTATAAGATCTTCTTGATAGTTAGTATATATAGAGGCAAGACTAAAGCCTTTTTTAATCTTGTCAATATTTATTCTGAATAAATTTTAGTTAAAAAATAATAATTTTAATTTGGATTATTTATTTTATAATTCAAAGATGTAATTGCTTGTTTTCATAATGGTGGTCTATTATTGATCAGATGTAATATTTTTCTTCTCTTTTGGTAAAAAATAAGAACATATAGACAAGGCATTTAAAAAGATTTATTGTATTAAAAGGAGATGTGTAATATTAAATATAAATAGTAACAAAAATATGTTCCATAGAGCTTGACAATAATTTAAGATATATGTTGCTATTAAATACTAAGGTTCTTGTGATTAATCTAAACTATAACTAGATTAGAAGCACATATGTGGAATTATATTAATTATCTAATAAATCCACAATAGCTATGTAAATTTGAAAAATTTCAAAAGAAATATTATTTTTATATTTAAAAATATATATCTTAAATACTTTAATTTAATTTAATATAAAATATTTAATTTAATTTAATTTAATTTTACCTATTTTTATTAATCTATATTAATTAGATAATTATTAGAATAAATCTTATGTTTGTGATACCATATGCCTAATGCATTTTCAAACAAAACAATACATAATACAATAGCATACCATCATATTTTTTTAGGAGACTAATTTGAAGCTCTTTACGTTGTTGAATAAGTAGATTTTCTTGGTGTAGCATAGAAAGTACTATATACTCAAATACAAAAGTTGGAAGTGGATGCAGTTTAGATTGTAGTATTTTAGATGTTACGTTGTTATAAAGTTTTGCAACAACTTCTTCAATCTTTACAGTCCTAGCAGATAAAGTAAAAAGAGCACTTATAATGGCATCTAACTTGGACTCGGAAGAATTGGTCACACTAATGTCTAAACATCTAGTCATTCTAAGAGAAAGAAAAAATGAATCTACAAAAAGACAATATTGATTTAGAAAAACATAATCTGCAACCTCTAAAAAGCTTTCAGACTTTTAGGGAGAAAAATAATCCACTCTCTCATAATAGGGACAAAGCTCCAATATTGTGAGAAAGATAATATCAATTTAAAGGAAGATAATCCGTAATTTCTAAATTACTCGTATATCTTTAAATAAAAGAATAATCTACTCTCAAATAAGAAGGATCCAACTTTGATATTAATGATAAAAGTAGTCAGAACAAACTGCCAAAGACATGAAAATATAGAACAAGAGGCTTGAACTAGTATAAGGTTTCAAAAAGAAACCAATAAGAACTTGAATAAATTAGAGGAGTATACAAACAACATCAAAAAAGATGAGCTAGAACTCCAAGAGATGCGTTGTTGAGACTGAAGAACTCTTCAACCTCGATTCGTATACATATTCATGTCTAGAACGTTTTTTGAGTAACTTCTATCAAACTAAGAAGCTTCTTGAGCAGCTTCTATGAATTGGAAAGCTTCTTGAGCTCCTTCCACTAACTAGGAAGCTTCTCAACCAACTTTCACTCATTCATGAAGCTCTAGAATGTTCGAGAAGGTTCTGTAACCTTCCAAAGTGTATGTCCGTAATAAATGCATGCTAGTATAGATATATTTAATTAGCCAAAATCCTTGCTTGCCAAAGGGTCCAATACAAATTTACACTTGATAAGATTTTTATTTGGTAAATGTAGCTCCATAAGACAATTTATGCTTAGCTAAAATGCTTACTTGCCAAAAAAAAAAGTTTCATTATATAAATTCATGTTCAACCAAATTGCTTATTTTTTGTATGCGGCTTGTAATACAAATTGCCAAAATTTGTACTAGTGCAACACAATGCAATTGAAATATAGCCTTTGTCTACATAAAAGGAAAAAAAAAAAAAAAAAAAAAAAAGCGAGACAAATAACAAACAAAATTTCCAAACAATATGTATTGTATTCATTTACAAAACCTTGCATCATTGTAAGAGATGGCACATATAGTTGTGTTGGACAATAACCAACCATTTATCAACGAGGTTCAAAATCTTTAGTGGCACATTCTATATTACCACTACATCACACTTTTGCAATATGGGATCCACATCCATCCACCATTCCCTAATTGAGTGATGGGCTATTTCTCCAAATACTTTCTACAAGGCATCTTCTTACTTTGACACCTGCAATTGTTTGGGCAAGCAAGCGATGCATTGTGAAATCAGTTGCAATAAAACAAGAGCTGAGTGATGAACAATGTAAGGTGACGAGTAGGCAAGAGTGGATGCATGAAACGAAGATGGTGGGGAAGCATGTCTGGAGTGGGAGTGGGAGATGGCCCGCACGAAGGGGCCGTGGCCTGGAGGTGAGGCCGCGTGGTGCGGCGTGGTAGTGAGGTAGCTGCACGGCAGACGAGGAGGATACTGGGGGTGGGATCGGTGCGAGATAAGGGTTGGGTATGTGCGGTGTGAAAGGGGTTTCGGCCATCCGGCCCCTGGGAGGGGGCCGCGAGTCGCCGGCGGCCGAGCAGTCGTTGTAGTATAGTGGTAAGTATTCCCGCCTGTCACGCGGGTGACCCGGGTTCGATCCCCGGCAGCGGCGCGGCGGCGACCGCACAGAGAGGGCACCGGTGGTCTAGTGGTAGAATAGTACCCTGCCACGGTACAGACCCGGGTTCGATTCCCGGCCGGTGCACACTGCCTTTTGGGTAACCCCCCTTTTCCTTCTCCTTCTCCTCGCCCGCCCACCCACCCACCTTCACGGCGCGCAGGCATGAAGTTCTTGTCACCCCGCTTTTCCACCACACGAGTTTCGCTCGCCTAACCCCATTGCTTCATGTTCTCACCTAAACTCCAATCATGTCTCCAATATCCCTTCACTCTTCCACACACACCCACCCCACATTACAAACATCTTCCACCCCCCTTATTTACATCATCCTCTTGCATCCACTTTTTTTCTCCTTTACAACTAAAACAACATAAGAAAATATCCCTATTGCCTCAACACACCTCAATCCTTGTTCCCTCCAATCCATTGTGTTCTCCTACATGCAAGGCTTTAGCCATGTTTGGAACTTTGATTGCCATAGAAGAATCACCAATTATTAAATTCTTGTGGTTGTTGATTGTGCATTTGAAGTTAAAAATAAGCAGATTTATATACAATCAAATGTAGCACTATCGTATTGTGGTTTAGTTATTATGTGAAAACTATATGTATATATATATATATATATAAAAATTTATTGGACAAATGGATTAGAATAGTGTCAGTAGATTTTAATTGGTTATCAAATACAATTAGTATACTATTGTTAAAGGAGTTTTTTTTTAAAGGATTATTATTGAGAATTGCACAATGTCATTTTTTTTTTTTTTTTTTAAATAGTGAATTTTGAAGTTGATTTTATGTTGATAATGACTTTTATGTATTTTAAATTATCTTTATTAGACATTGGTGATCCTTGAAATCTTATTTTATTTCTTTTATTTGATATTTTAGTCATATACTATATAAGTTTTATTAAAAAATTAAATTAAAAAGAGATTTTTAAGATCAGAAAGAATAGATAAATGGAGATAGATGATGAAAATTCTATTCCTATATATTAAAAGTCATATCTGATGTCAAAGACTCAAGAATATAGAGTAAGAGGCTTGAATTTAGATAAGGTTTTAATAAAAAACCAATAAGAACTTGATTTAATCAGATGATTATACAAACAACACTAGAAAAAAGATAATTTAGAACTTTAAGAGATGCCTTATCAAAACTGAAGAACTCTTCAGCCTTGACTCTTATGTATATCCTTATCTAAGATGCTGTTGTATTGTGATACAATTGTATGGTGAAACTATGATTAAAAATGATTTTTCAATTAATACTCTATTATCATAGTTCAATAAGAATTCAACGTATTTTAACAAGGTTTTTATGAAAGCCTCTTAGTTTAGTTTCTTCACTTAATAGCTTTTAGATAAGAATTAGTTAATAATTTTTACCTTCTAGACTGTAGTAATTCTTTTACTGCCTTAGAAAGGCCATAAAGTAATAAAAATATGATAAAAAAGATAAATTACTAGCATGTTTGATACTAGGATTAAGTTGAGGGTAGGGTCGGACTATAAAATCCCTAAGATACGTTAGATTGATACCCGAGGGTTGGCTATTTGTAGGACAGGGTCGAAATCAAATCTTTGGCTATTAAAATGGTCGCCTAGGACACAATACAAGGGATTTTAGAGATCGGCGATTAGGGTTGGATAGCTAGCTTGAAGCTTACTTCAAAGACATTAAGTTTGTTGCTATAGGATTTTGGATGACTATGAAATCATTGTTCAAATTTATAGAAGACTTAGAGATCAAGCTATAAACCAAGTTTGAGCTGAAGTTAACAGTTAAAGAAGGAGAAATCACCATTGGAATTTGTGTATCAATTTTCAAGTTGGCAACCGAGTGTCATCAGTGCGATTTTTGGGCATTTTCTCACAATCTGTAATTTGGATTGTGCTGAATTTTTTTGAGCATGTAGAAAGCTGATACCAACATTTGCATGAAAAATTTCATACTATGTGGACAGTTGAATTAAAAGTTATAGCTTATCAAAGTTCAGTGATTAGGATTAAGACTTGCAAAGAAAAATAAAAATTGCTTAATTATAAAAGAAACGAGGCAATTGGGATATATGTATGTTTGATGTCACTAAGAGGAGTGTTTTTAAATACTTTTGTATTGAAATTTGAATTACATTCTTCATATATGGTTGAAACTCATTTGAATTTCTTGATTATTTGCAAACACAAATTTACCTTTCATAACTAGGTGCCTAGTGCATTTCCAAACAAGACAACATGTAACACAATAATGCTTTTTGAGTGGCTTCTATCAAACTAAGAAGCTTATTGAGTAGCTTGTACCAACTAAGAAGCTTCTCGAGCTCCTTCTACCAATTTGAAAGCTTCTCAAGCTTCTTTTATTAAATAGGAAGCTTCTTAAGTTCCTTCTATTAACACTGAAGCTTCTTGAGCTACTTTCACCAACTAGGAAGCTTTGCAATTGACTTGCATTAACTCAAGAGCCTTTAGAATGTTGTAAAAGGCTTTGTGAACCTCCAAAGTATGTCCCTAATATTACCTTCTTCTTTAGCAACAAGTTCTAGGAAGAACTCAATCTTTATATAAATATAAAAAATCAAGAATACACTGCACTAATAAAACTATGTATTCTATTCTCCATTCTTAGATAATAAGTTCTATTGATCTTCAAAAAAATTGCGTATGGCCTTGTGAACTAAAAAAAACTCACCACAAGATTTTTTATATTTTTATTTGATTGAATTAGAAAAAATTAATATTTTTAGAATTTTTATGGATTTTCTTTATTGTTAGCATTTGTAGTACTATCCTCTAAGTGTCTTCCAGACAATACACTATTACTATTATAGATGGATAAAAAAAAAAAAAAAATCGAAGTAAAAATATAAGATTAAAATAAAATCACAAATAAAAAGATAAAAGATAAAAGATGAAAGATGAGTATAAAAGAAAAAAATATAAAAAAGTAAAAGTTAAAAATATAAACTTAATTGATAGTAAAAGTGAACCAAGAAAGAAAAAATTTCAATGGAAAACTTCCAAATAAAAAAAAAAAAATGAAGGAATAGGATAATGAAGGGAAATTAGCTCAAAAAGTGTTTAATAATAAGTATTAAGATCATTCAATAAGGTGCTAGAAGGAAATTACAAACAATTGTATAAAAAATGAAAACCTAACTGAGTGATGCTTCCGATCCAAGGAATCAATTCTCTTTCACTAAAACAACTGCTGTTGTCTCGTCCTTGATTGGATTCAAGCATGCTTAAACGTCACGGACATAAGATTTACTCCAATAAATTATCTAAGTAATAATAGACCAATAGAAGTAGGTAAAATAAGTTGATTTGATAATATCTAATAGAGAAGCTTCCTAGAAGCTTCTTAGATGCGAAATCACCTTTATACATGTCTATAGGTGATTGGTAGGTTAGAAACTTGGTCAACAAGGTAGCCACATGGCGAACATGTTGGTAGCTTGTAGAACAAGCTAGCCATGTATCACACATGTTGGTAGCTTATGGAACAAGCCAAGTACGTGGCGTACATGTGAGAAACTTGTCGTGCAAGTTTGACACATGTCTTGCAAATTAGACACGTGTATGAGGTCTTATAGAATACTGCCACGTAGTTCTTAGTTAGATAGTATTTATAGAGGCAAGAGTGAAGCCCTCTTCACTCTTGTCAACTCTTTTCTTGATCCTAGTCTAGTTTCAAGAGTCCTCATATTTCTAGTCTTTGGCAATAGCCATTCCAGTTTTCTTTTGAATATACATACTTTCTTATTTTATTTTGTGACTTTACTTTGACACAATTTTCATTAGATTATACATCTTTTTCTAGTTCATGTCCTTGACAGATTGACAAGAATACACTTATAATATCATAGCTTTGTCTTGTCTTGATTTTAACAGTAGATTACCCTTTTTTTTTTCTTGATAAGACACAAGCATTTTAGAAGTTGCAGATTACCCTCTTCTAAACTGATATTGTTCTTAGTGTTTTTTTTGTTCTCCCTGTTACTTATCTCGAGTAGTATTATATATTTTTTGAAGTGTTATTATGGCCGAGCTTGCCGAAATGAAGAGTGCAATGGCACAAATACAAGAGCAAATGAAGGAATTGATGCTTGCAATGCATCAACTCATTGTACCTCCACAAGAAGTAACATGGTTACCAAATAATGAAGATATAGATATGGTTGGAGTTGCTTCAATATCTACACCAAGCCATATAATTCTTCCTACATTGGAATATCATCCAAGCATCAGAGAACAAAAAATTGGTCTACTTGAGAAGTTTGATAGCACAAGATCCAAGTTTCGAGGATTCATCAACCAAGTCCAACTGGTGATTGAATTGCAACTGCAAAGTTTTCCAACTCCAAGATCATAAGTTAGATTTATTGGTACACTACTTTCAGGTTCTGCCTTATCTTGGTTTTCATCTTTTTTGGAACGACGTGATCCAATATTGGATAATTTAGAAGCTTTTTTAGAAAAATTTTGATCTATGTATGGAGAACATGATACAACTCGTGTTGCAACCAACAAGCTTTGTATCCTACGACAAGGCAATCGATCAGTGACATTATATGCTTCACAATTTTGACAACTAGCAATCGATATCAAGTGGAACGATGCTGCACTCATTAGTCAGTTTCTCTATGGATTATAATATGAAGTGAAGAAATTGATGTTGAACTTACCTGATCCTCAAACATTGAGTCAAGTAATAAATTTTGCGATGAAGTGTGATAATTGGCTTTTTGAATTTAGATCTGAAAGTCGTATAAGAGAACCTCAGCGACATTATAATTCAGTGGCAACATCAATGACTTCTCAATATGTACCTTCAGAAGTCGAGGACATGCAAATTGATGCTATACGTTTCAAGCCGCTTACTGAACAAGAAAAGACTCAATGTCGTCAAGAAAGATTATGCTTGTATTATGGAGAACCTAAACACACTGCTCAAAATTGTCCAAAGAAACGACTCAATCACAAGATGAGGAGTACAACTGTCAAAGAAGACAATATGTCGAAAAACAAGTTTGTCCAGCCACAATAAGGACTGTGCGGCTGGGATCTTGTACAATTTCTAATGAAGGTCCTATCCTCTCTTCACAACCATCTCCTTGTTTTATAATAGATGTGTATTTAGGACCTAAGAATTACAAAGCCTCTGCTTTAATAGATTCGGGAGCCTCGGCTTGTTTTTTAGATGAAGAATTTGCTAAAAGCCATAGAATACAGATAATACAAAAATCTAAACCCATACACGTAGAAGTCATAGATGGTCGTCCTTTATCTTCTGGAGATGTTACTCATGAAACACTTCCTCTAGATGTAGTAGTAAATGGGTATAATGGTTGCGTAATTTTTAACATAATTAGATCTCCCTCTATTCCAGTTATTCTTGGTCTATCATGGTTAGAAAAACACAACCCTCAAATAGATTGGATTTCTCATACTCTAAACTTTTCTAAAAGTATAGCTAACAATATAGTTAATCAAGTAAGAAATCACAAGTCTAATAGAATTAAACCTGTATTTGTAGGTGCAAGAGCTTTCTTGTATGCTGCAGAAGAAGGATCACCTTTTGTCATTTATGCTACACCTATTTTCAACGATAGAAAGACTTCAAGTAGCATTCCAAGTCAGTATCAAGATTATCAAGACGTTTTTGAGAAAAAGAATGCAGATATTCTTCCATAGCATCGTCCATATGATTGCTCAATCGACCTTAAAGAAGGAACTCAGCCACCATTTGGACCAATCTATAATTTATCACAAGATGAATTGGCTGAACTCAAGGTATATATTGACGAGAATTTGGCCAAGAATTTCATACGTCATTCTAAATCTCCAGCAGGAGCTCCAATTCTATTTGTGAAGAAAAAAGATGGATCATTGCGGATGTGTGTTGACTATCGAGGACTCAATAAGATCACAATCAAGAACAGATATCCATTACTTCTAATATCAGGACTCTTCGACCAGTTGAATCAAGCTAGGATCTATACAAAAATAGATCTAAGAGGAGCATACAATCTAGTATGCATCAAAGAAGGAGATGAATGGAAAACTGCTTTTTGAACCAGGTACGGATATTTTGAATATAATGTCATGCCTTTTGGACTTATGAATGCACCAATTGCTTTTCAACATCTCATGAATGATGTTTTTTGCGAGTTCTTAGACAATTTTGTTGTCTGCTACCTAGATGACATTTTGATCTATTTTAAGAATATAGAAGAACATGAAATACATGTTCGTCAAGCATTACAAAAACTTAGAGATGCGGGATTGTACGCCAAGATGGAAAAGTGTGTATTTCACACTACTCAAGTTGATTTTTTAGGATACATCATTTCAAATGATGGCCTCATGATGGATCCTAAGAAAGTCGAAACAATCATGAATTGGAAGATTCCAAAGACGATAAGAGATGTCCAATGCTTTTTGGGATTCGCCAATTATTATTGGATCTTCATGAAAGACTTCTCTCGTATTGCGGCTCCACTTACATATTTGACCTGTAAAGACAAATTCTAATGGAATGAAGAAGCGGAAGCAGCATTTGAAGCTTTGAAGACATTGTTTGTTTCTGCACCAATCCTATATTGTGTAGATTTTTCCAGGGCATTTTTTATGGAAACAGTCGCATCAGACTTTGCCTTGGGTGTGGTTTTGTCACAAATGGAAACAAATGACAAACTTCATCTAGTAGCTTTTCATTCAAGAAAATTCTCAGCAGTCGAGATCAATTATGAGATCCACGACAAAGAACTTCTTGCAATCGTGGATTCTTTTTAAGAATGGCGTCATTATCTAGAAGGCGCTTTGAGTCCAGTCATCGTGTATACGGATCACAAGAACCTCGAGTATTTCATGTCGGCACGTGTGTTGAATTGTCGTCAAGCTTGTTGGAGCATATCTTTGTCAAGATTCGAATTCATTATCACTTATCGGCCAGAAAAACAACAAGGTTTGTCCGATACCCTTTCTAGACATTCTTATTTTGCACCAAAAGAAGGAGATGGAGCTTCTGAGCAACAAAGAATGATTCTCTTGAAATCAGAGCAATTTTATCTTCAAGCTATAAAATCAACATTGACTGTTGATTCAACTTTTTTCAAGCAAATTCAGTCAAGTATGTCCTTGGACCCTCTTGTTCATGATATCAAGAATAATTCTTCCAAGTCTCATGATGCTTCTAAATTCGAGTTTAAGAACAATCTATTATATTTCAGAGGACGTCTATATGTTCCAGAAGGAGAAGCACGTTTACGTGTTCTTCAAGCACGTCATGATTTTCTAGTGGCAGGACATTTTGGATACAACAAGACTTTGGAACTTATAGACTGTAGTAATTCTTTTACTGCCTTAAAAATATTTAAGAAGCTATAAGAATCTTTCACCTCTGCTCCTATATTTGTCCATGCACATGCAACAAAATCATTCATTTTAAAAATAGATGCCTTAGATTTTGCATTGGGATCTATACTCTCTCAAACTGGTGATGATGATCAACTACATCCAGTAGCATTCCGCTCTCAAAAAATTTCAGCTGCAGAGATTAATTACGAGATCCATGACAAAGAATTATTGGCAATTGTTGATGCTTTTGAAGAATGGCGCCATTTGTTGGAAGGAGCTCAACACAAGATCATGATATATATCGACCACAAAAACTTGGAATATTTTATGAATGCTCGAGTTCTAAATTATCGACAAGAAAGATAGAGCATGTCATTATCTCGATTTGATTTTGTAATTAAATATTGTCTAAGAAAACTTCAAGAAAAACCACATGCCCTTTCTTGACGATCATATCTTGCACCAAGAATAGGAGACATTGTATTGGATCAACAAAAATCAATCATGTTGAAGCTGTCCAATTTGCAGTTAAAGACAGCAACGATATCTATCTATACAGATACAATTCTTAAGATAGAAATCCAGAAAGCAATGAAGACAGATCTATTTATAAAGAACATCCAATAACATTTAAAAAATATACATGTGAAAGAAGACAATAATTTCAAATTGGAAGATAGATTGTTATACTTCAAGAATCTCCTATATGTTCCTCCAGGATGTAGAAGATTTCAAATCCTTCAAGCTCGACATGACCTTCCAGCAGCTAGACACTTTGGCTTCAATAAGACCTTAGAATTGATATCAAGAGACTATTGGTAGCCTCAAATGTGGAAATTGGTGAAAGAGTTCATCCAATCATACAAAATTTGTGCGCGAACAAAGATTCCAAGACACCAACCATATCGACTTCTGCAACCCCTTCCAATTCCTAAGGACCCATGGCAATTATTATCTATAGACTTCATTATAAACCTCCTAATTTCAAATGGAAAAGATTCAATTTTTGTGGTGGTAGATCATCTTACCAAGATGGCACATTTTATCTCGTACAACAAGACTATTTCTGGGGAGGAAATAGCCAAGCTTTTTATTGATAATATTTACCAAATACATAGCCTTTCAATTGATATTATTTTAGATTGAGGACCACAATTTGTATCAAACTTTTGGGGAGGATTATTTCGACTTTTAAAGGTCAAGATCAACCTTTCATCTGCTTATCATCCTCAAACTAACGGTCAAATAGAACGAGTGAATCAAATTTTGGAACAATATCTTCGTTGCAGTATAAATTACCAACAAGATGATTGGACGGACTTTCTACCATTGGCTGAGATTGCATACAATAACTCCAAATATTCTTCAACAAAGCAAATTCCATTCTTTTCAAATTATGGATACCACCTTCGAGCAGATCCATTCCAAATTGAAGATGTGAAAAGCCCTGCTGCAGAGAATCAAGCTACTTATTTAAAAACCATCCATGAAGAATTAAAATTCCAATTACAAATAGCCCAAGATCGATATAAAAACTATGCAGATATTCATCGCAAGAACCAACCAAATTTCAAAGTAAGAGATCATGTCTGGTTACTTTGACAAAATATACAAACAAATCGACCATTACAAAAATTAAACTATTAAAGACTTGGATCTTTTACAATTCTATATCAAATAAATCCAATAAATTTTTATCTCGAACTACCAAGCAGCATGCACATTTATCTAGTCTTTCATGTCTCGCTTTTAGAAACCTATTATAAATCAAATATTGCTAGAAGAACTATTCTACCACCAGCTCTAGTTAAAATCAATTAAGAGATTGAATACGAGGTGGATGAAATATTGGATTCACGTATAAGACATGGAGAATTGGAATACTTCATCCATTGGAAGGGCTATGGAATTAGCAAAAGAATATGGGAATCTTCAAATAACCTTAAGAATGCACCTAAGAAGGTTTGCCAATTCCATCAACAATATCCTAAAAAACTTAGATTCAATAGTCATTGAAGATTTCGTGGACAATAATATCTCTTGGCTTCTAAATGATGCTTCCTATCAACAACAAAAGACCACTATAAAAAGAAAAGAGCCACGCCAAGACATGCACTTGTATTTTTCTAGGATATAATAGATCTTGCTAAAAGCTTATTAGTTATCATGTCAAATCTTCGCGTTTCAAGGAAATTACAAGAACAAGAGTCAGAAGGCTCTTATGGCATACAAGCGGCTGGGGATTCATTGCAACTTTCACAATCTGTTAGGTTAGAAGAACATGGACAAGATGAAGAAGGAGTATCCCAACGTCAAGTAAGGCCACGCTTGGAGTCTTTGGAGATACGGCCTCATCACAAAAATCTTGATTCAAATGCTCGAGCTTTGATAATATTCCTCGAAGTTGGAAGGGTGATTCCAAGTGGAGTAGAAATTATGTTCGGAGGATGTTTTGAAGGTCGCAACAAAGAACAAATTCTTGGATGGGATGTTGGTCTAACAGAGATTATATCTGGAGGTCATCGACTCCATCTCAAGGGTCTTGTTGAACTGATAATCAACGCACAAAAGATGGAATATATTGCTTTTCTACTCCGACGAATTCTAGAATTTTCACGCATATGATTTGATTATCAAATTGCTTCGGCTCCTTGTGAAACTCGTCGCTAGAAGAGAAGATGATGTCACGGATATACTTTAAGCCACTACTAGAACTTTTTATAGTCTTCTAGAACCTTCTATAACTTTTTAGGATCTTTTAGAATCTTCTAGAACCTTCTAAAATCTTCCTCAACCTTCCAAGATCACCCATAAACTTTTTAGAGTCTTCCAAAATCTTCTTCAAGCTTCTAGAATATTCTAAGATATATTTATAGGAGGTCCAATAGGACATAAGGCCTCATAATACAAATAAGAGGCAAGACTGAGGAGCACCTCAGTCTTGCCAACACAAGTCTTGGAATAATTCAGAGTGTTGTCTTGTTCTTGATATTAATCTAGTTCCTTATTCTTGATCTAGTTCTTGTTCTTGTCCATCCAATTCTTTATTCATGAAGTTATTCTAATTCTTATTTCTTCTTCTTAGTTCTTTGCTAACCTGCTAACTTGCATCCTTGATATGACATGGTCTTCTATCTGAGAATACGTTGGATACCTGGCTGCGGAGAGTTTATTTGAAACTTGATGGCAAAAATCCAACAAGTGATTTGTTCTTATTAAAAATAACAAATAATACAACAATCTTATAAAAGAAAAGTTATATATATAAACCCTCTTGTATTCAAGTAAGTTTGTACAAAAAGGATTCAAATTTCTACAAAAATCCTTCAAAACTTTATTCACCCGCAAAGACTTGTTTCTTGCTAAACTTTAGAGTCCAATAACTCTTGATCTAACCATTCAATTTCTATAAAATTTAGTTCAAAGTGTAGATAATCTTTTTAAATTTCACTACAAGAAAGAATCAATCATGAATTCATTTTCAATCGTCCGATATCTCAAAACCCCTAGCAGGTGCTTAAAACCCTAGCTCAAAGACACCCGAGCACTATTTTCCTTATATCTCACAAATCCAAAATTATAATGCCACAAAATTTTTGCACATAGTTTTTTGACATAAACATATATACTCTTGAAAATTTTGAGCCAAAAATCTATCAAATTGCATAAGATGTAGCTCAAAATGTAACCACTATGTAAGCAGATCACTTACTGCCCTTAAGTCTGTAAGCACTAACTTCAACTCCCAATATCTCCTTTACCTTAGCTTGGATTTTATCAAACTATACATAAAAAATATAGCCAAGAAAGTGCTCTCTCTAATCCTAATTTCCGATCCTTGATTTCTTTCTGTATGTGCGATTTATATCCAAAAAAGTAACAGTAGGTCCAAAATTGACACCTTAACTTTGACGCTTATAAGTTCTTCATAAAAAGTGAAAATCACACAAAAATTTGCACCTAAACCAGATCCAAAAACCTTAACCTTATGGTCCTAGCCTCTGATGTTTGACTCCTTTTCGAAAAACAAACCCAAACTCCTAATAAACCCTCAGGCAGCCTCCTTGAAGCCCATTGGGTATGATTTTTGGCCAATTAGAATAGAGATTTCTATCATCCACCTCTATTCATCCACATGGATGGCCAAACTACCCTTTTTACACTAAAAACCCTTTTTTAACCCTTATTCTTATAAGATTTACATACTTGGTGCTTTAAGCACCAAATAAAAGAAATAAACTAAGATTTTAAGGGTCACCAATGTCTAACAAAGGAAACTTAAGGTATACAAAAGTTACTATCAATATAAAATCAATTTTAAAATTACTATCAAAAGAAGAAATAAGGTTGTATAAACCTCAATAATAATCTTTTTGATAGATTCTTTCTAAACTAGCAACCTAACCACATCTTATAAACAATAAAAATCCACTAATATGGCTTTCTTTTAGCTATGTAATAAATTATACATTAAATATACATGTATAATTTTTCCACATAATAGCCAAATCACAATATGACAATGGTGGAAAGGGAATGATCCTGTCAAGTTTCCTATACATGTCAGTGGAATGGTTGCCATTGTAATTACCACATACTATGTGGCTTTCCATCTAACACTGACCAGGTTGATGTTGCTTGCTACAAAAAGCATGGAACTCGTACCTTTGTCTATACTGACCTCTAAAATCTTGATTGACTGACTGATAACCTTGTTGTCTATAACTAGGGCCTTGAAAGTTTTAATTTCTATGTGGGAGTATGTACACTTGTTGCCCTTGCATCTGCTGATTTTGTAAAAGCATTGTATTACAAAATTGGATTGTATGCCCTGACTGCCCACACAAGGTATACCATAAGCCAGAAGAATGTCTTCTTGTCTCAATTGGAGGAGGGAGAAGGTTAGGATTCTGGGTTCTAGCCAACCTTGCCATCTGTTCAATTAACACTTGTAACTGTTTCATGATATTATCCTTGAATCCTTATTGATTGCCTTACAATTCTTTTTTCAAGGCATCTAGCTTAGCATCCTCTATAGGCAGAAGTAAGGCATGTAAAGGAAGAAGTGGCCTTGTGACTAAGGGGGTGAGAAAGACCTTTATTGATGTCTCTATGGAAATATCATGATTAGATATAAGGGCCAGAGGGACAACCTCTAATTTTTCATCTTTAGGACGAATGGAAATAAAAAGAAGAATAGACTCATCTTCTCTCCTTTACAATTTATCATACTCTTTTTCTATGTTTTTCACTTGTCTGATTGCTGCCTTGGCTTCTATCAAGGTTGTGGGGCGCCTATCCAAAAAATTTCTAAGAGTGGATGTCTTATAAAATCCTTGGATGAAAAATTATTTTAATGTATTATCATTAAACATATCACCTACAAATCTTGAGCACACTAGCTCAAAACAACAAATATAGGAAGAAATATCCTCCTCTCTACCTTGTTTGATTACCGCTAGTGCTCATAATGTGGCACTTTGATTTACTTCAGGTCTAAATTTGTTAAAGAATTTCCGTTGGAGCCTCTCCTATGTGATAAAGATTCTTTCAGGTTAGTTTTGATATCATTCATATGCTTCATCTTGTAGAGTGGTAGAGAACCACACAAGATAATATCTTGGATTTGTAACTAGGGAACTAGTCAAGGTTTTTATATACCATTCCACATGATATGATGGATCTTCTGTTTTGGTTCCATAAAACTTTGGCAGGTTAGAAGGTACATTAATTGGTATTAAACCTTCAAGTACAACAACAAGAAGGCCTCTTGGTCTAACTAAGGAATTAATGATTATTTTTTCTATAGTTGTATGGTTAAAATCACATAATCAGATGGTACTTGAGTTTGGTTGTAAACTAGTCAAACTCTGAGACCAATCAGCAGGAAGATGAGGTTCAAATCCAACTTCTAAAAACAATTTAGGATGGAAGTAGGATTCCCACCACAAAATAGGTAACTTCGAAGCAGCAATAATTGGTTTTAAGCTCGATTGCAGTAAACTAATAACATGTTGATGGCCTTCTCTAATATTAGAGTCAAAATATTGAAGTGATGGATCTAAATTTGTGCAATGAATTGAAGAGGTTCTATCTCTTGTTCTAATTGATACACAATGACAGCTTAAACGATCTATATCATCTAATAAAGGTACTAATTCTAGTCTACTCGATTGCATCCTAGGTTGCATCTAGACTCTTAAAAATTCCTAATACAAATGATTCTATTCATTCCACAGCCATACACATGTAACACTTCTATTAAGTTACGATATTGATTTGAAATTTTGGAGGTTCTTTAAGCACTCTAATTGGTCCCCTTAAATTTTTCTCCTATTACCATAAGGAAAGTTAAGAAAATTTATCTCATGTCATGTTCCTTCCTATCACAACTCCAATACCCCACCATAGCTCCATTGAATTCTATTGAATTCCCATCAACTCCAATTCCAACCAACCATACAATCATCCAACAAAAACAAAAAAAAAGGAAAAAAAAAAAAAAAAATCACTTCATGGCTTCTTATCTTGGTGGTAAATCACTTTAGAGGAGGAAGGAGGCCCGACCTTGTCCCATATCTGGTCACCTAGGCCTTCCCTGTCAACTAAAGGGCTCACTGCAACTTTATAATTGCTTAGGAGGGCTTGAGCCTTTTAGCCCTTAGCCTCCTAGTTAGTTCCAAGCACAAAGAATGAAGGAGGTTCACCAAGGGCCATGTGCTAACCTTCTTGATATTGGACTTATGTCTCATTTTCATTCATCCTCCCACCACATTTGGTATCATGAGATTTAAACTTGATTTCTTAAGAAGGTGAAAATGAATTGATTCTTTGGTTTAATTATATATGAATTCAATCACAAAGGATAGATGTACCATGAAATAAGCCAATGTTAATATTCCACCTCTTTACTCCAAGCTCCACTTGAACTACAACGGTTCTTTATATGCAATATGCATCAACAATCAACACTAATATATGATTACTTGTAAAATATAAAGTAATTAAGAATCACCTTCCAAGTAATGCTAAAACTTATAAGATTGGACTCCCGGCAAATGCACCAGTATGTAAGCTAAAAAAAACTCACGACAAGATTTTTTATATTTTTATTTGATTGAATTAGAAAAAATTAGTGTTTTTAGAATTTTTATAGATTTTCTTTATTGTTAGCATTTTTAGTACTACCATTTAAGTGTCTTCTAGACAATACACCATTAATATTATAGATGGATAAAAAAAATTAAAAAAAATCGAGGTAAAAATTTGAGATTAAAGATAAATAATAAAAGATAAAAGATAAAAGATAAAAATAAAAATAATAAATAAAAGATAAAAGATAAAAGATAAATAGTAAAATATAAAATATAAAAGATTAAAGTAAAAATCACAAGTAAAAAGATAAAAGAAAAAAGATGAAAGATGAGTATAAAAAAATATATATAAAAAAATAAAAGTTAAAAATATAAACTTAATTGATAGTAAAAGTGAACCAAGGAAGAAAAAATTCCAATGGAAAACTTCCAAGTAAAAATAAAAATGAAGGAGTAGGATAATGAAGGAAAATTAGCTCAAGAAGTATTTAATAATAAGTATTAAGATCATTCAATAAGGTGCTAGAAGGAAATTACAAACAATTGTATAAAAAATGAAAACCTAACCGAGTGATGCTTCCAATCCAAGGAATCAATTCCCTTTCACTAAAACAATTGCTATTGTCTCGTCCTTGATTGGATTCAGGCGTGCTTAGATTTTCTGAAAAGGTAACTTCAAGTTCTATTACTACCCAAAATTTTAGCTCAAAACTTATTCTAGTTTGGAAGATGTTGCTCCTCAAAGTTGATACTTTGAAATTGTCCAACAACAGATCCTCCTCCACTAAAATGGCTGCCACCACCTTGTCCTTGGTTGTCCGTGAACAAAATTTAATTTTTCAAAAATCAAAATTTAGAGTGCTTCTTCTTTAATAAATTTTACTTTCAATCTCTTCTTAAAACTCCAGATCTCGTCTTTCAAAGTCACTACTCCAAATCATAGGGGTCGCAGATACCCTGCTATTAAAATAGCTGCCACTACCTTGTTCTTCATTGCCCATGAATAAGCCTTAGCTTCTCAAAAACCAAACTTCAAAGTGCTTCTTCTCCAATAAATTTTACTTTCAATCTCTTCTTAAAATCTAGATCTTGTCATCCAAAGTCACTACTCTGAATCAAAGGGGCAGCAGACACCTTGGTACTAAAATAGCTGCCACTGCCTCGTCTTTGATTATAATGGCCTATGCAATATGTCCTTGGAAAGCAACCAAAAAGTCCTACAATCTCCTAAAAATTGAAGTCCTAATTCTATTCTTACTAAAATTTATGTACAAATGAAACACAGCCCAACTTAGGAAGAAGAAACTACACTTCAAGGAAAAATTTTGCAATGGCTTTGCCAATAAAAAATGAGAGAGAAAATATGGCCACATAAGCCCTTTTTAACCAAGAGCAAGGCAGCTTAGGGATGGCGGCCAAATCCCCACCCTTAAACTACAAATTCCTAATCAAGATCAAGGGCCCAAAATGACCCTAAGTCCAAGCCTGATTTTAAGGCTGGATTTGCCTATAACTAAGAATAGACTATCTTTTGAGCAAAACTAACACCACCACTGTGTTTAAAATACAATTTTATCCTAAGATTGACTACTCATATATCCAAATCTAAATTTCAAAAGCATAGTTCTAATCAATTTACTAATTACAATTTTTGACTATTGTTATTTTACTAAAATACTTCAAGAACTTTTACTACTACCTTCTAATCTAAACTTAGATGAATAATAATAGAATCATAGTATTTTCTTCAACTAGATGTATTTTAATATGGTGATTAAAATCACCAATTGCTAAATAATTTTGACTCATAGCATTTAGAAGCCGGTAATTTTTAAAAATTATCAAAATTCATAGAATTTTAAATTATGAAATTCTATTACTTTCTAATAATAGATTAAGCTAATATAATTGATTTTAGCTTTAAATGGTCATCCTATTATTAAGTTTAGATAATTTTTTATCTGATTTTTTACTTATATATCGAGCTTATTTTTTTTAAAAATAATAAGAATATCTATTTGGCATGAATAATCCATTTAACAAGGATTTTAGCTACCAATAAATACTAATTAGTCTAATTTTATTATAACTATTAATTTTTGATTGATTTTGGGATAAAAGTAAAGATCTAAACTGTTTTGATGGCTCACAAGTCTTGAGCTAGTACCTCCATTGTTAAAACATCTCATCTAAGGATTTGATTTTCATTGTAGCCTTCAAAATATCTTCCAATCAAGATCTCAAGCTTAAAAGGATTCATCTTTCCAAGCTTAAGTAACATCGCTAAAGCTTGAGCATTAGAATCGAGACTTGTATCATTGGATCTTGCTCCTAATAGCTCCAAATGAGGTCGTAGTTGGCATTGAAATGTATTAACCTTACTTTGCTTAATTGAAGGCCGTGAAAAGTGCATTGGTTCATTTAAAGTTTGTGTAGCAAGTGAATCTTTTGAATCTTATTCCCTCAACATTTGAAGGTTTGACATGGTGATTAATTTGCTTCTATCACTTTATCTTGGAATAGATGATTATATACTAATGAAGGCTTTAGTTTAACTCTCTCCCTCTTATAAATATTCTTTAGATTCAATCTTCACCAAAAACTTATCTTTGAATACATTTGAATTTGTGAAGATAGAATTGATAAAATTCTTATATCTTTTGAGGCACATTGGTGAAGTTTTTGACTAGTTTCCATGTACACTCATTAATATTATAACCTCACCAATGAACAAGATATTCCAATTTATTCCACCTTTGGCATGAATCAAGTACCTTTTCAACCTTGTATTCTTTATGGTCTTTAATTTTGATATTAGGTAGCAATTGTTGTATTCTTTGTAGAATATGCGACTTTCTATAAGGTTCTAAAAGAGAAGTATGAAAAATTAGATGTACCTTCATAGAAGATAGTAATTCTAAGTAATATACCATTGGATTAATTTGCTTTTAGATAGAAAATGGTCCTAGTCTTTGATAATCCAACTTATCACATGGCCGCTTCATCTTGATGTTCTGTCAAAGAAATCATATCTTATTTCTAATATAAAAAGTAGACAATTGATTTTTAAATTTATTTCTAGATGTCTTGTCAACATCTTGAATTGCTTACAATTGATGCTTCAAGATTGTTTGATATTGTGATAAATACTTTGCAAATCCTTCAACTATTAGATTGTTATTCTTTGACATATTTCTTAGATCAAGCTTTGGGTGATATCCATAGTTGGAATAAAATGGTGTTTGCTGAATTGAGGCATAAATAATATTATTATATGCAAATTTCGCTAACCATAAATATGAGACTTAATCATCTTATTAATAATTGATGCTGCATCATAAATATTGCTCAAAAACTTGGTTAATTTATTCTATTTGGCTATCAATTTGAAGGTAGAAAATTGAAGAAAGTTTAATATTCATCTTTAATATTTCAAAAAGATATCTCTAAAATTTAGATATAAATTGGGATCCTTAATTAGATATAATATTATTTGATAGACTATGATATTGATATATATTGTTAAGAAAGAGCTTTGCGGTTTCTTCACTAGATGCAGTCGTCTTGCAAAGAATGAAATGATCCATCTTTGTGAATCAATCAATCACCACAAGAATGCTATGCAATGAATTGGATGGCTATAGATCCATAATGAAATTTATCAAGATAAAAGATCATAACCATCTTAGAACAAGTAAGGGTTGTAAGAGTCCATAAGGACAATGCTAAGGATTTTTGGACCTTAAACAAATGTCTCAAGAGAGCACAAAGTCCTTCACTGCCTTCCACATTTGAAGCCACTAAAAATCTTGAGAAATATATTTTAAGGTCTTGTTAAATTTAAAATGATCGACAACTGGAAAGCTATGGCAAGATTTAAGAATGTGTAGTCATGTTGGTGCTGCTAAGATGTACAAACATTCTTCAAAGTATAGAAGATCTTTTTCAAATTTAAACTTATTAACATTTTCTTTGAGGCGACGCTTGACATTAAGGGCCAAAGCATTATTAGTCGTTGCAATATGCACCTCATTGAAGAAACTAGAATTAATAGGTACTAATGTAATAATGGTACAAAGACAAAATTGCTCTGGTTTCAACAAAGTTGCATATTATTGATCAAACGATGCTTCTTCTATCTTTGGTACAAGATATAATCTCTCATATAAAGCATCAAACAATCTTTATTACTTTCTAGGTCAATAAATAATAATAAAATTAAATTGTGATAGCAACATATTTCATCGATCTTGGCAGCAATCACATGATGCATTGCTCTTTCGAGAAAATGATGCCTTTCTTGAAAAGAATCCACAATAGCAAAAAATTCCTTATTATGGATTTCATAATTAATTTTGACAACAAATTTTTTTTGAAAATAAAATGCAACAAGATAGAGTTTATTATTTATACCCATTTGTGAAAGTACGGCCTTTAGTACAAAATCCAAAGTATCAATTTCTATGTAGAATGCTTTTATAAAATCCGGATGTATTAAAATTGGGGCTATAATAAATGCCATCTTGAGATCTTAAAATACCTTCTCCGCTTGAAGCCCCTATTTTAACTTGTCCTTATATGTCAATTGAATAAGAGGGGCGGCAACTTGAGAGTAATTTTTCATGAAGATCTGATAGAAGTTAATAAATCTAAGAAAATATTATATGTCTCTTACAATCTTTGGAATGGCCCATTGCATAACTACCTCTACTTTCTTAGGATCCATTATCAAACCCTCAATAGATATAATGTATCCTAAAAATTCTATCTTAGATTGATGAAATACACATTTTTCTAGTTTGGTATATAAACCTATATCTTATAGCTTTTATAATACCAACTTCATATGCCCCTTATAATCCTCCAGATTTTTTGAGTAGATCAAGTTGTTATCAAGATAGATTATTACAAACTTCTTCAAGTGTTCTCAAAAGACATCATTTATTAAATGTTGAAAGATAGCGGAGTCGGGATAGAGAGAGTTTGCATCAAGAAAGCGTTGGGCTTCTAGCAATCACTAATTTCTCAATCAAGCTTCAAAATGAAGAAAGCTCTAAGTTTATATATATGTTTTCCCTTTTGGAGCAATTACATCAAATACATAAGCCTCAAATAACCAACAACATCCAAAATATGGTAAAATCCTCTAAAACCTCAAATATCCTTATATGGAAATTTTTCCAAACTTTAACACCTTATAACATTTGATCCAATTGTCCAAACATAATAAACTTTTACATGAAATATTAATGTATTTTTATCAACCTTCACAACAAATTTCAATTGCAAATTCATTGCAGATCTTGAGATATCTTGAAAATCCTAAGAATCGCTTCAAACCCTTGTTTTTATACACCTGCATACAAATTTCTTTATATCTCACAATCTATAAGCTCAAATTCCTTGAAATTTATATGTATACCTTTTTAACACAAAATGTCACATTTTCCAAGAAGTTTGATCCAAAAATTCGTCTGAAAATTCAAGTTATGGCTCTAACGATTATTATGAATAAAACTGCTCACTTACTGCCTTTGATTTAGAAGCACCACCTTCAAGGCCCTATAGCTCCTTCATATGAACTTCAAATACAATAATTCCTTCATAAAAGATATAGGTCTTGGAATCACCGTTCTAGCTGCATCTTTTAATCTCCAAAAGCTACTGTAAAATTCCTCCTGTATTCAAAAGAATAATAATATGTCTCAAATTGATACCTTAACTTCAAACGGCTATAACTTCTTTCTCCTAACTCCAAATCCTCTAATTTTTATATACAAATTGTAGCCAAAATCCTAAAATTTATAATCCAAGCTTTTTATTTCCTAATGCTCTCTTTAAAGTTGCCAAAATCCTTGTTAAGATTGCAGGTAGCCTCCTCAAAGTCCATTAGATATGGTATTCGACCAATAGAGATGAAGTTTGCCATTCCTTGCCTTCATCCAACCATGCCTTGATTTCATCCCTCCCAATTAGCCTCCTATTAGCTTAAATTTTCATCCTTAGGCTCTCACCTTCTCTCAAGGCTTCATATTTAACATTTAGATCTTATAAATTTTAAATATCATAATTAAAATAAATAAAAATAAAATAAAATAAAGTTTCTTCTATCAACCATTTTTAATTTAATTTACTAATTATACTAATACATATCTAGACTCATAAATATAAAATATATTTTAATTAATTTTTATATATTATAAGTATTATAATACGATAGTGGGTGCATTTTTTAATTCAAAAGGTATGATATTATATTCAAAATGTCCATACTTTGTCCAAAATATAGTCTTCCATTCATCTCCCTTCTTTATTTGTACCAAGTTGTATAGTTCACAAAGATCTATCATAATATAGATCTTGGCTTGGCCAAGTTGTTCCAAAAGTCCTGAGATTAATAGTACTCGATAACAATTTTTCATCATTATCTTATTTAATCTCCAATAATCAATATACATATGCAAAGAACCATCCTTCTTATTCACAAAAAGTATAGATACATTTGTTGGAGACTTTGAATGTTTGATGAAGTTCTTTGCAAGGTTTTCATCAAAATAATCTTTTAATGCTAAAAGCTCATTTTGAGAAAGATTATAGATTGGGCCAAAAGTTAGTTGCATTCTTTCTTAAAGATATATAGCACAATCATATGATTGTTGCTCCAACAAAATATCAATATTCTTCTTCTAAAAAATATCTTAAAATTTGTTATACTACTCTGGAATACTTGCTGATGAAGTCATATCTAAAAGATTGAAAAAAGTTCTAGAAGGTTCTAAAAGATTATGGAAGATTTTAAAAGACTAAAGAAATTTCTAGAAGATTCTAAAAGATTCTAAAAAACCATAGAAGATTCTAAAAGACTATGGAAGGTTCTAAAAGACTAAAAAAGGTTCTAAAAGACTATAAAAGATTTTAAAATATAGTGATTTGAAGTATATCTATGATATCACCTCCCCTTCTAGCAACGAGTTTTATAAGGAGCTGATTTAATTTGATGATCAAATCATATACACAAAAAATCTAAAATTTGTTGAAGTAAAAAAATAATATATTTTTTCTTTTGTTTGTTGATTAGTAGTTCAATAAGATCCTTGAGATAGCATCAATGACCTCTAGATATAACTTTTATTGTACAAACGTCCCATCCAAGAATTTTTTCTTTATTGCAACTTTCAAAACATCCTTCAAACATAATTTCTAGTCCATTTAGAGTCATTCTTCCAACTTCAAGGAATATTATTAAAGCTCAAATATTTGAATCAAGATTTTTGTAATAAGGTTGTATGTCCAAAGACTCCAAATGTGGCCTCACTTGGTATTGGAATACTCTTTTTTTGCCTTACTTATGTTCTTCAAATCCAGCAGATTGTAAAAGTTGCAATGGTTTACCAACTGTTTTTGTGGCAAAAGAGTTTTCTAACTCTTGTTCTTGCAAATTCCTTGAAATACAAAGATTTGATGTGGTAATTAATAAGCTTCTAGTAGGATCTATTTTATCTTAGAGAAAATAAGTATATACAAGTGAAGGTCTTAGCATGGCTTTTCCTCTTTTATATCGGTCTTCTACCATTGGTAGCAAAGCGTCATTTAGAAGCCAGGAGATGTTGATGTCTATAAAATCTTCAATGGCACTTGAGTCTTGATTTTTTAGAATATTGTTGATGAAATTTGTAAATTTTTTCAAATGCATTCCTAAGATTTTTTGAAGGTTTTCATGTTCTTTTGCTAACTCTAAAATCCTTCCAATAGATGAAATGTTCCAATCATCTATATCTTATACGTGAATCTAATATTTCATCCACTTCATATTCAAATTTTTCATTGATTTCAACTGGAATTAGTGGTGGAAGAATTCTTTCATCAATGGTTAATTTATAATAGGTTTCTAAAAGTGAGACATGAAAGATTAGATGGATGCACACGTTACTTCATAATTCAAGATGAAACCTTATTGGATTTATTTGATATAGAAATATAAATAATCCAAATCTTTAATAGTCTAATTTTGATGGTAGTCGATTTGTTTGTATATTTTGTCAGAGTAGCCAGACATGATTTCCTACTTTAAACTTTGATTAATTTTTATAATTAATGACTACATAGTCTTTATATCAATCTTAAGCCATTTGCAATTGGAATTTTAATTCTTCATGGATGGCTTTTAAATAAGTAACTTGATTTTTTGTGGCAAGACTTTCTACATCTTCAATTTGGAATGGATCTACTCTAGGGTGATATCCATAGTTTGAAATTACTGGAATTTTTTTTATCAAAGAATGCTATCCACAAATGGATCTGTCTTCATTGTTCTTTGGATTTTTGCCTTAAGAGCTATATCTACATAGGTAGATATTGTTAATGTTTTCAACTGCAAATTAAACGACTTCAATATGACTGATTTTTACTGATCTAATACAATGTCTCCTATTTTTGATGCAAGATATGACCATTAAAAAAAGATATCTAATTTTTCTTGAAGTTTTTCTCGATAATATGTAATTACAAAATCAAACCAAGATAATGACATGTTCCATTATACTTGACAGTGGTTTAAAACTTAGGCACTTATAAAATATTTTAAATTTTTATGATCAATATATATTATAATCTTGTGTTGAACCTCTTCCAATAAATGGCACCATTCTTCAAAAGCATCAACAATTGTCAATAATTCTTTGTCATAGATCTCATAATAGATCTTTATAGCTAAAAAATTTTGAGAGCGGTGTCGGGTAGTAAGAATTCGCCTTGGAAAAACGCCGGGTTCTTAGCTGCTACTAGAATTAGCAGGGAATATGAGAGGAAGCCGTGCAAGTATCTTCTATACTTGCAAAATATTTATTCAAGCTTTCAAGTTATACTTATATTATACTTGTACAAGTCTTCTATAAATATAAAGTATAAATACTTGAATAATACTTGTATAAATACTTATATAATCCTTGATATAATACTTATATAAATACTTATATAAAATAGTATATAATCCTTGGTATAATATTTATATAAATATTTATATAAAATAGTATATAATCCTTGGTATAATACTTGTACAAATACTTATACAAATATTATATATAATACTTATAAAATACTTGTATAAATACTTGATATACATACAAGTATATATACTTGTATAAAAGGTATAAACAAAGTATGTATGTATTCAAGTATACCTCAAAATACAACCACATATGAGGAATACAAGTTATACAACAAGCTGAAACTAAATAAATCACTAAAAATTCATCCAAAGGTCGAATCAAGCGTGCTTATAGCCTATGGAAATCCAATAATCCATTGTAAAATATATCAAAATTTCACAAATAGATGTCTTACCATTTAAAAGTTATGGCTAAAAGAAATAGGCGATAAAATTTTCAAGCAAATGCAAAAGCAGCAAAGCTCCTCTTCACTTCAGCCTTTGTTGTGATCACTTTCCTTCTCCAAATTGGACATGCAATAGCTTTTTAGAAAGCTCACTCTATCATCTAACTTGTTCTAAAATTTCGCATGCATGCCTCTCAAACTCCAGATTTTGTAGCTAGTTGATTCTACTCTTCAAACCCTAGCAACAATTTGCCCTTTTTGACACTTCACGGCTCATAAAACTTTCATCAAAGCTCCAAATGTATTGACTTTTGATTTTGTGGAAAGCTTACACAAGCTTCTATAAGCATCTAAATTATCAAAAATATTGAAGAGATTGTCCGACTTGGGTGGTTGAACAAAGTTTCTGCCCCTCTTCATCGGGTGGCAGCAAACCCTTTCCCACTCTCAAGCTCACAACTTTTGCACTCCAACTCCAAATGCTACAAAAGATGTCTTGATAGAAAGCTAGCACAATTTTCCACACTCTCTATAAATTTCACTGAGTAAAAGTTGAAATCAAACTTGCAGTGGTAGCTCGAAGTTTCTACCCCTCTTCGTCAGGTGGCAGCAAATCCTATTCTACTAAAAACAAGCATAATTTTTTGCTCAAAACTCCAAAATAAGCAAGTGAGTAGGTTCTAGAATCCTCACAACTTGAAGAACACACCCATCAATTTTCATTACAAACGCTTTTCTCTCCTCGGAGCTATCTCTCTCCAAAGTTCACCACTCATAACTGCCCTTCCCTCTCGGTCTAGCAAGAGGAGTATATCTCCCTTTCTTTCCATATTAGACTATGAGACGCTCGCATGGATAGCTAAATCCTATTGGATGGGCCTTATTCACCCCATGCTCTTCTTTCTTACCCCTCACAAGGTCCATTCTACCTCAAAAGTCAACAAGAAAGATAAAACAACCTTTACTTTTCTTCTAATTACAAAAGAGTCTATTCTAGGATATAAATAAGGTAGGAACAAAACAAATAGCCATCTTAATTCACTAACTAAGTGGCTATAATAAATTCTCTCTTTATAATATCTTCTAAAATAACCTCTAGCACTCACACATATATTAACAATAGATACAAGATATTTAATATTTTTATACACTGCACATAAATGCAGTATGACATGCTCCCCCTCTAAACCTACACATCCTCCAATATGTGCCAAGTTTAATCCTCTTCATCCTCTATTTCAATCTCTTCATCACCTTTTGATATTTCTTTGTTTTCTGATGGAGTTAAGAATTCTTCAAGATCATTGGTGTGAAACTTTCCATCCCTTCTTCTATATGTTTTAATTCTTTTGCCTGCTATTGGGATCTTTAATAAAGTTCCATCCAACTCTCGCAGCGAATATGTGGCATTGGTGTGCACTTTAACCACCACATATGGTCCAAACCATCTTTGTGCAAACTTCCTCATTGTGTTGTGCTGATGTTCTGATGAACTGTCAAACACCAACACCCAATCACCTTTTTCAATTTTCTTAGACTTCATTCTATGGATTTTGTCAAATCTCTCTTTATTGTTCAATCTAGCAACCTTAAGCCTTTTTAATGCTATTTGCATATCTTCAGGCAATCTTCTAAGCTGCTAAATGCAAAATTCTAATAGTCTTTCTCTTGTAATATCATCTTCCTAAGACAAAAATATCCAAGTTAGAACTGATTCTTCTCCAAGCATAATAGGTTTATATCCATGCATAAGTTTTATTAGTATATATCCAGTGACAGTGCTATGGGTGGTTCTATCAGCCCATAATGTGAATGGCAATAGCCTAGGCCAAAGATTAGGCTTCTCTTTACAAGCCTTAATTAAGGCATGAATGATAGGAGGGTGCCTCCTCTCTATTTTGCCATTAGCTTCAGGATTGTAAGCAGTTGTAAACTTTAATTGTACACCATATCTTTGGAAAAACAATCTTGCTTCAACTGCATCTAATTCACCCCTATCAGCTCTCATTCTTCCAATACTTCCATATCTGGTAAAAATTTCTTCAATAATGAATCTACAAATTCCTTCCGTAGTCTTGGTTTGAAGAGCTCTTCCTTCAACAAAGTTTGAGAGCTCTTCCCTTGCCAAAACAAGATACTTCATTCTCCAAATTCCAGGTGGCATTACAATTAAGTCAATCATCCATTGGAAATGAATTGAAGGAAGATAAGTGGGATGTAGTTCATCCCTGTATCGGGCCTTAGATTGAAGTTGACATACAACACATGAAGCCACAAATTCTTCAACATCCGTATATAAATCCTTCCACCAATATCATTCCTTAATCTTTGTATAAGTGGCCCAAACTCCTCTGTGATCAGCCCAAAAGGCATCATGAAATTCTCTTAGCACGTGGATTTTGGTTTCAAGATTATCCACTACTCTCAAAGATAATTCATCAGCTCTTTTTGCCCTCTTCCAAAGAAGTCCATCTCTCAACAAATATCCATACGATTGATGTCTAATATCTTTAAAAGTCTTGTCCATCCCCCCTTCTTGCTTCTTCAAAGTGCTCAAATAGAGTCCAATATCTTGTAGTCTCCTCTTATATAATTCTACTTTGAATGGCAAGATGTCATTGGTTGAATTTTCTCTATCAACAGCCAATACATACCTTTCTTCTAAAAAGTCTTCACTCTCCTCATGAGCCATCATTTCTTCTTCATGAAAATACTTGGCCCTTGATAACATATCAGCCACAGGATTCATTTTTTCAGCAATGTGCACCAAAACTGGATTCAATGACTTGATATATGCTATCCATCGAAGCATGGCAATGTCTAGTGAAGAATAATTGGCAATCATACCAAGAAGAGGTAAGCAATAAGTTTCCAATATAACATTTGCTCCAATCAAGTAATTTCTTTTAATTGTTAGAGCAGTAAGTGCACCCCAAAGCTCTCTCTTCACTTGAGGATATTCTCTCTGGCGTTCTGTAAGAATCCTTGCTCCAAAACGAATAGCAAATCTATTTTCTTTTATATCATCCTGGCCAACAGCCCACCCTATGGCTATTGGACTTGTGTCTACTGTAACAATCACCGGTCTTCCGCTCTCATATTTAATTTGTTTTAAAACTGGAGGTGACTTTAAAATTCTTTTCAAGTCTTCTATTGCCAAATCTTGCTCTTGTTTTCAAAGAAATTTAATTTCCTTCTTTAATAATTTGTAAAGAGGCTCTGATATGTGAGCAAAATGAGATATCCATATTTGATAGAAGACACATGCTCCTAGAAACCTTCTCACTTCAGTGATATTATTGCAAACCATCATTTTTGCAATAGCATCACCTTTCTCAGGATTAGGCCTTCTTCCATATCGTCCACAAAGATGTCCAACTACCAAAATTTCTCCAAAACCAAATTTAGACTTCTCAATTGAAAGGATCAAATTTTCTTCTTCAATCTTGCATAAAATCTTATCAACATCTTTAATGTGCGTTCTTACAAATGCTTTGCAACCATCATCATCCAAAGTAGAGTCTTTATATTTTTCTTTACATCCTTTAATAGGAATGTCATCCACAAAGGGTATAGTCTTTTCTGGTACAAACTCTCTTAAGATTTGATGCATTGCATTTTGCATATGTGCCACTGAGTTTGTAGCACCTTCAGGCAATGTATACATTTGAATCAATCCTAACGGAGTCTTTATGGTCATCAAGTCTCTGCTTTCGATGGCCAATTGAAATTAATCATAACCAGAGTATAGATCTCCAATGGAATATATGGCATGTCCAGCAAATGCTTCTGCTACTTCATCCACAATTGGTCCTGATCCTTTGTTCCTAATGATAACCTGGTTAGCTAGTTGCATATCTTGGATGAATCGTAATGCTCCAGACTTCTTAGGAATAGTAAACCAATGATTAAAATATAGAGCCATTGAAGGCTCGAGTATTCTCATATGCATTTTTTCCTTCAATAAATCAACTAATTTGGGAAGTAATGCTCGTGGAACTGGTATTGGCTTTAAATTCCATGGCACATGTGGTACTGTAAAAATAACCATGGGTGCTACTAAACCTAGTCGCACACATCCAATCTCATCTGGTGAAGATGCAAAAGCCTTTCCATGTTTTGAGAGCATCTCTTGAAACATCTTTTCTTCTTGTTCTAACAAGAATTCTCTCCCTCCAATCTTCAAGTTTGCTAATATTTCTTTTGTAAACTTGTGCCTAATCTTCAAGTTTGCTAATGTTTCTTTAGTAAACTTGTGTCCAATCTTCCTAGCTTTTCTTAAACTTGGCTCCTTCTCTGCTTGTTTGACATGCTCATCAGTATCCAATGGAAGTTGAGTTGCTATAGGCTTTACCTTTTTGGCCACTGTTTTATATTTTGTATTTATCATGGCCTCAAGATCCAACTTATAACTTTGGCATAAATTCTTGCTTTCCATTGCATCTATTATTTCTTGATACAATGCTCTTGAGTGAATTTCAATCATAATATCTGTACCATTACTTTCTTCTTCTTTAATCTGCAAGTTACATAAAACTTGCAATATATCATCTCCAATGCCTTTTTCCTCATATATTCCAAAAATATACTCACCATTTAAAAGAGCCTTTACATTTTTTAGATTTTTCTCCATCTTTTTAATGATCTTTTTATTTATAGGGTCCAGATCTTTCATATCCGTAAATCTCACAAATCCACACTTAGTCATTCCAACAAATCCACTTTTAATGCCATGTATATTGGGGAGCTCAAAAATATTTGGTCCTTCTGCACCCGTGGATCCCCATTCTCCACAAGTACAATTTTGAAATCCGAAAAGTGTAAAGAATTAGGCAGAGGCCCATCCCTAAGACAAACTCGATGCCTCTCATGTTCAGACTTCACTGTCAAGATTTGTACAGATTTCTTGCCATCACAGTTTTGAATTCGTGCATAATGAGATCCATCATTCAACACCTTGGTTTCCATTCTTGATGCAGTGATGTAAGGTTGTCCTAATATCACGGGATAAGCACCATCATTTTGAACAAAAAAATTTTGTTTTACTTCTACATCTCTAATCTTTGTCGCAATTGTTGGGCAAGCTCCAAATAATTGTGTTCGCCTACAATTTGTAGCCCTCATAATCCATCCATGATTAGTATCAATTGGCCATTTATTTTTCTCATAAATATTTCAAGACAAAATGTTTATCTCTGAGCCATGGTCCACAAGAGCCAAAACTGATTCATCTAATCCTCCAAGTTTGACCCTTGTCTCTGTGGTAGCTCTAGCCCAAAATGGTTGAATATAATCTATTCCTTCTTTGTCTTCTCTATCAATCCCATACACAATTGCACAATCAAAGGTCCTCACTTCTACCTCAGTATTTCTCCCATGTGCTACCACAGATACTATTCCATCCATTGCTTCTTCTTTCTCTTCTTGAGTTTGCAAGGCGTGGATCTTTATGTCATAGCCTCTCACCCCCTCTTCGTTATTTTCCACCATCTTCTCACATTCCACAAAACTTTTATCTTTGATTATATCACTCTTGTTGCTGACCACACAGGTTTGTACAAACATTTGTAAGATCACATCTTCTTCCTCATTAGTCAAATAGTCATTTTGTTCTTTAAGCATATGACCAATACTAGCTTTCTCTTCTATAGTTATTAGATCACACATCAAAGAAAATACTTGTCCAATTTCAAACTCCTCATCTTTGATCATATGCGTGTCCAAAGCCTTCATCATGACTGTTTCAATTGTCATCTGTCTCTTCCTCTTAATGACATCAAAGATCAATTCATGAAAATCTTTTTTAGCAATGCCAAGAGCCTCTCTCAATGTAAATTCAATCTTGGCATCCAAGATTCTTTCTTCCAACAGCCCTTTCATGTCAATGGAAGACTCAATGTCAGATTGAAGCTTATAGGTAGGTCCCTTATCTTTTCCTTTAGAATCAGCTTCATTTTCTTTTTTTTTTGGCATTGTCTATCCTCTCCTCCCATTTTTCTTTTAAAAGTGGCCCTTCTCCTGGATGATCAAAGATAGAGGACCTCCCAAGTCTTTGCCGTGTATGAGCAGCAGGACCTTCTACCTTTTCATCTTTTTTGAGCTCCTGGGTTTTTCTCTTAGATATTGGCTCCTCTATATCATCATTCTCAGAGGTTTGCCTTCTCTTCTCTTCAACAAAGATATCATAGTCTTTAGTTTTGTCTTAAACTTGACCTAAAAAAACTTTGATGCTAGTTGTTTCAACAGGGTCATCCCAACCAGTGACATTTCAAATGGCTTGAGCCCTTCTATGCAAAATTTCAACAGATGGAGCTTCTAAAGTCTTAATTGTTTGTTTCTCCAGTCCTATATAGAATGTCTTAGCACCTTATTCATGTAAATAATTAGACCTTCCCATCTTCTCTTCCATAAGCTTTTTCATCCCTCCCTTACCAAAGTTGGTACTCAAAAGCAAGTTAGTAGATGTATCATGAATCTTACCATCTTTGAAGACAATAATGTCTGCTTTAATAGCTTCATCACATGATTTGCAACTTCAAAGATTGTGACTATCCTATCCATCACAATAAACGCATCTCCTCACAAATGATCTTGCACCTTCAGATGATTGAGAGTCTCGGGACTTTTTCAATTCATTCATTTTCACCTTCAAATCTCTAATACCCTTTATAAGCTCATCTAAAGTTTTTTCTTCAACTGTCTTGACCATCTTAGGAGATGTTGTTGAAGAGGTTGGAGCAAATAATATCTTGGAAGCTTTTGTAGCAGGCTTCGGTGCTACATCCATCTGAGTTGTCACACTTCTCGATTTCATTCTTCGTTGCTTTGCCACAAGAGCGACTGCTTCCTCCATTCTCCTCCAATCATTTGTAAAACCTACTTCGGTGGTTCGATCACCTAAAAGCAAAAAGAGTCTATCTTCAAAAGCATCATCTGCTGCTTGCAAGAACAACTCAACCTTCCTAGTATCAAAAAGAAGCCTTTCTGCTGAAGGCAATTGGTTGTATTTCTTCTCAAAATCTCGCAGCAATTTATTTGGACCCATAGTATTTTCAGGCCGCTGTTCAATCCAATCAATAAAAGACCTCTTAGTCAACCTCTCTGAGTCTTCTTCAAAATACTCATCACGCAATCTCTCTTCAAATGTCATCCAAGTAGTAACATTTGTATCCCTTCAAATTTCTTCCACTTTCTCACGAATTTCAAGCACAACAGCTAATGTGAAAATTTGTATCATTTGAGCCTCAGGTACCTGTTGCACCTCCATCTCACAAACATAAACCTTCAAAAACCTGGTGATGTCCTTCCCGTCAAATCTTCCAATCTTGTCAACAACACCCTTCAAAGCCTTGGTAGCTCCATTATCTCCAGCTTGAGTTTTATATTGATCTATAAATATTGCCAAAGCTCCTAGAATAGTGTCCATAATTGATTGGGCTCCTGAGGAAGCCCCTCCAATATCCTCCATATTACCTTAGCCAAAACTAGTAGTCCCAAAGCAGCTCTCAGTGGAAGTATCAAATATGTCGGGTAGTAAGAATTTGCTTTGGAAAAACGCCGGGTTCTTAGCTGCTACTAGAACTAGCAGGGAACATGAAAGGAAGCCGTGCACGTAACTTCTATACTTGCACAATATTTGTTCAAGCTTTCAAATTATACTTATATTATACTTGTATAAGTCTTATATAAATATAAAGTATAAACACTTGAATAATACTTGTATAAATACTTTTATAATCCTTGGTATAATATTTATATAAATACTTGTATAAAATAGTATATAATCCTTGGTATAATACTTGTACAAATACTTATATAAATATTATATATAATACTTGTAAAATACTTGTATAAATACTTGATATACATACAAGTATATATACTTGTATAAAAGGTATAAGCAAAGTATGTATGTATTCAAGTATACCTCAAAATACAACCGCATATGAGGAATACAAGTTATACAACAAGCTGAAACTAAATCACTAAAAATTCATCCAAAGGTCGAATCAAGCGTGCTTATAGCCTATGGAAAGCCAATAATCCATTGTAAAATATATCAAAATTTCACAAATAGATGTCTTACCATTTAAAAGTTATGGCTAAAAGAAATAGGCGATAAAATTTCCTAGCAAATGCAAAGGCAGCAAAGCTCCTCTTCACTTCAACCTTTGTTGTGATCACTTTCCTTCTCCAAATTGGACATGCAATAGCTTTTTAGAAAGCTCACTCTATCATCTTACTTATTCTAGAATTTTGCATGCATGCCTCTCAAACTCCAGATTTTGTAGCTAGTTGATTCTACTCTTCAAACCCTAGCAACAATTTGCCCTTTTTGACACTTCACGGCTCATAAAACTTTCATCAAAGCTCCAAATGTATTGATTTTTGTTTTTGTGGAAAGCTTACACAAGCTTCTATAAGCACCTAAATTATCAAAAGGATTGAAGAGACTGTCCAACTTGGGTGGTTGAACAAAGTTTCTGCCCCTCTTCGTCGGGTGGTAGCAAACCCTTTCCCACTCTCAAGCTCACAACTTTTGCTCTCCAACTCCAAATGCTACAAAAAATATCTTGATAGAAAGCTAGTACAATTTTTCACACTCTCTATAAATTTCACTAAGAAAGAGTTGAAATCAAACTTGCAGTGGCAACTCGAAGTTTCTACCCCTCTTCGTCGGATGGCTGCAAACCCTACTCTATTAAAATAAGCATAATGTTTTGCTCAGAACTCCAAAACAAGCAAGTGAGTAGGTTCTAGAATCCTCACAACTTGAAGAATACACCCACTAATTTTAATTATAAACGCTTCCATCTCGTCGGAGCTATCTCTCTCCAAAGTTCACCACTCAAAAATTGCTTCCAACCCTCGGTCTAGCAAGAAGAGTATATCTCCCTTTCTTTGCATATTAGACTATGAGACGTCCACATGGGCAGCCAAATCCTATTGGACAGGCCTTATTCACCCCATGCACTTCTTTCTTACCCCTCACAAGGTCCATTCTACCTCAAAAATCAATAAAAAAGATAAAACAACCTTTATTTTTCTTCTAATTACAAAAGAGTCTATTCTAGGATATAAATAAGGTAGGAACAAAACAAATAGCCATCTTAATTTACTAACTAAGTGGTTATAATAAATCCTCTCCTTATAATATCTTCTAAAATAACATCTAGCACTCACACATGTATTAACAATAGATATAAGATATATAATATTTTTATATACTGCACGTAAATGCAATATGACAACGTGCTCAATCGCAAGGTCTTTATTATGGCTAGACGTCTTTATTTATTAACCTCTCCAATTCAGATATTATATCTCATGCCTTGAGTTCATTAAACTTATTTAAACAATTATGACAAGTAATAGCTTGAGATATAAGTTCTTTTAAGTTTTCAACTCTTGGCATTGCAATCAATAAATTCTTCATATTATCTTTTAAGCCATAATAAAATCAAGTCATAAAAGCTTTATCATTCTAATCAAGATCACAAGTAAGTTGTTAAAATTCTATAGCATAAATTGTAATTAAAGATTGTTCTTATCATAGGTTTTGAGTCTTTCTTTTTGCCACCCTTTCTTGATCACTATTTCAAAATATAACAGTAAATCTTTCCATAAAAGCTTCCAAATTATATAGAATTGAATAATTCTTTTTTAACAATAGTACAAATCATGATTGAGCACTTCTTGATAAAAAAGTGCCTATAAAAGCAATTGAAGTGAACCCATCCTGATAATGAGAAAGATAATCATAAGTAAAGCCATACTTGTTGCACAAACCTTCGAAAGTTGGATCTTATTCCATCAAATTTATTAGGAATATTAGCCTTTGGCTCTTTTATGACAACTTTTGGAGCTTTTAGAGAGGTTATATATATAGCTTATCTACCACCTGCTTTTTTCAATCAAATAGTCTCTTATTACAAATTATGAATCTCTTGCTTAGTTTCTTCAAATACTTGCTCTATTTGTGGTTTTTTTTTTGGGTTACAAATGAAAATCATTTCTTTTCATACAATATCTAAAAGAGTTTAAAGACATACAAGAATCACCATTGTATTCTTTATTTGTAAGGATGTACCTCCCATGACTTGATCTATTTATATATTGACAAAAAAAAAATCAACAAGCTGTTAGTGTAGTATTTTCTACATTGAAAAAAAATATTTTTAAACAATATTAATTTAAAAGAGGATAATCTATAACTTCTAAAATATAGTGATATATTCTAAAAAAAGAATAATCTACTCTTTCTATAAAAAATCAAATTACAACAAATAAGCATATCAATCTAGAGGGAGATAAGCCACACTCTTCTAAAACGTAATAGTATCTTCAAGAAGAGGGATAATCCACTCTATATCAAAAGATCAAAGCTCTCATATGATTATTTAGATAGTCTTATCAAACTATTAGAAATGTAAGATAGCGGATTAGTAAAGAGACATAGAAAAGATTACAGAATTAGAATGATTTTAAAAACAAAGAACTAGATGATTGATAAGAACAAGGAATTAGATTGATATGAAGAAATAAGATAACACTTTGGATTGCTCCAAGACTTATATTGGCAAGATTGAGGTGTATTTTGATCTTGCCTCCTATTTATATTACAAGGCCTATGTCCTATTGAACCTTCTAAGAATATTTTAAAAGATTTTTAAAAAATGAAATAAGTTCACGAAGATTAAAAATAATTTTAGAAGATTTTAGAAGGCTATGGAAGGTTCTTGAAGGTTCTAAAAGACTATAGAAGATTTTAGAAGATTAAAGAAGATTCTAGAAGGTTTTAGAAGATTTTGGAAGATTTTTAAAAACTAAGGAAGATTCTACAAGACTATAAAAGATTCTAGAATATAGTGACTTGAAGTATGTTTGTAACATAAGCATCTTTCAAAATAGAACAAATTGTTCTTGAACTCAAACTTGAAAGTATCATGAGACTTACTTGAATTATTTTTAATATCATAAATAAGAAGATTTGAAGACATACTTAATTAGACTTACTTTAGAAAAGTTGAATCAACAATCAATGTTCATTTTATTGCTTGAAGATGAAATTGCTCTAGCTTCAAGAAGATTATTTTTTGTTGATTAAGAGCTAAATATCTTTCTTTTGGTATAAGATAAGAATGTCTAGAAAGGACATTGGACAAACCTTATTATTTTTTTGACTAATAAGTGATAATAAACTTGAATCTTGATAAAGACATGCTCCAACAAGCTTGACGGCAATTCAACATGTATATTGACATAAAATATTCAAGATTCTTATGATTTGTATATACGATGATTGGATTAAAAGTGCCTTCTAGATAATGATATCATTTTTTAAAAGAATCCATAATTGTAAGATATTCTTTATCATGGATTTTATAATTAATCTTTGTTGCTAAAAAATTTCTAGAATAGAAAGCTACAAGATGGAATTTATTATCTCCTCTCATTTGTGACAATATCACACCTAAAGCAAAGTTTGATATGTTTGATTTTATAAAAAAATACCTTAGAAAAGTCGACATAATACAAGATTGGTGCAGAAGTAAAAGTTGTCTTCAAAGCTTTAAACAATACTTCTACTTCTTTATTCTACTTGAGTTTCTCTTTAACGAGTAAATGAAGTTGTAATTTAAAAAAATTTCTTGATGAAGATTTGATAATAATTAAAAAAATTTTAAAAACATTGCACATCTTTTATTGTTCCTAAAATCTTCTAATCCATGATTATTTAGACTTTCTTAGAATCTATCTTGAGACCATCATTTCAAATGATATATTCTAAGAACTCAACATAAGTAATATAAAATATATACTTTTTATCTTGGCATACAATTCCATATCTCTAAATTTTTGTAACATATGATAAATATGTAATTCATATTCTTTTATATTTTTAAAATAGATTAAAATATTATTTAAATAATAGATAATAAAATTATCTAAAAACTCACAAAAAATATCATTTATGACATGTTGAAAAGTAACTGGTGCATTTATGAGTCTAAAAGGCATAATGCTATATTTAAAATATCCATATCTTGTTCAAAATACAATCTTCCATTCATCTCCTTCTTTGATACAAACCAGATTGTATATTCCTCATAGATCTAATTTTATATAGATTTTAACTTGATTCAATTGATTAAGAAGTTTAGATATCAAATGTAGAGAATATTTATTCTTAATGATAATCTTATTAAACCTTCAATAATCTATACACATCCATAGTGATCTATCTTTTTTTTTATAAATAAGATAGAAGCTTTTGTTAGATATTTTAAATGGTATATGAAATTTTTGGCCAAGTTCTTATTAATGTATTTCTTAAATTCAGCCAATTTATTTTGTGATAAATTATAGATTGGTCCAAATAGAAGCTGAGTTCTCTCTTTGAGATCGATTGAATAATCATATACATGATGCTCTAAAAGAATAATTGTATTTTTTTTAAAAAAAATATCTTGATAATCTTGGTATTGGCTTGGAATGCCACTTGAAATCTTTCTACCATCAAAAATAGGTGTAGTATAAATAGCAAAAGGTGATCATTCTTTTATTGCATTCATAAAAGCTTTTGTTCCTACAAATATAAGACTTATGGCTTTTTACTTAATTAACAAGGCTCTTATTAATATTCTAAGAAAGTTGAAGTCTACAAGAAATCCAATCTATTTGAAGATTATATTTTTTTAGCCATAATAAATTTAAAATGACTAGATTAGAAAGAGATTTAATGATATTAAAGATTATATAATTATTATGACCATTTGTTGTTATATTTATAGAAAGAATTTTATGAATAGCATCTCCAAAAGATAATGGACAACCATCTATGATTTCTACATGTATAAATTTAATTTTTTATATTAAAGATATTTTATAACTTTTAATAAACTTTTCATCTAAAAATATATTGAAGCTCTTCAATCTACCAAAGTAGAAGCTTTGTGATTTTTAGATCTCAAACACACATCTATTATAAAACAAAGAAAGGATTCTGAAGAAAAAATAGGACATTTACTAGGAGTTGTATAAGATTCCAGTTGTACGGTCCCTATTATAGGTGGACAAACTCATTTTCCAACATATTATCTTTTGTGACAATAGTATTCTTATTTTGTAGTTGCATCATTTTTTTGGATAATGTTGAGTAATGTGCTTAGATTTTCTATAATATAAGCATAATCCTTTTTAACAACAATAAGTCTTTTCTTAATTAATAAGAAATTTAAAACATATCGTATCAATTTGTATAACTTCTACTTTCAAATGTGCGTATTAAAAAGACGTTGGTGTTGCCATTGTATTATAATAATGTTGAGGTTATCTTATATGATTCTCAGATCAAAATTTAAAAAGTCAATTATTACACTTCACAACAAAGTCAATTGCTTGACTTAATGTTTGAGCATCGAATAAGTTGAGTATCAATTTTTTTATCTCATATTATAATCTATAGAAAAATTGAATGATAAATGTATTATCATCCCACTTAATATCAATCGCTAGTTGTCAAAATTATAAATATATAATATCATTGATTGATTATTTTATTACAAGATACAAATCTCATTAGTTCCAATACCAATTATATCATATTATATATATATATATATATATATATATATATATATATATAAATATATATCAAAACTTTACTAAAAATACTTATAAATTATTTAATATTGGATCATATTATTTAAAGAAAGATAAAAACCACAATATAGCAAAATTTGAAAGTAGTATTCAAATAAACCTAACTTGTGATCTTTGAATTGGATAACTTTGAGGTTGAAATTCAATCACTAGTTGTACTTAATTAACAAATCCTCGAAACTTACATCTTATACCATCAAACTTCTTAAGCAAATTAATTTTTGATTCTTTAATACTTGAATGGTGTTCCATTATAAGTGAAATAGTATAGCTTGGTGTAGATATTGAAGCAACTCTAATCATCTCTATATCTTCACTTCTTGTTAATCTTGTTGCTTCTTATGGTGGTACATTGACTTCATGCATTGCAAGCATTAGCTCTTTCATTTGCTCTTATATTTGTATCATTGTACTCTTCATTTCAGCAAACTTTGCCATGAGAATATAATAAAAAAAAAAGTATCTACTCTCATTATAGAATAAAATATTCAAAAATAAAAAAATAAAAAAATAAAAAAATAAAAAATAAAAAATCTAAGAACAATATTAATTTAGAAGTAGATAATCTATAACTTCTAATATGCTTATGTCTTATTAAGAGAAAAGAATAATCCACTCTTAATCAAGAAAATACAAAGCTCTAATATTATATGTGCACTCTTGTTAATTTCTTAAGAACACAAATTAAAAGAAAATACATCAATTAATAAAATCTATATCAAAGAAAAATGACAAAATAGAAATAAGAAAATATATTTATGCAAGAAGAAATTGGAATAGCTATTGCCAAAGATTAGAAAATATAAAGACTCTTAAATTAGACTAGAAGCAAGAAAGGAGTTGATAAGAGTGAAGAAGGCTTCACTCTTATCTCTATATATAATATCTATTTAAGAGCTGCATGGCAACATTCTATAAGACTTCCAACACGTGTCTAATTTGCAAGGCATGTATCAAACTTACAAGACAAGTTTTTTATAAGTATGCCATGTACTTAAATTATTCCACAAGCTACCAACATGTGCAATACATGGCTAATTTATTGGCCAAGTTTCTAACGTGCCAATCATCTATAGACATGTATAAAGATGAAATTACATCTATAAAGCTTCTAAAAATCTTCTCTATAAGATATTATCAAATTAACCTATTTTTACCTACTTCTACATATTCATATTAATTAGATAATTATTCGAATAAATTTTACGTCCATGATAGCCAAATACTTGGCTATAGAAGATAAACTTGTATTTTATAACTAATCAAGAATCTAATAATTCTAATAAAATTCTAAATAAATTCTAATTAAATTTTAATAATGATAATCAAATCCTAAAGTAATCTTAGATAAATCTTAAAAGAATCATAAAAAGAATTTTAAAAAATCCTAATAAAATCATAAAGATATCTTTAAAAAAAATTAAAGAAACTTTTAAAAAATTACAAAGAATCTTAAAGAAATTCTATAGAAATCATTAAAAAATTATGAAGAAATTTTAAAAAATTTTAAAAATTTTCAATAGATATCATAAAGAAATTTTTAAAAAATATTAATGAAATTCTAAAGAAATCATTAAAAAAACCTTAATCAAATCCTATTGCAGATTTAAAATCTCAATAATTATTAAATTTATTGTTGACCTTTATTCAAAATTTATAAACTTCTTAATTTTTTAGTTGAAAATAATTATATAAAATTTAAATAGATTTGAATTTATAAAAAGAGAAATCAAGCGTCTAATTCATTTGAGTGTTAGTTGTCCTCCTTTTCTAATCTTATTATCAATCTTCCAACATCAATAGTTTTTTTTTTCACTATTCATATATTTTATAAAATTTTATGAAAATGATAAAAATTAAATTAACTATCAGCTCAAAAAAGAACTATTCCAATCTAACAAGCAAATTGTTCAAAATCACAAATATCTTCACTAATCTTCAGAATCCAATTTCCAAGATCCTAGCTCACTTAAATTCTAATAATCTTGATCTAACTATCCAATTAAGCTATAATTCACAACATACATTTAATACAATTATGTTCACAAATCCACAAATTTTCATCTATAGATTAGCTATAAAATATATAAAATTCTTCAAAATATGTATCCACTTTATTTCTCAACAACCAAAGTCATCTAAATAGAATCCTAATTTTATATAGTTCTTACAAAATTATTATAAATTCAAAAACCTTAAAACCAACATTTAAATAAATCTTATCAAGTTTATTATCCAACTCCACTCTTCAATCAACAAAAGAACTGCCTCTTTGTTGTAGGCATATAATTTTATGCTTTAGAATCTAGTTTAGTTCTTAGCTCATAACCAATCTTTTTAAGATATCAATTCAATATTTTCTAAAATAATTTTTATTAAAAAATATTTTTTTTAATCTAAAGATATCTGTAATATTATTTTTACTAATCTATCTTAATTTGTCTTATTTATGATCCTACAAAGTAAATAGAAGCCTTTTTAATATTAAAAAATAGTATTAACACTAAATATTTTTATTACCTTCTTATTTTTTATATATCTTTTTTAAAATAATTTTATTACTAAGTCTTCAATTAAGCTGTCACAGACATAAGATTTATTCTAGTAATTACCTAAGTAATATAGACCAATAGAGGTAGGTAAAATAAGTTGATTTAATAACGTCTGATAGAAAAGCTTCCTAGAAGCTTCATAGATGCGAAATCACCTTTATACATGTTTATAGGTGATTGGTAGGTTAGAAACTTGGTCAACAAGCTAGCCACATGGCGCACATGTTGGTAGCTTGTGGAACAAGCTAGCCATGTGTCACACATGTTAGTAGCTTGCGGAACAAGCCAAGTACGTGGCGTACATGTGGCTTGTCGTGCAAGTTTGACACATGTCTTGCAAATTAGACACGTTGTCGTAATACGTGCAAATTTACTCGAGAATACTCCAAACACCTGGCTCTGAAAGATAAAAGAGAAATACACCATAACAAGATCCTAACAACTCTAATAGAATCCTAAACAACTTCTATTAAATCTTAATACTATTAATCAAACTTTGATCCAATCTTAAAGAAATTATAAAAGAAGAATAAATGAATCATATATTAATCATAAAAGAAAATAATATATAAAATACTAAATCTAAAAAATATTATAAATAGAAATCTTAAAATCCTAAGTCATATCTTGTTTAAATCCTAAGTCAAATCCTAAGTCAAATTTTGGTCAAACCCTAGTCAAAATCTAAGTCAAATCCTAAATCAAACCTTAGGTCAAACCCTATTCAAATCATAGATTAAACCCTAAGTCAAGCTGTGGTCAAATCCTAGTCAAAACTTAAATCAAATCCTACGTCAAATCCTATTCAAATCATAGATCAAACTCTAAGTCAAGATCTAAGTCAAATATTAAGTCAAACCCTAATCAAATCCTAGTCAAATCATAGATCAAACCCTAAGCCAAGACCTAAGTCAAATCCTAAGTCAAACTTTAAGTCAAAACCTAAGTCAAATCCTAAGTCAAATCCTAAGTCAAATCCTGGTTAAATCCTAGTCAAATCCTAATTAAAACCTAAGTCAAATCCTAAGTCAAACCCTGATCAAATCCTAATCCTAATCAAAATCTAAATCTTAAATCAAATCCTAAATCAAATCCTAAATCAAATCCTAAATCAAATCCTAATCCTAAATCAAATCCTAAATCCTAAACCAAACCCTAGTTAAACTCTAAGCCAAATCTTAGGTCAAATCCTATTCAAATCCTAACCCTAATCAAATCCTAAATCTTAAATCAAATCCTAAACCAAATCCTAAACAAACTCTTAATCCTAAACCAAACCCTAAACAAATCTTAAACCAAATTCTAATCAATTCAAATCAATCCTAGGAAAAATTAGAACCTCAATATCTGTTATTAGACCGTCGATCTTACTTAAAACTTTGTACACCTTTCAATCTCTTAGTCAGCAACAAGCACAACAAATTTGAAAAAAATCGAACTTACCAAATGGAAGAAAAATCCTAAAAACTTCTTGGGTGTTGGCAGGCCTCCTTCTCCAACCTTGATGCTAATCTTCCAATGTTGATTTTTCACTTCTTCACCATTCAATCAATTTCAAATCACTCATGTGTATACAAAAACAAGTCTACTATTCACACAAATAAAATTTACTCCAATCCAATTGGTAAATTGCTCAAGATCTCAAAAATCCTAACTAACCTTCAAAACTTAATTTCTAAGACCTTGACCCACTTAAACTTCAATTACGTACAACTAAACCGTTAGATTTTGCTCAAATTTATAGCACACATTAACAACAACAATATCCAAAAACCCACAAATTTCCAGCCATGGATCTACTACAAAATTGCTGAAATTGCCTAAAATATCAATCCTATTTTATTTCACAAAATCCCAAGTTGCCGAAAACAACCTTGACTTTGCAAAGCTATTACAAAGTCATTTTTTCTCCAAATCACTCAAAAAAAACTCCTATATCAAACCTCTCAAGCCCACTTCCTAATTCCAATCTTTGATTTGCAAAAAACTCCCAAATCTACCGTAGGCATGCGGTTTTGTGCCCTGGGGTCTGATTTCAACCCCAGCTCATAACTGGTCCTTTCCGGGTATCTATTTTGAGATTTTTGTGGTAAATTTTTCTAAAACCTCTTCTTAACTCCCTCTTTTATATGCCTATATTATTTTATTTCTCAACCTACTTTGTTTTGTCTTACTTATGGCCCTACAAAGTAAATAGAAGCTCATTTGTAAAAAAGGCAGCATTAACACTCATTGGTTTTACTCCCTTTTTACTATTATCTATTTTTCTAAGATAATTTGCTACAATATTTTGAACTAAGATCTTCTATAATATACTATTTCCATACTCTTTCATCTAATAGTCAAGTTACATCACGACAACGTATATAAGATTGTATAGAATATCGCCACGTAGCTCTTAATTAAATAGTATTTATAGAGGGAAGAGTGAAGCCTTCTTCACTCTTGTCAACTCCTTTCCTGATTCTAGTCTAGTTTCAAGAATCTTCATATTTCTAGTCTTTGGCAATAGCCATTCCAATTTTTCTTTGAATATACATACTTTCTTATTATTATTTTGTGACTTATCTTTGAATATACATACTTTCTTATTCTTATTTTGTGACTTTTCTTTGATATAATTTTCATTAGATTATACATCTTTTTCTAATTCATATCCTTGACAGATTGATAAGAATACACATACAGTATTGGAGCTTTGTCTTTTTATGATTAAGAGTGGATTATCCCTTTCTCTTGATAAGACATAAGCATTTTAGAAGTTGTAGAATACCCACTTCTAAACTGATATTCTTTCTAGAATTTTTTCTTTTGAGTGTGTTATTCTGCATTTCTTGAAGTGAGAGTAGACATCTTCCTTCCTATTGTATTATCATAGCAGAGCTTACAAAAATGAAGAGTGCAATGGCACAAATGCAAGAACAAATGAGAGAGCTAATACTTGCAATGCATCAACTCAATTTACCACCACAAGAAGCAACAAGATTAGCACAAAGTGAAGATATAGAAATGGTTGGAGGTGCGTCAATATCTACACCAAATCATACTACCTCACTTATGATGGAGCACCATTCAAATATTAGAGAACCAAAAATTAATTTGCTTGAGAAGTTTGATGGCACAAGATCTAAGTTTCAAAGATTTTTCAATCAGGTACAATTGGTGATTGAACTTCAACCTCAAAGTTATCCTACGCAAGAATGTCAAGTTAGGTTTATTGGAACGTTACTTTTGAGATCTGCTTTAATGTGGTTTTCATCTTTTTTTGAATGACATGATCCAATATTGGATAATTTGGAGATATTTTTAATGAAATTCTAATCTATATATAGAGAATATGATGCAATCTGTATTGCCACCAACAAGATTCGTATCCTACGACAAGGCAATCGATCGGTGTCATTATATGCTTCACAATTTCGATAACTAACAGCAGATATCAAGTTGGATGATGCTGCACTCATCAGCTAATTTCTCTATGAATTACAATATGAGATAAAAAAAAATTAATGCTCAATTTATCCAATCCTCAAACATTAAGTCAAGCAATTGATTTTGTTGTGAAGTTTGACAAGCGACTTTTTGAGTTTCGATTTGAGAGTTGTACAAGAGGCTCAATATTATTATTCAATGGCAACATCAACGTCCTCACAAAACATACATTTGGAAGTAGAAGACATATAAATTGATGCAGTATGTTTTAAACCTCTTATTGAATAAGAAAAGATTCGGCGTCATCAAAGAAGATTATGTTTATATTGTAGAGAATCTAAACACATTGCTCAACATTGTCCGAAAAAATGACACAACTACAAAATGAAGAATATGGCTATCAAAGAAGACAACATGTCAGAAAACAAATTTGTCCAACTACAATACAGACCGTTGTCATACTGCATTTATGTGCAGTGTATAAAAATATTAAATATCTTGTATCTATTGTTAATATATGTATGAGTGCTAGAGGTTATTTTAGAAGATATTATAAGGAGAGGATTTATTATAGCCACTTAGTTAGTGAATTAAGATGGCTATTTGTTTTGTTCCTATCTTATTTATATCCTAAATTAGACTCTTTTGTAATTAGAAGAAAGGTAAAGATTATTTTATCTTTCTTGTTGACTTTTGAGGTAGAATGGACCTTGTGAGGGGTAAGAAAGAAGAGCATGGGGTGAATAGGGCCTATCCAATAGGATTTGGTTGCCCATGTGGGCGTCTCATAGTCTAATATGGAAAGAAAGGGAGATATATTCCTCTTGCTAGACAGAGAGAGTGTGAGGCAGTTCTGAGTGGTGAACTTTGGAGAGAGATAGCTCCGAGGAGAGAGAAGCATTTGTAATGAAAATTAGTAGGTGTGTTCTTCAAGTTGTGAGGATTCTAGAACCTACTCACTTGCTTGTTTTGGAGTTGTGAGCAAAAAATTATGCTTGTTTTTAGTAGAGTAGGGTTTGCTGCCACCCGATGAAGAGGGGCAGAAACTTCGAGCTGCTACTGCAAGTTTGATTTCGACTCTTACTTAGTGAAATTTTATAAAGAGTGTGGAAAATTGTGCTAGCTTTCTATCAAGATATCTCTTGTAGCATTTGGAGTTGGAGAGCAAAAGTTGTGAGCTTGAGAGTGAGAAAGGGTTTGCTACCATCCGACGAAGAGAGGCAGAGAGTTTGTTCAACCACCCAAGTTGGACAGTCTCTTCAATCTTTTTGATAATTTAGATGCTTATAGTAGCTTGTGTAAGCTTTTCACAAAAATAAAAACTAATACATTTGGAGCTTTGATGAAAGTTTTATGAGCTGTGAAGTGTTAAAGAGGGCAAATTGTTGCTAGGGTTTGAAGAGTAGAATCAACTAGCTACAAAATCTGGAGTTTGAGAGGCATGCATGCGAAATTTTAGAGTAAGTTAGATGATGGAGTGAGCTTTCTAAAAAGCTACTGCATGTTCAATTTGGAGAAGGAAAGTGATCACAACAAAGGCTGAAGTGAAGAGGAGCTTTGCTGCTTTTGCATTTGCTTGGAAATTTTAGTATCTACTTCTTTTAGCCATAACTTTTAAACGGTAAGTCATCTATTTGTGAAATTTTGATATGTTTTACAATGGATAATTGACTTTCCATAGGCTATAAGCACGCTTGATTCGACCTTTGAATGAATTTTTAGTGATTTATTTAGTTTCAGCTTGTTGTATAACTTGTATTCCTCATATGCGGTTGTATTTTGAGGTATACTTGAATACATACACACTTTGCTTATACCTTTTATACATATATATATACTTGTATTTATATCAAGTATTTATACAAGTATTTTATAAGTATTATACATAATATTTGTATAAGTATTTGTACAAGTATTATACCAAGGATTATATAAATATTATATCAAATATTTATATAAGTATTTTATAAGTATTATATATAATATTTATACAAGTATTTGTACAAGTATTATACCAAAGATTATATACTATTTTATACAAGTATTTATATAAGTACTATACCAAGGATTATATAAATATTATATAAATATTTATATAAGTATTATTCAAGTATTTATACTTTATATTTGTACAAGATTTGTACAAGTATAATACAAGTATAACTTGAAAGCTTGAACAAATATTGTGCAAGTATAGAACATACTTGCACGGCTTCCTCTCATGTTCCCTACTAGTTCTAGTAGCAGCAAAGAACCCGGCATTTTCCCAAGGCAAATTCTCTCTACCCGACACCGTGCAGTTGGAACCTTGTACAATTCCTAGTGAAGGTCCTATTCTCTCCTCAGAATCCTCTTCTTATTTTATAATAGATATATATTTAGGACCAAAAAACTATAGAACCTCTGTCTTATTAGATTCAGGAGCCTCAGCATGCTTTCTAGATGAACAATTTATTAAGAATTATAAAATATCTTTAATATAGAAAACTATATCCATATATGTAGAAGTCATAGATAGTTGTCTATTATCTTTTGGAGATGTCACTCATTAAATCTATCTTATAAAAATAACATAATAGCTACATAACCTTTAACATAATTAAATCTCCATCTAATCCAATTATTTAGGTTTATCATGGCTAGGAAAATATAACCTTCAAATAGATTGGAATTCTTGTAGACTTGATTTTTTTAAGAACGTTATTAAACATCTTGCCGACCAAGTAAAAAGCTATAAGTCTAATATAGTAAAACCCGTACTTATAGATGCAAATGCTTTTATACACGCAATAAAAGAAGGATCAACTTTTGCTATTTATGCCACACCCGTTTCTGATGGTGGAAAGACTTTAAGTGGCATTCCAAGTCAATATTTGAATTATTAGGACGTTTTTGAGAAAAAGAATGTAGATATACTTTCGGAGCATCGTCCATATGATTGTTCAATTGACCTCAAGGAAGGAACTTAGCCACCATTTGGACCGATCTACAGTTTATCAGAAGATGAGTTGGCTGAATTTAAGGTGTATATTGACAAGAATTTGGCTAAGAATTTCATACGCTATTTTAAATCTATAACAGAAGCTCCAATTCTATTGGAGAAGAAAAAAGATGAATCATTATGGATATGTGTTGACTATCGACGACTCAACAAGATCACGATCAAGAACAAATATCGATTACCTTTGATTTCAAGACTCCTTGACCAGTTAAATCAAGCTAAGATCTATACAAAAATAGATCTAAGAGAAGCATATAATCTAGTATGTATCAAAGAAGGATATGAATGAAAAACTGCGTTTCAAACCAAGTACGGATATTTTGAATATAAGGTCATGCCTTTTGGACTTACGAATGCACCAGTTGCTTTTCAACATCTTATGAATGATATTTTTTGTGAGTTCTTAGATAATTTTTTCATTTGCTACCTAGATAATATTTTGATCTATTCTAAGAATATAGAAGAATATGAAATACATGTTCGTCAAGTATTACAAAAACTTAGAGATGCAGGATTGTATGCCAAGATGGAAAAGTGTATATTTCACACTATTCAAGTTGATTTCTTAGGATACATCATTTCAAATGATGGTCTCATGATGGATTCTAAGAAAGTCTAGACAATCATGAATTGGAAGATTTCAAAGACATTGTCATATGACATGGTCTTCTATCTGAGAATATATTGGATACTTGGCTGTAGAGAGTTTATTTGAAACTTGATGGAAAAAATCCAACAAGTGATTTGTTCTTATTAAAAATGACAAATAATACAACAATCTTATAAAAGAAAAGTTATATATATAAACCCTCTTGTATTCAAGTAAGTTTGTACAAAAAGGATTCAAATTTCTACAAAAATCCTTCAAAACTTTATTCACCTGCAAAGACTTGTTTCTTGCTAAACTTTAGAGTCCAATAACTCTTGATCTAACCATTCAATTTCTATAAAATTTAGTTCAAAGTGTAGATAATCTTTTTAAATTTCACTACAAGAAAGAATCAATCATGAATTCATTTTCAATCGTCCGATATCTCAAAACCCCTAGCAGGTGCTTAAAACCCTAGCTCAAAGACACCCGAGCACTATTTTCCTTATATCTCACAAATCCAAAATTATAATGCCACAAAATTTTTGCACATAGTTTTTTGACATAAACATATATACTCTTGAAAATTTTGAGCCAAAAATCTATCAAATTGCATAAGATGTAGCTCAAAATGTAACCACTATGTAAGCAGATCACTTACTGCCCTTAAGTCTGTAAGCACTAACTTCAACTCCCAATATCTCCTTTACCTTAGCTTGGATTTTATCAAACTATACATAAAAAATATAGCCAAGAAAGTGCTCTCTCTAATCCTAATTTCCGATCCTTGATTTCTTTCTGTATGTGCGATTTATATCCAAAAAAGTAACAGTAGGTCCAAAATTGACACCTTAACTTTGAACGCTTATAAGTTCTTCATAAAAAGTGAAAATCACACAAAAATTTGCACCTAAACCAGATCCAAAAACCTTAACCTTATGGTCCTAGCCTCTGATGTTTGACTCCTTTTCGAAAAACAAACCCAAACTCCTAATAAACCCTCAGGCAGCCTCCTTGAAGCCCATTGGGTATGATTTTTGGCCAATTAGAATAGAGATTTCTATCATCCACCTCTATTCATCCACATGGATGGCCAAACTACCCTTTTTACACTAAAAACCCTTTTTTAACCCTTATTCTTATAAGATTTACATACTTGGTGCTTTAAGCACCAAATAAAAGAAGTAAACTAAGATTTTAAGGGTCACCAATGTCTAACAAAGGAAACTTAAGGTATACAAAAGTTACTATCAATATAAAATCAATTTTAAAATTACTATCAAAAGAAGAAATAAGGTTGTATAAACCTCAATAATAATCTTTTTGATAGATTCTTTCTAAACTAGCAACCTAACCACATCTTATAAACAATAAAAATCCACTAATATGGCTTTCTTTTAGCTATGTAATAAATTATACATTAAATATACATGTACAATTTTTTCACATAGTAATCGAATCAGAATATGACAATGGTATGAGATGTCCAATATTTTTTTGGGATTTGCCAATTATTATTGGATCTTCATCAAAGACTTCTCTCAAGTTGCAGCTTCATTTACATGTTTGACCTGTAAAGACAAACTCCAATGGAATCAAGAAGCAGAAGCAGCTTTTGAAGCTTAGAAGACATCGTTTGTTTCTACACCAATCTTGTATCGTGTTGACTTTTCAAAGGCATTTTTTATGAAAATAGATGCATCATACTTTGCTTTGGATGCAATTTTGTTATAAATGGAAATAGATGACAAATTTCATCCAATAGCTTTTCATTCAAGAAAATTTTGAGCAATCAACATCAATTATGAGATCCACGATAAAGAACTTTTTGCAATCATGGATTCTTTTCAAGAATGGCATCAATATTTAGAAGGCACTTCCAATTCAATCACTGTGTATATGGATCACAAGAACCTCAAGTATTTCATGTCGGCATGCATGTTGAATCGTCGTCAAGCTCGTTAGAGTATGTCTTTGTCAAAATTCAAGTTCATTATCACTTATCGGCCAGAAAAATAACAAAGTTTGTCCGATGCTCTTTCTAGACGTTCTTATTTTGCACCAAAAGAAGGAGATGCAGCTTTTGAGCAATAAAGAACGGTCTTCTTGAAACCGGAGTAATTTCATCTTCGAGCAATAAAATCAACATTAACTATTGATTCAACTTTTGTCAAGAAAATATAGTCAAGTATGTCCTCAGATCCTCTTGTTCATGATATTAAGAATAATTCTTCCAAGACTCATGATTCTTCTAAATTTGAGTTCAAAAATAATCTACTATATTTTGAAGGACGTTTATATGTTCCAAAAGGAGAAGCACGTTTACGTGTTCTTCAAGCACATCATGATTTTTCAGCAACAGGACATTCTGGATACAACAAGTCTTTGGAACTTGTATCAAGAGATTTTTGGTGGCTTCAAATATGGAAGGCAGTCAAAGACTTTGTACAACCATGTGATATCTGCTCAAGATCAAAGACTCCTCATCATCGACTTTTTAGGTTTTTTCAGCCATTACCTATTCTAGAACAAGCATGGTCTTTTGTTTCTATGGATTTCATCACAAATCTTCCAAGCTCAAGATCTTATGACTCTATATTTGTAATAGTAGATTGATTCATCAAGATGGCACATTTTGTGCCATTTACAAAATTTATCACATGTGAAGAAATAGCTAAGCTTTTCATTAATAATATCTATCGCTATCATAGATTATCTAAGGATATTATATCGGATAGGGGAACTCAATTTGTGTCAAGATTTTGGAGAACCCTTTTCAAGATCTTAAAAATGGATATAAAATTATCTTTAGCTTTTCATCCTCAAATTGACGGATAAACAGAGTGCGTGAACCAAGTCTTAGAGCAGTATTTAAGGTATACCATCAACTACCAACAAGATGATTGGATAGCTCTTCTGCCATTGGCAGAGTTTGCTTATAATAATACGATACATTCTTCTATGTAAAAAATACTTTTCTTTGCCAATTATGATTACCACCCACGACTTGATGCTTTTGACTTTTCAAAAGTTAATAATCTAGCGACAAAAGATTTGACAAATTGTTTGTTAGAGCTACATGCAATAATGAAGGTGCAGTTAAAAAAAGTTCAAGAACGACAAAAAACAAATGCAGATGCGTATCGCAAGGAACAACCACAATTCAATGTGAGGGACAAGGTATAATTACTTTGTCGCAATTTCAAGACTACTCATCCTTGCGATAAATTGGACTATTATAGATTTAGATCTTTTTCTATTTTTGAATAAATCAATCTAGTTGCATATTGATTGCACCTATTAGAGTGCATGAAGATCCATCCTGTATTCCACGTGTCACTATTCAAGCCATACAAGACAATGGATATGCAAAAAAGAAGAAAAATGCCACCGCCTCCTATAGAAATGAACAACGATGAAGAATTCGAGGTTGAAGAGTTTTTAGATTCAAGACGGTACCAAAATCGACTGGAATATCTTATGCATTGGCGCGGATATGATATTAGTGAATGCACATGGGAGCCATCCAAGAATCTAGGAAATGCACCACTAAAAATCAATACATTTCATTGACAACATTTGTCAAAATTAAGATAAAGAATGAAAAAATTCTTTACTATAAAGCAAAGCAAGTTCTATTGAGGTTTCATCCTATTTTGTATATTATTTGTTATTTCCTTAGATTTGTTCATGCTAAATAGATGGAGGATCAACAACCAATGAATTCAGCTCAAGAGCCATTATTTGTTGATTTATCAGACGAGACATTACAACTATCATAACCTTCAAGACAACGGAATAGAGATGAAGACCCTCAAGAACGACATGTCGTTCCTCAGATTGATGGCAAAATACAACGTATTTGGTATCACAACCTTAGACGAGACTCTTGATGTTTGGTGATACTTTTAGAGGTAAGAATTATTCGTGATGGTATTCCTAATGTTTTCTTTGAAGGGAGTTATGAATGCCTCAACAATGATCAAATAATATGGTGGTCCTCTCACCTTGATATGGAACATTATCAATGGCTGATAGGACCTATCAACTACATTTGAAGGGAACAAAGATCAGAGTATGTGGCAAGCACAATTCGACATATTCTAGACTTCCTCAATATGTAATCACCACTCCTTGTGGAACTCGTCCCTAGAAGGGAGAATAATGTCACGGACATAAGATTTACTCTAGTAATTATCTAATTAATATAGACCAATAGAAGTAGATAAAATAAATTAATTTGATAATATCTAATAGACAAGCTTCCTAGAAGCTTCATAGATACAGAATCACTTTTATACATGTCTTTAAGTGAATAGTAGGTTAGAAACTTGATCAACAAGCTAGCTACATGGTACACATATTGATAGCTTGTGGAACCAGCTAGCCATATGTCACACATGTTGGTAGCTTGCGGAACAAGCCAAGTACGTGGCGTACATGTGAGAAACTTGCTATACAAGCCTTCTTCACTCTTGTCAACTCCTTTCCTGATCCTAGTCTAGTTTCAAGAGTCTTCATGTTTCTAGTCTTTGGCAATAGCTATTCCAATTTCTTTTTGAATATAACTACTTTCTTATTCCTATTTTGTGACTTTTCTTTGATACAATTTTCATTAGATTGTACATCTTTTTCTAGTTCATGTCCTTGACATAAGCTCCTATAATATTTGTTTTTTTTTATTTTTTCACTTTGTAGCTGTATTACAATATGACAACATGGTCTACTCAAATATAGATTATTTTAAGGCACCTACCATTCTTGGAACTTAATGTTCTCATAAATTGTGATAGATTATTATTTTAATAAGTAGACATCATTGGCTTTCTACAATCCTTATCAATTATTATATGGATAAAAATTAATTTTATCTTGCTCAATGCATAAGAAATTAGCTTTAATTATCAATTTAGATGACTCTAATATATGGGCTTAGTGCTTACCTAATCAAGCAAAGTTCTTCAAAAAAGTTATGCTTATGGCCATAGCAATGTTGTGTTGTGATACGTTTATATAGTAAAGAGCATAAATAAGAATAATTTCTACTTAATACTTGATTATCTTGATTCAATAAGAACTTAAGATACTTAAGAAAAGATTTATGAAAGCCTTCTAAGGACATAAGTTTTGTTTCCATAAGGTTTGTGAAGACTTAGCAATTGCTATTTGAAGTCAAGATTTATATGCGAGATTACATTTTTTTTTCAATTAAATTAGAGCTAGCACTTTGGCTATTTCGTGCAATTGGTATAACATCCATAGTTGAAATTTTGATAGTATGTGATTGATTGAGTGTGCTAAAATTGAGTAAAAAATTGTAGCAATTTAACAATGTATTTGGGATTTATTCAATCTTTAGTACAAAGAGGTACCAAATGTTGGCAGTTTATAATTGTTTAGAATTCCTACAATATCTTAAGATTTATCAATTGGATCAAGGAGAAATTTGACACAATGTTGGAAGACTTAAAGATTAAACTACACACAAAAGTTTACATGAAGTTAATGGTTATTAAAGGAGAAATTACTACTAGGATTTTTGCCTTAACTTTCAAGCTAACAGCCAAGTGATATTAGTGCGAGGTTTGGTCAATTTTCTACAATCTGTAAGTTGAGTTGGATTGAAATTTTTTGAACATATAAAAAGCTTATATTTTCATTTTTGTGCAAAGTTTCACACTAAGTTGACAGTTAGATTAAAAATTACAGCTTATTGAATTTCATTGATTGAGATTAAGACATATATAGAGACTCTTGGTTGCTTGATTGTAAGAAGTAAGAAAGCATTTGGAATTTTTATATGAATGAGGTTATCAAGAAGAGTATTTTTAAGCACTTTGCATTGATTCAAGCACTCTTGTTATGATATTCGAATCATACCTTTCGTATATGGACAAAAGTTGTTAAGGGTTCTTGAATGTATGTGAACCACAATTTCATCTTCTATAGCCAAGTGTCCGACACATTCCTAAGCAGGACAATATGTTATACAATAGCAAACTTATCTATTACTTGGTATTATGATACTTTGTTATATGCTTATATTTGTAACAAAGTCTAATAATCTTAGTTGCAATGGTTATCCATTAGAGACTATCCTTATTTGCAATGTGAGGCATTTACGGTGTTTGATGTCAAGGTAAGACGGACAATTCTCCATATAAAGGATATATTGTCCAATAGTATCTTATTGCTATAAGGCAAGGATAGATAAGAGTGTGAAGAGCATTCAAAGAAATATGTTCTTTGTTATTTGTATATTGATAAAATTATTTATTCTAAATTAATAATTGTATCAAATGGTCTTTCATGCTTTGTTTGTAATAAGAAGAAAGGAGCAACTACTATATTGTTGTGTAACTACTATCAACACAAATGGCATATGGCAAGTCTAACACCACTTTTTTTTACTCTATTTTTTGAAGATTGAACTTAATTTCATTGTAGAAGGTCTTTTAATTATATTTCATATATTGGAACGAGTTAAAATCTTCTTGTAGATTTGCCACATATTGATCATGAAGTTGCCATTCAGTTGCTAAGCACTAATTATGATTTAAGATTCAAGCATTAGTGGAAATAAACTAAGAAATTTTGTATCAAAAGTTAATAAAAGCAATTAAGAATAACGCTTATATTATACCTCACCTACTATTTCTTTGTCATTTTTCCCACTTGCTTGTTTGATCTGTCTAATTGCCACTATATCAGCTTGCATATGTACATTTGTAAAAACAACATTATCATGCCAATTATTTTGACTCTATATACATTTTGGTCCTAGCTAATTAGAAGGCCTTCTAATCCACTAGAAAAAGATATTTGAGAATATATTTGTTATGCATTTCTCATTGATATATTTCTCATTGTATTTTGATCATTTATATAATAATTGTCATAATACGTGCGAAGCCATTTAAAATTAGTATTATAATAGATTAATTTATGATTTAATAATCTATTTTATATTTTTTGATTTTTTATCTATTTTTTTATTTTTTTATCTATTTTATTTTTTTCCATCCAATAGATGATTTCATCTACCTAGGATTTGAGGATATAGAAGAAAAACCATTCTTGACTTGGTATTCTTATCAAGTCAAGTTTTGTGAGTATTTTAGAGAGCTTGTTGTTGTTAGTTTTGCTTAAAAATGGTGATTTAGCTATTTAATAAAGCTTAATACTTTCCACATATATTTGCACTCTTTGATTCTCCCATGGTGGAATAAAAGATGTTTGACTTGTATTGTAATTGCTTATTTTTCACTCTTGAAGATGTACTTGTTATGTATTTTTTTATTGGTATTTGATTGCATATTTGATGTTGGTTTATAATATTCAATCTATTGTGTATGATAATCTTTCTTTATATGATAATATTATTAAAAAAATATTCAAATTTAGATGTTTAAAAAAGAAATCATTAATTTTAAATTTAGATTTTTTTATTAAATAATTATCTATATCTAAAACAAGTTGTGCTAAAAACCATTGGTAGAAATATAAGATAAATTTATAAATAATTTTCAAATAAAAAACTTAAATTAAAATTAGAGATGAAAAAGTTTTAAAAAATCAAAAAATAATTTATAACTAACAATAATTATCAAATATTAATGGTTAGGTTTATTTAACATCAAAATTATTTTTTATAAATTATTAGTGTATGATGTGTAACCAAGACAAGAAAACAACTAGATTAGTCTTATGTGATGTTATTTTTATTAAATTAGAATATGTAATATCAAATGTGATTCTTAAATTAAAATTTATATATTTTTTATTTATATTTAGGTATAAAGTAAATATTATTAGATACTAATAATATAAATAATTAACATCAGTAGATTTATTTATTAGCAATTACCACCAATTAGCATCAATTAATACTTCATCATACAAAAATAATATTGGTGGCACAAAAAAAAAAAAATAAAGATGGTCTCAAATGATATTAATTTTAGTATTTTAAATATATTAAAGTTAATTTTTATATAAATTTATTAAATAGGTGTAATTAAATATGTATATAGATTTGTTGTTTTAACTTGTGATACATAAACATAAATTTTATATAAGACTTAAGTCTTTATCTTAATGCTCAATCCAAACCTATGTAATGCTAAAATAATAGTACAATACATAATAAGTATAATTCACCAAGCACATTTTTTATAGATATTAGATTTTATAAATAGTACTAATAACTTTTGATAATAATATAGCTATTTTTTTATTTTTTTATTATATTTTTTTTAGCAAGACTACATATACTTAAAAGAATATAGGTAGATACATGTTAGTTTCCAATCAACTATATATGACAATATTAAGAGATGCCAATATTTTTTGAATAATTTTTAATATTTTATTCACTAACCTTAGATCATACATTGTATGCAATACCATAATGTGGTTTGGTATGTACATGCACTATAATCTATGAAAAAATTAATCTAATTTTAATAATACTTTAGAAAGAAAAATAAAATCTAAAAATCTAAAAAAAAGGTGCTTGAAAAAATATTAAAAAATCAATACTAATCTGCAGTAATTTGAAGTTTAGGATTATTTTATAATTTCTTGCATATGAAAATAAGTACTTTTAAGTTCTTTAATTTTTTATAATTGGTTAAAAAAATTAACCATAACATTTATTATATGCACATTAAAAACTAATTACATGGTTAATTGGTATTTTAAAAATAAAAAGAGATATACATATATTTAAAATTTTGGTATAAACTCAATATTAGTTTTTTATATTGAAGTTTCAAGGAAGTTTTTTAAAAAATAAAAAATAAAAAACTAACTTGTTAATAAAATTAATTTATAGTATATTAGTTTGTATTTTTTAAAAGAATAAACTGTTTTATAAAAAACAAAATTTTAACATAAATATTTTTTATAATAATTAATACAAATCTTTATAAAATTATATATTTTTTATAAAAATACTACTCAAAAGTATAATTATTTGTATACCAAGAGCTGACAACAATATAAATTTATGTTTTACAAAAATGGTATAAAGCAATGAAATCAACCAATTCAATATCTAATCAAAAATTATCAATTATCAATGGTTTTTTTATAACTTCTTTTAAAGGTAAGAAAAACCTAAAAATACATAACCACTATTGGTTTTAGATGATAAGTCTTAAAGTACCTATGCATCATGAGTAAATTAAACAACAAAGCATAAAATAGGAATCAACCAATAAAAAATAGATTAAAAGATGCATTCCACAAGGAAGAACAAATACACATTAATAAATCAATGCATGGAAGTTCAATTGCCACCACCAAGGGGAATAGAACAACAAAGTGATTGAGAAGATTCAACTCCAAACATATGACGAACATGAAGGGAGGCATCTAATGGGGCCACACACCAAACCTAGGATAGCTTAGAAGAAAAAAAAGACACCCAACCAAGTTATTATATATTCGCCAACCAACAACCACATGTCCACCTCTCATTACACGCATTGTTTGCAACATCCTCATTGTAAGAGAGGGTGCTCGCTTGGACGTAACCCTAAACACATCCTCGAAAGTGCACGCAATGAATGGATGAGGGCCAAGTTTCATCCACGAGTCGAAAGATCAGCGTCTGGGCCGTGGCGTAGAAATGCGTCTAGATTGCGGGGTGTGAGTCTGGCTTGCGAAAGAAGCGACGCCACCTACTAAGAGGGGATTGGATCCCAAGGGAAAGCTAAGCTTCAGCACATCGGCCGCGAGAAATCCATGATGCGAGGCGGCAGAACGTTGCGTTGCGATGAGTATCAAGGGGAAGGAACTCATGGCTGCCGGGACTCCATCAGCTTTTTTTCATCATCATTGTAGTTGGTGGCAGGGTGATCGGTGCCGGCTGCCACTGATAAGCCCGGCAGGGCACGTCAGTCGCCGTCATCGCACTCATCCGCTCCCTGTTCCGGCTCCAGTCTCGGTTGGCCTGTAATGGGTCTGCATCGAATATGCTGTTTACACATCATCGACATGTACAGGATCACCTACAGATGCGGAGCGGGGGCAAGCGGGGAGAAAAGGGCAAACGAAAAAACTGACTGTTTAATCTCGGCAGGAGTGTTTGTAGCGATTCCGAAGAGGAGCACATGCGGTGAGGAGCCCGGATCCCCCGGACGACGCGTTCAGGCGACAGTCCTGGGACGGAATTCGACGTCCGAGTGTCGTGCATTGGCTGGGGTGGTCGCCTGTTCCTGCGGGGCCAGCACATGGATCTTCACTGCAAGCAAAGGGTGGTATTGTCCTCATCACCAAGAAGGTCGAAAGACGCCGCAAGATTCTGCCCCTCTTGGACTTGGGAGTTGAATGTGCCGGTGCCTCCTAGCTGACGGTCATCCGAAGAAGGATGCCGTTGTTGGTTTTCTATTCTGGCAGCTGTACTTATAGAACTGGCGCAGATGATGGTGGACAGGATAATTGTGGCTTCTCGATGAGAGCGGAGCTGTTGGTTCCCTCCCAACTTGCGTTTTTGGCGTACATGGTTGCTCTGCAACTTGGTGAGACCTTGATTTCGTAATCACAGCTGGGTAGTTTTGTGGTTGTGTGTTCGAGCTGTGGCAGGATTGAGGTACGGTGTATCCAGGGTCCGATCTGGAGGACGCCTCATGGGGCACCTTCTTTGCGCCTCCGATTTTATTCATTTTCATGTTTATTCTTATTGATTTTATGTTTTTTTTTTTTTTTTTTATGTTTTTTTGTTTTTTTGTTTTTTCCGAAGAGTGTTTGACGGGCGTGTCTACTTCCATGGTGCGCTGTTGATGCTTCCATGGTGCACATATACAGCTGGTGTAGCACTTTTGGAGCTTACGGAAGCTTCATAGCCCTTCTTCGACCTCCTCAGGTGGTTTCAGCAGACATCTCTGTTTTTCTATCATTATCAATCTGCGTCGCTCATAGAAGCCTCACCCCTTCCTTTCTGTATCTTCTGCTGCTTCACATCAATCTAACGTACATTATTCTAGTGTTCTTTTATTCTCTGATAAATAAGTTTTGATCATCTGTGACGCCTTTCGTATTTGGAGCAGACTGGTCAGTGTCAAATATTGACCTTAAATTTACGACGATCTCTGGATATGTGTTGAAAGTCTGCGTAGTGGGTTTCCTGGAGTGTCGATTAGTGTCGGGTAACTTAGTCAAGTCAAGATGCCTCATCCACTTTCTTTCGAATCGATTCTGTGGTTCTTCCAAGTGCATATGAACTCAACTGATGAATTCTTGAATTTAGCCTGTTCTCGAACAGGCATATCCTGCGTAGCCCTATTTCGATTCTGCAGAACACGTTCTTGTGTGGTTCTCGGCCTAAATATTCTTGAATGCGCTGTATAACAGAGATGTTGTAATCAATTCACAAAGGAACAATTTCCTCTAGTAGGCCCTGTCACTGACTGCCATTCATCCTCCCCCCAAAACGCCCTCACTGTCCCTCCTCCCCTGAGAGTACTCCTCCTATTTGGATTTCTTTTTGAACGTCCATCCATCTTGCCGGGCGTTTTCGGTGCGTGCCCTGATTTTGAAATCGCCGTGTACAGGTTCTTCGGAGTGCACCTCAATTGTACCTTTCCGTTGTGACAACACCGATTTAGCTCTGGGTGCAGTTTATTGGTATTCTTGCTTCAAAATGATAACTTGAGTGAGCCTATGAGTTCTACGGGTGGCTTTGTTAGCACAAACCCTTTTTAAGATATTATTGGAACGCGTCTCCATGGCCACAACGAGTGAGGCCAGGATGGCTGTACAGCCTCCCGAAGCGGATCAGTGTGAAGCCAATACTGATCTGCAAGAAGTAATCATCGATTCTTCAATAGAGCGCCAGCAAGAAGGCCAGGAACCTTCACAGGAAGGATTGTCACGTCCTCCCGGAGCTTTCGACTACTTGGAGCTGCCCGTAGGAGTTGCAGTGAGCACACCATGCAGTAGTGAGGTCGGTCTACAAAGGTTGTGGGAAGGGGGCTTGTTTGATGTGAATGAGTATACAGATGTCACGCTTCATACAGCCTGGTAAGTTTGCCTTCTCTTTGGCTTGCCATTATCACGAGCTCTTTTCTGCATCGGAGTGAGGTCTCACAGGTTCAAACTGGTCAAGTGGGTGGGTTCCATTTTGGTGGAGGTTTATCATGTTAGGGGTTTCATTGATAAAAGTAATGTTCACATGTGTCTAGGAGTCAAGGGTCTGGGCTAGGAGATGAATTTTAACAGGTTAAGTTTTCTCTAATATATATTTACACACACACACACATATATACGCGATAATCTGTATTAGGGTAAATCTTGGATATATAATTAGTTTCGCATTTTGTTCGTGTCTGTGTCCCTCTCAAAGTGTCGAATCGGTTAGGCGGGAATTGCACATTCTATCTTTCTTGGTCACGGTGTATTTAATAGTTGATCGCATAATCGCATTTGTGTGATTCAGCTCTCTTCTTGTTTTTTCTGGTTTGATTTTAGACGAGACCAATATAGGATGCAACCGGGTGTTGTTTATGTACCGTTCTGTAAGAGTTTTACACAAAATCCTAATACTTTCTATTGTATTATTATGTAGCTGTCCGTGGCACACATTTGGGATGAACATGGAGCGGTCGGGCTTCGGTACAAGCTGGGCTCAAGTAAGCATCGCTTTTCTTCGTGGGATAGTCTTTTTTAAATGCATTTTCAGCTGTAATGTTTACTTTTGTATGCTGTGGAAAATTTCTGTCGTTCTGAAGCATTGCAATTTTGGTTGAGTACTATGCACTGTCCTTGGTCTCAGGATTTAATGCACACGGTTATGGATGATTTTCACATTTTTGAGGTAATTTGAGCTTTTGTGATCAAAGTTCTACAATATGGCCTCAAGGTGCAGAGTCTGGCAATCAGCAAGTTCTTTAGCCTAATCAGCAAATAGGCTTGCCTCACATCAGTGAACTGAAATACTTCCATGTGCAGGGGGGATTTTTCTTGCTGCTCGCAATAGGAGCGTTGTGGTTTTACATCATGTTTTTGTACACAGGTTCACCATGGTACATCTATGGCACTCTGGGTGTGACTTTGCTGATTGCAATTTATGCTGGTCACTATCGTGCCCGCATGCGGAGGAGATTCAACATTATTGTAAGATCTAGAACTTACTCCAGTGTATACCCTTCCGTCCGAGGATGCAACTTGCATATGCGTCAATTTTTACTTAGGATGTAGGACGTGAGTAAGCAGGCGCATCATTTTCTGTGGTGTTCGATCTTTCCTTTCATGCTTCTTTCTCTATTTATCTCCGATGTTCATGAAGATGTTATCTGGTACACCCATATCCTCCTTCCTCGATGTATTTGTTAGTGTTTCGAGGACTTCACAGTGGAAGTATCGCTAGATATATCGCGAAGTTCATGCAGTTGATGGGTGCTTGTTTTTGTTGCACCATTACCCATATTAATATCATGGAGCAGTGTGGTTGGGGAATCCGAAACACGGACTATGATGGATCGATGGACTATCTGTGGTTCACACAGCTGCTTTGATAATGTATAGGGAAGTGAAGGTGACGACACTGTCAGTACTATCGACGATCATCTGTACCACCTCATGTGCGGCTGCTGTTCACTATGTCAGGTAGGTCATCCTGTTGCCTCTTGGTCATGCTCATTTTCATCTGAATTTGAGGGACGTCTTTGGGAGGAAAATTTGAAATCATCATCACCTGTTTAACTTAGTGTATACATCAGCAGAATTACATGTTTTTTGTTCAATCAGTTCCATTTGAAGTTGGGCTGATGTGGGTTTTCCTTCGTAACTCCCTTCAAGTTTTTTGTTACTCTAGGCTTCCCTGGACTTGTTCCTTCTCAGCTGATAGAACATTAATGATACAGGAAGCTAGAACTTTAAAACACAACAATGTCCACAATGGAGTATGGCACGGGCGTGGAGACATTATGGTTATTGGCAGCCAGGTCGTGTTCTCCCCCAACGGTGCAGCAGACCTGGCATTGAATCCTTCTAGGAGGCACCCGTCTTGGAGGAAGAAACCTGAAGTTGAAACGCCCACGGAACCCGTATCTTTAGAGACTGGAGCAGAGCATTCATGGACCGGAGAAGTATCTCAAATACAACACCTTCCTCTCATAAAACGTTGACCCTAAATACTTTGAAACTGTGCTTACATTGACCCCAATCAGGAACGTGATGCAACAGAATGCTGCATCGAATGGATCATGGATGGATTGCTAACTGTGAGCTTAAGTTGCTCCTTGTGACGAATGTCTACTGGTCATGCACTGAGGCAACTGAATCAAGTTCAAATGGGGTTTTTAGGCTCTAACGGAGGTCATGCAGGTGTTGATTTGTCATCACTGGCTTGATCAATTTGAAGAATCTCTTGGCTTAATGGTATGTGTAGCTCATGGGACAGGTGGTGATTGCCTGGATCTATTTCCACAATCATAAACAACCTTCACTTTCTTATCACCGTTTTCACTCGGCCACGACATGTCAGACTCCATGATATTAGGTCGCATCCAATATAACATCGAATTGGTACCGGCTAACATTCCAAATTGGTGGCAGGCTGGGAACGCATATTCCGGTCCTTGTAATGAGTCCTTTGTCTGTTCAGAAAACCAGGTCGGTGTCCATGTTTTGCTCTTTCGGGAGGTATTCTGGACGTAGTTCAACAAAGTATATCCTCATGATTTCATGGTGATTTTGTGAATTGCACTGGAGCTCGGGATGAAGCAGGACCACGCGTGCAGAAGGCCTGACAGCAGAGGATCTTTTATTTTAAGCTTCGGCATGTGCAGGAGGAGATGCAACTCGTGCCACATTGGTGTGAGTCTAAGGAGTAGGCGGGTCTTGTTCAACAACCACATAGTAACGATATACGCTGCCCGTCATTGGCTTACTGTAAATGGTAAGCATGACCATCCATTTGAGCTCGATCTTTCTAGTTTCTTAGTGGTGATTTCGTTACACAGATGGGGTTGTATTGATGGTCTATTTTAGGTTAAGAAAACCCGATGTAACGTGCTCTCGAACAAGTGTCACATATCACCGAAGTTAAAGCAGTGAACGGGTTACTTCTTGTGGATACCAATTTGTATGTGTTTTGCTTGTTCAGCTGAAACAAAGTCTAAAACAGAAGGCTCTGCCTTAGTGGGAACTGGTTTTACACATCATCTCCCAAGTGTCTTGGGCAAGTTTGATTAAACTGATGATAAACCCTAGTGTGTACTAATCTGAATCAAGTACATCAGTACACAGATTTGCTGGTCATTGTCGAGTGTTGCACCATCTTTCTGTTTTCTGATGAACAGCTGTTACACCTTCTCACAGAAATTAGCGGATATGCATTTGTGTCGAATCAGTTCCAACAGTGCTGACAGCATGAATTCTAAGTATTATGAGAAGAGAAGGTTCAAGTATCTTGTATTTTTAATAATTCCTGTGCAACAGAATTATTGTTCATTCCTAGATTTTTTTCAGATAATGAACGAATTGCACCGCCAAAAAAATGGGTGCCTCAATTTTGAACGTCCAACTTACAGACATTTTATTCTTTAATTTGAATGGACTGCAAACAACAATGTATAGCGATCTGTGCTATCGTCTTAATAGATGAAGTTTCTACCATCTTCAAATTTATCTCTGCTTAACTAAGCACACGATGAATTCGCTCTGCTGCTCGCCTGGTTGTAACATATACAATCCGACTGTCCAAGGAATTTCAGAAAGTACACGAAGTCTCTATCAATTGCCACACAAGGTGTCCAGATTGTGTGCAGAAGAGTAATTATGAGTCCCCCGACTCTCCCAGTGAACCTAGGCATTTGTCAACTGTTGAGTGATGTGAAGGTGAAAATAGATCTGTTGTGTTTGAATCCATTTGAAATTTGTGGCTGCGTTTTGATTTCAGGTTTTACTTCAATTGCATTCTGTAGTACTCATTATCCTTCACAGGCTGACAATTTCAAGTGCGTCATCTACGGTTCGATTTTCCAAATAGAGAAAAGAAGCACATGGACAAGGCGACTTTTCTGGATATCTCGATGTTATTTTTAGAGAGCGGGAGATGAGCTTAACAAAAATATCAGTTCACATTCACATTTTGTTTTATCTCTGAGCTCTGAAGACATGAACATGTAAATTTTCATGAGGTGAAGTTTGAAAATCTTTTGCATCACTACGTAAGTACTGAGATTCCTATACAGAAAAAAATTACTGTACAAGTACCAACTGGGTTTTCATTATTCCTTGCAGCATGAGTTTCAACAGACATTGGCCTCGAGAATCACCTCCATTATACAATATTTCACCCTGGGGTCTTTACTACTGCTCAAGTCCTCGCAAAAGGCTCACTCCACTGCCCTCCTCCTATCTCAGTATGATTTCTTTGTTGCGTCCAATTCTATTAAATGTTTAAAGCAAATAACGCGGCCTTTTTTCGAATGAACCAAGCCTCCAGAAGTCAGGTGCTGGAGACTCAGCCTGCCCCACCAGTCCACTCCACTTTTATTGATTTGTTGCAAGGCCTCAGATCAATGCCCTCTTGATGGGTCCTGTCAAGGCCTAAAACTTGTGTGGTTCACATGCTTGGGAAAATGGAGGAAATTTCAATATTTGTACCACTTCACAGCAGGTACTGGATCCATCACATATGGTTTTCTGCTACTACATCTCCGCAAGAGGTAAACCGCCGAGTTTCAGAAACAGGCTGCCATATAGTGGGCGGCAGTAGGCAGAGGAAGATAAAATAAAAAAATAAAATAAACATCAATGAACAAGAAAGAAAGAAACTGGAGAAAGGATTGAGGGATTTGTTTCGGTCCACGAAACTGTACAATATGCTGCTTCAATTACAGCCCAGCGCTAAAATTGAAGGCTGGCATTGAGAGGAGAGGGACAGTATAGATCGGAGGATGAAAGAATGGATTGGTATGCAAATGATTGTTGCAAGACATCATCCATCAAGTAGCTGTGCCGGATCCATCAATCCAGTCCCTGCACTTATCAGTACTTCAATGGACTGGCTTCTGACACGCTTTGTTCACATGCTGATGAAGAGCTAGACTCTTGCTTTGTCTTGACAAGTTTGTCAAACCAAAGGAGAGCTCAGCTGGTGGCCGGGTTGGCATTACCAACAGACGTTGACAGGCGAACACTTACGAGCGCCAGTGCACACACGTTCCTCGCCTGACACAGAATTGGATCCAAGATGGGGCCATCCCAATGCTTCCGAGGATTTTCTCCCTTCGTTCTCCATGTTTGGTATCCACTGTTGTGAGATTAGCTAGGCTTTCGTCTCTGACCTAGTTGGTAACACGTACCACGTAAAAGAGAAAATTGTGTGCAGAAGTGCACCAGGATTCACAATGATCCACAAACGGCTCAGATACTCTCTCAACACCAATTTCTAGAAGGGAATTTCTCCCTTTGTGCATAGAGCAAGGTATCTCGAGGTATTGAACGATGAAAAGTGAAGAATATGGACACTTATCAAAAACTACTCCAGGCAAGGAGTTCGCTGCCGCTTCAGGCATTTGTGAGCTTTCTTAAACATTAACCTGGAACCAGACAATCCAGTGGTAATTGTCACCTCTGCACATATATATATATATATATATATATATGCGTACACTCACACAAACAAACTGTTCAGAAACAACCAGGCAGACAAGCAACAAGGGCAGATTCAGGACAAGATGAGGAGCATAGTCAGAAGCAGTCCATCATCTTTCGCTGCCATTTTGGATTACGTCACAATTGTGAACCAACAAATCTGCCATCAGAGTGCTTACCAGATTAGGCAGCTATAATAAATCCCCGCCATGCTCAAACCCCAGCCCCCTTTCCATCTGCAGCATCGACCCATCCTTGTGTGTTCAGTCAAAGGCGGAGCGCGTTGTCAACTCGCCAATGGAGACTACCTGCCACACCTGCAAGTGCAGGCTCTTTCAATGCGAGCCAGCGGCAACTGGCTTCATGTGGAGGATAAGGCTGTTTTTCAAAAAAAATGTTGGCACATGGCGTGACAATCTGGAACCCTCTCTGATCTACTTCAGGTGTTGCAGGGAAGTTCTGAGAAGGTGGGCAAAACTAGCAGGCTCCCTTGACCAATGTGCGCCACTCTGCTGGTTAGGGCACCCAGGAGTCGGGCTGGAGCTCGTGTCGGCTGGTGTGTGTGTGCTCAGCCAAAAGCTCAGGAGGGCATTCGCTACTTTGCCAGGGGCGCCGGTGAGGGCATATGGCTGCTCCTCCCACCCCTAAATGTGGAAGCTGTGCAGCCCCGCGCATATTTCCCGAATCGGAACAGCCTCGGGAATTGAAACTCAGCTTTCGCTTGAGTTCCTGAAGAAAAGCACAATAGTGGGTGGAGGTCATGCTTGTTGACTCTTCAAATCCATGTTCATGATCATGTATTGTGATGGGAGCTGGAGCTCAAAAATAACAGTATGTAGAATGAAATTCTAGAATAAACTGCCATGTGATTTTTCTGGAAAAAACAAAGAATTTCATTTCTTCGAATGTGACAAAACAATTAGAGTTAGTGAAATGAAATCTTGTAGACTAAAGTATAGAGTTAATGTTCACGTTATGGTGCTGTAATACGACCATTATTTAACCACGGAAGTTGATAAGCCACTGCAATCGATCCGCCACAAGAGATGTTGAGTTGTAGTTAGAATGCGCAATGGGGTTGAAAATATATTATCATGGGTGGTGATACCGGTTTGCTACTTGCTACATTACTTCAAAACAATATCTCTGCTCTGCAATAAACTATTTGTTTTTCAACATATATCTAATAAAAGTAGTTGTTTAACATATACCGTGTGATATTGCACTGTTACATCTTCTAGCTAGACTTTGATGGTAGTCATTTCTCACATACCTCTCAATTCAACACATTCGAATTTACATTCATACCATGTGGGAGATTACGAAGTCTTGCATGAAAGTGCATTGTACACAGAATCTCATAGAATGAAGAAATTGATACAAGCAAGCAAGCAGATGCGCTTGTGCACGACTCACTTTTTATTGAGTTGGAAAGATCAGCTGACCATGTGCGGGTAGTCGAGAGGTGAAGCACGACAATCGATCCAATATAGTATCCGAAATATCTGGACATGTCTCAAATTTGATGAAACCTTTGTAGAGGCAATACACTCTGATAGTCTACTCAGTCGATCGCTAGCAACATCACATCCACTGTGACCAGCTCAGGGTTACAGGATCAAAATCATGAGGAACTTGACGTGTGTATGGATTGGCAACGTCATTGATGAACAGTATAAAACGTAGGGGCTGGAGCGGGTGGTGTAATGGAAAACATTGACACACGGACATGCACACACCTCGGCATCCTCTATGTGATCTCCACATCTTCATCTTGAGCCTGACCAGTGAGGACAGCTACAATCGATCAAGGGTGCGAATTCCTAGATCGATTTCTACGTCCGAACATGGAGACTAGAGATCAAGGAAGATTAGAGAGTAGACTTGACGTTTTTGTAGAAGCGGGCGGTCGCTATATCGCACACCACAGCTATGCCGGATCATTCTAAAATGATCCAATCTGACCCACTAAGAAACTGGACGGAGGGATAACCCCCATCAAAAGTTCGACCCCTCGAAGGTCTGCCCGAAGCCCCAGTTTGATGAAGCTACATTGTTTGATATGGCCTCGGCGTCGTCACTGGTGACGGCTTTGAACGAGATCGCTTGGCCGTGCATTCCGCTGTTGCCCGTGAACTGCCACATTTGCCCCCAGTTGCGCTTTAGGGGTAGCCAGGCGGTGCTGGAGCCCTTAATATACAATTGCTGCACGTCGCCAGCGCCTCCGACGTTGGTGACGAGCACTAGTAGGAAGTAGGGGTTGCCATTAACGGTGAACCTCATGCCTCCAGACTTGGAGCACGACACTCTGCCAATCAAGAGATAACAAAATGACATCTTAATACAATGGCTTACAGGTATTATACCTAGAAGCCAAACTGGAAGAAGACCATCATTGGCTGCAAGTTAGAGACCAATAGCCCAAGTCTACCTTCTGTAATTGATGGGAATGACGCCACCGACTGTGCGCGCAATCTTGCTAAAGACAGGTTGCGCCAAGTCGAAGTGCTGCCTGGGAGGGTTGCACCAGCCTCCATTAGAACCAGTAGGACAGAAGTTGGTAACAGTAATGATAGCGGAACCTCCCGGGAGGCAGTACTGGGACCCAGACGGGTCACAGGTGAGCTCGTAGCAGGCTCCACAGCTGAGACCGCTATTGAACAGAGACGAACTCAGGGCAGCAGTGCTGGTACCATAGCCGCTGCTGTAGAGGTTGCCAAATCCACAAGCTCCACCTACAGTTACGAAACCGATACACGGCTTTAGAATCGATTGCGTCCCATGTTTAGGGTAGCGAATACATATTTACTTGACACGAAGGGAACGATCAAGAAAATGAGCGGGAAGTTCACAAACGGCCCACTCCCGCAGGAGAACCTAGACTTTGTAACAATGACTCTACTGGAACTCCTATACGCCTAACTCAAAGGAGAGAAATTGTATAGTTGAGCATGGAAAATCAGTCTACAATGTGGGTAGTACCCAGCTATGACCCGCATTCCTGGTGCACAACAGCCACAACTACGACCCCTAGCAAACGCAGCTGCCATGGCGGCCGCGAACCGCATTTCCGTGAAAATATACAGAAGGACTACATCTGGAAAACATCGATAACTGGAAGATCAGAGTGGCACCCACCTTGAGTACCGGAGGCGTCAGCCCCGCCATAGTAAGTGGCATGGGCTCTGCCCCAGTCGCTGCCCGTGAACCTACTCCCCTTCGCCTCCACGCAGGCCATCACCCCCACAAGAACCATCACCACCACCACACCACTCCATCCCATGGCCATTGCCGCAGCTGCAGATAACGCCCCTAGCTCACAACCTATCGAGCCCCTCTTCTCACCAACCACGCCAACTCGAAAAGCTGCAGTTAAGACCTGGCCAACGAAATGGGGGAGAGGAGGGATCGCAATCGAGACCTAGTATGAGGGGAACTTAGACGGGCGAGGAGGCTAACTGAAGCTTCGCACAAATTACCAGAAAAATGAGCGAGAGAGTACTGCGGATATAGACTTAGGAGACGACGAGACTCGGGAGCTGAGAGCTGAAGTTGAAGCTGCAGCTGCTGCTCTTCAAGGCTTGTGCTGCCACTCTACAGTCATGGAAGGAAACTTTTATCAGTCTAGGGTGTGAGCTTCATCTCCCTTCGTTCATCCCCCTTGCCCCCCACGCATCCATCCTCTGCACCCGCCCTCCTTGCATGTGCCAGAATCGGCTCTGGTTCTCACTCTGTCCGCGCTCCGCGAATTATGATTCAGCTCCAGCCGATGTCACCTTTTCACCACACCCGGTGAAAGCTGCTTTTGCCGCGCTGCCATCCACCGCTGTAAGAAAGCATTGTGGGCACTAGAACACTGGCATGACTAGCACACATGTTCACACTACCATAAATACGCGTCCGCCCACACCCAAGTTTGTTGGGTCACAGCTAAACGATGTGGATCATTGAGCATTGGGACTTCATCACCTTTCGGTTTTACGCCAAGCCTGTCTCTAGCTTTAAAACCCGAGCTGGCGTCGTGAATGAGTAAAGTCATTTCGGATCCTACATGGCACTATGGGGTAGTGTTCTTCAGGTTTTACTGAGGCCATGTAGAATTTCACGATGTGTGACTTGGACCAACTTTTGGCTTACAAATCACCCACACACTCAATATTATAGGAAAACAATAAATTATGTATTGAAGAGAAGAGCTATCCGAAGCAAAAGAGAATGCAACGATAGGTCAATTTACGCTAGAGTCATGGGGCCACAAAAAATCCCTTTTATGAATTGCAGTTGAATGTTTTTGATGCGTCTAACCGCCACATTTCATCTTTCACTCTGAAGACTTTCCAGAGATGACCGCTACGTGACTGTGGCAGTCAACAAAATTTTAGTGGTGCACCTGGATCGTGTGTAATAATTCTCATAATTCTCGAAAACGCTCTCAATTTTGCTCAAGCAGAAATAAAGATGCGTTCGCGTGACATAAATTCACTGCCATAATTTGTCTGGAAGATTAAGTTTGGTTCTGCTGCAAATTTCGATTAATCTATTATTAGCTGATCCAAGTGATGAAACAGAATCATATCTGGGAAAAATGCATCGGTGAGCACCAGACTGCAATGCTGCGCACGTCCATTCAATTGGACAATGCCCGCATGGACAAGTGGCTATTTGTATATTATTAGCGTGTTGGGTCATACGCAAGTGAGGTGCAGCGTCTTGTTTCGTGACCATTAGCCCGACCCACGACAGTGAACTCGCTTACTCGCCGAACATGTACAGAAATCAAACTGCTGCACCAAAATTCGTTCACGTCCCTGAAGACGGCACTGCTCCAAGGATTCACCCATGCTCTTATCGATGCGGCTCAAGATTTTGTCACCATTTATTCCACACAGATACACGCAAACAGCAATAGTTTATGTCGTTGGCATTCAGTATCGTGGAGCGTAGAGATCGTGCTTCTGCTAGACAATCAACACTGATCTTAACAGTGTTCTTGAAACTGCACAGACACAAAAACTCATTCGAGAAGAGCGGAACGTCGGATTCCAGTGAGCATAATAGTGTATCCCCCCTTGGATCAGGTGCCAATTCCAGGCGAAATCCACCCTAGGCGTGTCAGCTGATTCTGCGGAGAATGGTCGCTTTTATAAGTTCCTGGTTCGTCTCGGTTGCTTTGTTCTTGGAGCTAGCGTCTACGTGCCAGCACATAGTAACGCATGAACTGATGCCTTCTACACTACGCAGCTTTCTTAACGCTCACTTTTTACTTTTTCGCCCCTCTCCAGAGTTCAAATTCATACCCTATTCAATTCTCTACTTGTTGGAACACACAACAAAAAATTGTAAAACATGATTATGTGTAAATACAAATATGTATGAGACGGAGAGCTCCTTTTCCCACTTGTTCCCAAAGGCTCAACCTTGGTCATGGTTGGCCACTGAAGAGCCCCCTTGGAGTGACCCTCAAGGTGGTTGGCCCACTAGGCCAGGTGTCATCAACTGATCCACGAAGCTCCACGTATCCAACCACCCCCACAATGGGTTTTGGTTGTTCAAGGTGCCAGTACTTCATCCACTGAGCTCCTGTACTTCATCCACGGAAGAACATGTACTTCATCAACCACAGGGGAGACTTGCCCGGAGCCAATCGGGTGCCGCCAGCGCGACTTACAACTTCTTCTTGTTCCGTTGCCCGGGCCCCGACAACAAATCCACTGCACTCATTGCACACCAGAGTTTAATTTCATTATCATTTAATGAAAATTTAAATAGTCATCCTATTTTTAGTATTATATATAACCCATATAAATACGAAAACCTATGTCTATTTTAAGTTGGGGGGGATTGGATTCCGCTTCATTAGATGGCCCTGTCGGCGCGCGTAAGGTATAAATGAATGTGCATGGTTTTCATTTAAAACTGACATTTCATTCATCTGGTTCTTTTCTGTTGCAGTCGTACTTTCAGGTTCAAGGAGATTCGAACGCAAAACCGCGTTTTTCTCTGCAGTGGAACTCCTGGCTCGTGTCCATGTCATCCATCATTCGTGGCAGGTCGTGAATCCCAGCTGGCAGTTGCGTCTGCCACGTAGGTACTCGTGCTGTTGGGTTCAAATTCTTGGCCATGATGTCTTTCCCGCTTCAATTGATTTCCTTCATCCATTCAGTTGGACAGTAAGCATCCATTTTTGGAGTGTTCTGTGGATGATAAGCATTACTGTAACTGGTAGTTCGCACCAGTCTTTCTTCCTCACTGACTATCATTATTTTATTTAATTCTTTGTTTCCTAACTAAGGTGGCTACATCCATTACTTTCAGTTTCTTCATGTTTGAATTGTCCTTTAGTAGAGATTAATTATCAAAAGACAAAGTATTTGATGAGTTTGAATGTTGTTATCATTAGTAATTACAATTTTATTTGTTAAAGTAATTGTGATTTTTTTAATGCTAGTTTTAATAATTGGAACATGTAAGAGTAATAATAACTCCATGTCAAAAATAGGAGTTTAATAATATTTTTATGTATGAAGCCATCATCTAATTATCTCTTGATTGAGAAGGGTTCTAGAAATATCATTGTAGAGTTACTTTGAATCCCTTTGGCTTAATGAACTTATCCATTTTGCTAAGGCAACTTAAGATGCTTTCACCTATTCAACCTTTCCTATAGTCATTTGCAAATATACCATGAATCTCTCAAATACATGTGTGAATGTTTTAATTTAAAGAAAATCAAATGAATTCTAACAATAAAATACTGGGTAAACAACGCATAAATATATATATATATATATATATATATTTATGGAAACAAAATTCTTAATTTGAAGCTTTGAAAAAACACCTGAAAGACAATCTCAAAATCTTCATGGAGATTTGAAGAGCATAAAAAATACCAATAAATCAAATTGTTTTCTAAAATTTTCACTAGACTAGTCCCCATACATCATATTTTCAAAAAAAAATTCAATCATAAAGTACTTTTCTAGGCTAACTTGTCACTCATTAGATTTAAATTGATTTCTAAAATACTTTCATGATATATGTATATACACATATATAATCACACCATGTTCAATTTATTTATTGTTTTTTACAGCTGATATTTCATAGTAGTTTAAATCATTGATACCTGATGGTAAATTATTAAAATTTCAGATTTATATTCCATTTTGTTTTAATTAATGCTGAAATAATCGAAACTGACTATTTATTTGTGATCTTTATAGTTTTAGTAAATGTAAATGTAGATGAATTTATATTGTTTTATTGTTTGAGATCAAATTTGTATTCTGGCAGTTTTTTGGACCACTTATAAAAATTTTGTACAGTCAAATTTGAAAGGCTCTCTCAAAGAATTATTATTTTTATTGAATACATTGTATATTTTTCTTATATAAATTTAAACACTTATTTTTCATTACAAAAAATTGATTTAAAGCTGTTACCTGCTCCCTAAGACATCCATGAAGCAGATCATACATTATTGGTGTAAGTGTCTTGTCACAATACTTTGGTTGTAACATTTCAAAATTTAGTTAAGTACATTTTCTGAAATGGTCACAATGTATTGATAATAATTTCATTTTTTCTTTAATTAAACCTTTAAAAAGATCCAATAATTTTGATTCTACAAAAATTGGACCTTTTTATTCTTGTGTTTTTTCCATATGTTTAACACTAAGTTCATCTTATACTATTCTTTTATCAATGCAGTTATAAACTATTAAACATTAAAACCTTGACTTCAAATAGGATACTTCTTTCTTTTTAGCATCCAACTTTATACATAATTTCTTTTCCATGAATTTATGAGTTTACTTTAAAATCATGAAAGTACTTAATTGCATGTTCTTCTACCACAAGCACTTTGAAAACATATTTAATAATAAAATTTATAGCCTTATTGAATCCGATAATAGCATTGTTGTGTTTTTAAAAGTTTTTGTGTAGTTTCAGTTTTGACCTTTGTATATTTATGATTACATTCTGCTAAACAATTAAGCAGTACTGCCCACATACATGGATTTGTGGTGTGCACTTTTTGAAAATTTCCAACTTATGTGTCCAGTCATCATGTTTAAAATTTGTAGTTTTTAATAGGTTATTAATGATACCTAAAAGAATATGAAAAGGTTACCAATATATTATATATATATATATATATATATTTATACCCCAGTTATTTGATATCTCTTACCTAATATTTCTTGCTTACCTCACAAAATTTGCTAAAATATTGATATATATATATATATATATATATATTAAATTATAATATTTTTGAGGTTCACATATTTTTATCTGATTTTATAAATGTAGAAAGTAAAATTTAAAAAAAAAAAATAAAGAACATGTATATCTTACGTATAGATTATGACTTGAACAAAAAAAAAAAAACAAAAACAAAAAAAAACAACCAATAGAATTCACAAAAAGCTTTATGTCTTTGTTTGATACATCTAAAGATGTTCTATTTTCAAATATTTCCAATTGTATCAAAAGTTCACCAATCTTTTTGTTTTTCAAAATATAAACTTGTCATGGCATTGAATTGTGGATGAATGACCTTGACTGAGGTGAAAACAAATAATCCATGATTTTGCTCTCATCTATTTATCTAATATCATGGATTTATTCAAAATATCAAATTTTATATTAATAATAGAAAAAAATATATAAAATAGGCCTTATAAATGATGATTTAAAAAAAATAGGCATTATAAATTTTTTAATTTTTAAAATAGTTCTAAAAATTAAAAATATATCAAAAATAGTCTTAACAAATTTTTAATTTCTAAAATACTCTTTGCAATAGAATTGTGGAATTTGATATAAAAAAGTAGCTCCAAAGGGAGGTTCAATGTGAGACTCTTTGGCATAGCGTTGTATTATGATTTAGCTACCATGTGAAAATAATGTATATATATATATATATATATATATATGATTAATTGCATAGTTCAATAAAAGCCATATTAATGGATTTTAGTTGATTACAAAATTTCATTAGTTTACTATTTTGGAAAAAACTTGTTAAAACAACTATTATTAAGGATTACACAACTTCAATTTTTTTTTTTTAATAGTAACATTTAAATTTAATTTTATGTTGATAATAAATTTTATATATTTTAAGTCACCTTTGTTAGGTATTGGTGATCCTTAAAATCTTGTTTTATTTCTTTTATTTGGAATTTAGAGCACATACTATATAAATCTTATTAAAAAAAAAGATTTAAAAAGAAATTTTAGTATCCAAAAGAGTAGTTAGGCCATCCAAGTGTCAAGGACAATAACTAGATGAAGTCAAATAAACAAGTGAGACCTCTCTCAAAGAAATAAATATAAAGAAGTATATATATTAAAAAGAAACTGGAATGGCTAATGCCAAAAAGACAAGAAAACTAGAGACCCTTGAATTAGACTGGAAACAAGAAAGGAGTTGACAAGAGTGAAGAAGGCTTCACTCTTGTCTCTATTTATACTATCTACCTAAGAGCTAAGTGGCGACGTTCTATAGGACCTCCAACACGTATCCAATTTACAAGACACGTGTCCAAGTTGCAAGACACGTGTCGAACTTGCAGGGCAAGTTTCCTATATGTTCGCCACGTATTTAGCTTGGTCTTCAAGCTACCAACATGTGCGACATGTGGCTAACTTATTGACCAAGTTTCTAATCCAAAAGTCTACTATGGACACTTATAAAGTCAAAGCAGCGTCTATGAAGTTTTTAGGAAGTTTCTCTAAAGATATTATGGAATTAATCTGCTTTTACCTTCTTTTATCTAGTTCTATCTGATCATATAGATAACTATGTATATGTCCGTGACATTACCCCCCCTTTAAAGGACGAGTTCCACGAGGAGCGGTGATTACATGT